>JANVCC010010406.1:3885180-3912857 GCA_025345505.1 Todiramphus chloris collaris
CTTTTTCCACTCTTCCCAGAAGGAGCAGGAAGATCTGTTGCAAGTGCAGTATCCACCGCTGTCTGTGAACACAGACAAAGACATGGTACAAGGAACCGCTTGGCTTGGGTATGACTCAAACATTTTGGACATGGGCTTATTAAACACACCTCTTTTTGTCATACCAGAACCTGTGCCTCCACCCTTCAAGTAAGAGAGCACAGTCTTGACACCAAAAACTTGTTAACAAGAGCTCTCTCATCAGTGGAAGACAGATTCAGATATATAAATTTTCTGCTTTTTCAACCAAAAGAAAAGTCAAGGTCGTACATGAGCATTACAACAGAATCAGTGTTTTTCCAATTATCATTGGAAGGTGCTATTCTATCTGTCTACAGCTGCGATGCACAAACACCACTCTGAAGTTTCTGGCATTCTCAACCAGCAAGCAGAGGCCTAGCTGGCAGCCCCCTCCCTTTCTTTCAATACCCTCTATAGTAGTCCACCTGGGTTTCTGAATTTGAAAACAAAGCTAGACAAAGCTATTTACATCTTGACTGTACATCATTATCAGACAGAAGAAACACACCTGGAATGTGGAAAGCTGTATAATGCACATACCACCTGAAGGACACAGTCATCCCATGGGAAGTAATGGACCTAACCGCGTGCTTTAAGTGAAACAGGAATGGGATGCATGCAGTCTAAAATTCTGTGTAAAAGAACAGTTGCTATGAAATCAAATTCTGACCTGTTTCTTCATTGACAACATTTTAATGTGCTTCAGATTATACAATAAAACAGCATTCTCAGTATTTCTGTCAGAGTTGAGGCATTTTCTTACACCTCTTGCTGATCAGTTGAAAATTCCTCAGCTATCAGTGTTTTTTGGTGTCTTGGTCTCTATTCACAGTAGTGTTGCACATTAGAGGAAGGGAGAGAGGAAGGTAACATGCCATATGCTGTACCTGGAGGTAGAGGGAGATCTGTAAACCATTTGCTGAGTGTCTTTTATCCACCTGAAAGACTTAAACAGAATAGGCTGGTCCCACTAAATCTGACAAATCGTCATTGCTTCCCAGTAGAAACTGACCCCAAAAGATTTGTTAGGAGTCAGTTGAGTGGGGAAGTAATAATCCTACTTTATATTCTAGGCAGAACTGCTTAAAATTCTCTATGACCCAAGAATGTTTTACTTAAACTCGTTCTTTATATGTATAACCTGGATGTCACTTACACATTTATTCTATGTTAAATATGATCACACATCCTCCTACTGCCTTGCACTAATTATGATCATTATCTCATAAAACCGCATGTAAACATCCTTTCTGTCAATGCTCAAAATCTTAAAAGTGGCTGTAACTTTCAACAGATGAGGTGCTCTGAAAAAGAAAACTCAGATGGTTTTTCATGAGGAGCTTTTGAAGGCTCTGGGTAGCATGCATGTGTTAAATGCCATTAGTCCAGATGTAGGCTGTAGCTGACCATGGGTTGTTTCCAGCACAAGGAAGTTATAAAGTTGTTTTTTTTTTTTATAAGTTTTTACCACTTATGAATTGCTTTCTGGAATACTGTTTAAGCTACTGTTTGAAAGAAAAGCCTATTTTTGTTTTAAAGGATGCACTTTGGGATAAGTGAAAGGCAAATGGCTCTCGAGTTTGTGTTCGTAAATTTAGTGACAAAATTCAATTAGGAGTTGTATATATAAATGTTAAAGGCACTCAGTTATGGTTAAGCTTGTGTGTATATATTATCCTCTTAACAGTCTAGATGATTTAATAGTCACTCTACTGAGTAACTGTGCTTCTTTCCCCACAGGTAACACAGCTGAACACTGCAGCCCACAGATGCAGGATTTAACTGGTTTGAAGGCCTTAAACTTCAACAGAGTTGGAATGGTGCCACTTAGAAAAAGTTCTCTTATGCACAAAATATTTATCATTTGAAGCTCACCAGACACTTATGCAGAGACAGCTTTCTGAGAAAAGAGTTCTGTGCACAGAACTAACACAAATCAAATTAGTTCACTGAAGCTAAAGAGGACACGTTTAATCTCATCTCTCAAAAGTACTTCAAGAAATCATTAAGAAGAAGTTTTACTTTTTAAAACAAAACAAAACAAAAAAACCCAAAACAAAACAAAACATCTCCCTAGGAAGGACTAGGAAAATACAGCAGTAGATTCCCAAGAGTAGAAGTAACACAGCTCCACTCAGAGACAGGAAAACACATCAACACGCATCATAATTATCTTATTGCTACTGACCAGCTTTTTAAAAAGATGGAAAAAATCAAGTGTACTTAAGTGCCTTTTTGATTGAAAATGCTGTTGAACTCCTGCACAATTCCAGTCATGCACAATCCAATGTCATTCACCTGGAAGTGGGCACCAGTGAAGATGGTAGGTGCTTCAAGAGCTGTGCAGAGCAGTTGCAGAGCCGTGCAAAACCTAAATACTTATTTTTTTAATATAAAATTGGTTTTTAAAAATATTTTCCAGAGAAATTGTCTTTCTACAGATTTTTGTACAGACCAAGTCTCCATTTTCCCTCCAAAGCTAATGGACAATTTTAATCCTGTCTTATTCTATCACAGTGCTCACTCATGCATACAGTGGTATCCATAATGCAGCACCACTCTGTAAAGACTTCAGGAACCACAAATGCACTGTTATTATAGCTCAAAAGATGGATTTATGATTTGAAACTAACTGTAGTCTAAATCTCCTAAACTTAGCTTTTGCCAGCATTTTCTCTGATGAAAACACCGGCAAAGCTAAGAGGCCAACATGTTCGGCCTGTGCAGCATATGGGGAATAGCATACAGCAATGATATATGGAAGCAGTACGGAGAAGAGCGTGGGCTACTACTCATAAGGAATCATTACTATATCAGTGCCTTGCAGTACTTTTCACAATAGAACTCCCTAATTTCCTTTTTAAATTATTTTCGACTTAATCCTAAATAAAATCTTCTGAAGAAATGAAACAAGAGTAAAAATTTTGCCTTGGAAAGTTTACTTAAAATTGACTTTTTTTTTTTTTTTTTTTATTTTTTGTTAATAAGCACGGTGTTTTAAGAACAGTAATATAGAAAAAAAAAAAAAGTTTTATGCACAAAATATTTGCCATTTGAAGCTGAGGGGGCTCTTGTGCAGACAGTTCTCTAAGAGTTCTGCGCACAGAACTATAAGTTCTAGATGCCACAATTTTCTTTTCCAAGTAGAAATATTTTCTACTTTTACATTTCAAACCATAGCACACTACTAAAGTAATGTGTTTCCAATTCTTGTATCTACTTAATATTTAATTTTTTTTTTTTTCCCCTCACTGTTGCAGCAGCTGGCATTGTTTTCCACTCTCAGCTTCCCCCCACACAAATGATAATTTTTCAGCCTTCACAACTCTAGGCAAAACTCAATATATTAACAACACCAGCTTGAAACCCTGGAGGCATGCAGGAACAAAAGACTTAAAAAAAAAAAAAATAGTCATAATTTTGAATACCTACTTCATGATGTTTAATAACTTGGGATTGGCAATCTTGAAACAACTGAACTATAAGTGAGCAGCTGAAGTGAGATTTTTTAAAAAGATAAGTATATGCAGTGAATTATTAAACAGGCAGGGTCCATTATTGCCTTAAATAACAGCTCTCTAAGCAGACATCTAGATAGCTAGTTTGTTGGTTATGTGAGAGAGGCATGGATAAGTGAACAGCAATTTAACTTAAAAATGACCAAGGAATTCCAAACCAATTAGGGTTGGAGGATGCTCCATCAGTGGAAGCTTTTACTAAAAGCACTTTCCCACATTCCCCATGGCATTTTGATTTAAAGGAATGACATTTTTTTAGAATGTTCCCCCTGTAAACATTCAACTCAGTTAAGCAGAAGAAGCAGTATTACTGTCTGACATAATAAGCGTTTGTCCAAACAGGAGTGAATAATAAAATGCAGAAAAAATACACACCACAAATGCAATTTAACTCAACAGTTTATGACAGCCTCCCAGCTCTACGTTTCAAGCACTGCTAGGAGACATTAACATGTTTGGTGTTTGCAGGTCCTGTTTGAAATAGCACATAGGCCTTATCAGTGGCCTGCGAGAACCTGGGAAGTGCTTTGGTTCCCATTTCACAGGCACAGTATGAAAGACTTGGGGAAGCCAGACTTACACAGAGTCATTGTCTGTACAGCCATGCCCCTCACTTGCACCCACACCAGAGAGCTTTTCCCTGCAAAGGGCCAGGAGGCCTGCTTAAGACATCACCTTCAAGACAGTGGGAGGTGACCTCCCACTCCTGCAGATGGCAGATGGGATCATTAAAGCTTAGGCATGTCCTGCTTCCCAGCTGCAGCATGCTCTAAGCAGAGGAGAACCTTCAACCTCCCAGACACTTTTTCAGTTAGCATCCCTTAGCAGCTTCTTTGCATGTACCTTTTGAGTGTGAAGGCCCACTACTCCAGCTGAGACATCTGGAAATTGCTTATGAGACCTGTCTTTGAGACTATATTCGTTTAAAGGATTAGGTTGAAGTGGTTTGGTTCATGTTTTATAAAATAGCTTCCCATTTTAATAATTGCCTTTGTTACCCTAGCAGGAGAACTGAGTATTTTCCTTTGGTTGCTGCCTTATTCATGACCACATTGCTACATGTATGTTTGTCACCACAGCAGCATGCTTCTTGTTCCTCCAGGGAACTCAACAGGAGAAACCTCTTCTCTGTTCAAACCATCTCTATAAAATAATCCCCAGACATATTCTCAAGCATGCTCCCAGTAAGCCCAGATTGGTTTTGAAAAGGGGACACAGCAGCTGAGTGGCAGATGGGAAGAGGCTGTCCTTGCAACTTCATCAGAGAGCTAGAAGAGCAGTGTGGTGGGAAGCAAGAAGGAATCTCCAATCAGTACCTATTACTGCACAAAAAAGATGTTAGAGCAGGTATCTCTGCAGCAAATTCAAAGGTAAAATACCATTATTGAAAGGTTACTTGGCCTGAGGAAAACTTGTTAGGGATTTTTGCCAAATGGAAATGGACAGTTGAACCATACCCAAGCACAGTGACGGAGATTGCTATCGCATCTGTTGGCAGTTTCATTCCTGCAATGGCCAGATGCCCAAGCAAAATATCTCATGGGGACATAATTCTTTCAACAACGTTGTCACTTAATATTGGAGAGTGACCAGTAGTCTCATAAAGACAGGGAAAAAGTGCTGACTTTTAGAAAGGCTGTTGATTCTTCAAGCAGTCATTTCTTCATGTCTCTGCATAAAATGTTAATGCCATGACATTTGTTGAAGGCTTAAATCATTCTAATGAAACAGAAACAGTTACTGCATCAATTCATCCCAGCATGTTCCACTGCAGATCTTTTATCAGTGGTTTTAAAATAATTAAATTATAACAAGAAAAGTGTTTTGCAGTGAGATTAAACCATATGCAGTTTTATCTGTTTATTTAAGAACTTGTGTGGTCTCCCTCACATATTATCTGAACTCAGATCTGGTATTTAGAAACAGAAATTAGTTGCAGCTCTTTCACAGATCCTTTTTACTTTAGCATGTAGGTGAGATATTACAGAATTACTTCACCGGAGGGAGAGTCAATGATAAAAGGGTTATCCCTAATTATTCAGAGAACTCCCCAGACCACTGGAAAACTATAGTGGGTTGGAAAAGGACATTCTGTCATGATTTGAGATAGCTTTAGTTTCATGCAGTATATGGCGAAGCAGAACCCAGTGCATCTAGGTAAATAAAGGAAGAAAGTCTGAAAGAGGAAGAGATTTTCTCAGTTGCTCTGAACTTGCATAAAATTTCTGGTAAACGAACACATTCACACAGGCAAAATACACTGGATGGATTTCTGCTACTGCTTCAATGAAAGTAAGATAAATTCTTGCATTATGTAGAAAAAGATGCACCTGAACTTCTTTTGAATAAATAAGAGGTGAACAGAACCCTACTCCAAGATGCAAAGTGACTTTGCTATTAGTAGGGTTTGTATGTTTCTTTTTTATTCCTTTTCCATAGAAAAATACACTTCAGAAATTCTTCAGGGCACTGCTCAGGTGGAAAAGTAGGAAATCCTTCTAAAAAGATTGCTATTTATCGAATAACAGCGACTGTTGCAACAAAGGTTTTCAACAAACTCTTTGGTTCTTAATTGAAAACCAGAAAAATCTGCAGAGTGAGAACAGATGAAAGTCCCTCTAAATGAAGACCGTCATAGTTTTACTCCCAGACATCTATGACCAGAGTCAGTTAAATGCATTGCTGTGGAAACAGATGCTCTACTTTTCACTCACAGAATCCTGACATTCTGCTTTCCAGAACAAGTGAACATAAAGCGAGTACACAAGAGATACCAGTGATCTGTCCCTGAGATGATGAGCCCTTTGGGCTGTCCACTGAACAGGTCAGTGGCATCACCTCAGGCACACCAGCTCCACAACCTGCACATCAAGTGTGTGGCAGACTCAGCAGAAGAAACAGAGAAGGAAAAGTAGATCACAGTGCTACAATTAAGCCAGTTTGACCTACCGATCCACACCTGAAAATCTGGGTCATTCATTCTGCCACGTTTCTGAAAAAAACATGAATGTGCCTCCATCCATCCTCCCACAGCTCCCATTGTGGATCTCCCTCTCAGCACTGGCAAAATCTAAATCATACTTAGAAGATGATATCTTTAATCGTGGACCAAATGAAGCATCTGCTTTGATCTAAGAGTTACAGTGGAAGAATTAAATTAAATCCCTGCCTGTCCCGACCTAGCTCCTAAATCTTAAGAAGCTGCAAACCTTCCTTTTGATTTGCTTCTATGGCGTTTCTCAGAAAATGGATTGTTTTATTCCTACAAGCATAACATTCACCAACTTTATCCTTGTCATCTCTCAAGAGATTGTTTAGACTGACTTACACTGAAGGGGCAGGTTGAACTCCTAAGTAATACTGGTATGTTAATAAAAGACAGTAGTCAGATGATGAAATATGAAGTAAATCCTTACCTTTGCCTTCTGTCTAAGTGAGAATATATACCATTTCTCAGTCTGCAAGACTTCTATATCTAAGAAGTGCTGCTCTGATGCATTTTAACATCTTGTTTTCATTTTTGTAAGGATCACTGCTATCCCACAGCCTCAAAAGAATTTCAAAGGCTTTTTCAGAGAAACCGCATTTGCCCAAAAGCATTAAAATACATACTCAGGGAATCCACACACCAGCCAAGCCAGGTTTGGAGCACAGAGTTTCCTGCTTGCATGAATTTACCACCCGATAGATGCCTACACTCATGCAGCCACATGACTCTGGCCATGAGGGAGCCCTGTGGAGACAAGCAGCAGTTGCATGGACATTATTCATGCTCATGCTGTTGGCTTTTCTGTCTCTGAGAGCATGCTGCCAAGTGAATTTGGTGAAGCCTGAGGCTGGCTCCTTCTTGGGAGTCTGTAAGACAACATTCAGGTGTTGTGAACTCAAACAGTTAAGACTTTTATAGACAAATGTTTTCCATCAGACCAAATTTAGATTTAACAGGCTGTAACTTCTCTTCTGAAGCAATAGTGCTAAATGCAGATGGGTAATGCCAGCACAGATTAATTCACAACAGCACAAAGTGTCTAGACAGGTGGATAAATCAGGATAGTTTTTGAACAGGAACGAAGTTTCTATTTTTGCTTTTTAAAAAATCATTCCTATGCACTGTTAATGACAGTTTAACCTGAGCACAAGCTTTTCTGTAGGGATGGGAGTGACAAAGGCTGTGAAGAAGACTACATGAGCAAAAGAGGGAGAGGAAGGCACTGGGGGAAACCCTCTCACTGCAGCCGCATGGGAAGCCTCACTCACAACCTGGCAGCAGCTTCCTGAAGCCCTGTTTTGGCACTCCCTCCGGGCTTGGCAAAGCAGTTCAGCACCAGCCAAGAAGCAATTTAATCCCACATGATTCCAAATGGAGTTAGGCAGTGCAAAACTGAATTCTTCTATTTCCTGTGGCTCTCTTCACCCTGCACACAGAGGGCATTAACTTATTTAAGCCAGAGTTTAACAAGATAACCTTAATTTCTGACTCTCCCCAATCATGTTCTTCCAGGAGACAACTCGCTTGGGATACACAGCCAGGAAGTGCCTTCTAAAGACTGGTGATACCTTCCCTCCCATATATATATATATTTTTATTTTATTTTTTTTTTTTTTAACTAATAGTTATAAAGCATCACTCTTTAAAAAGTATTAAATAGCATAGTAATAATAATAAAAATAATGAGAATTGGAGAGGGAAGGAAGAGAGATGCTATATCCTAGTTGCTAGGTGATGAGGAGAGCTTAAGAAGATTATCTAGATGAAGAATAAAAAAAATCTTTTAATTACACCTTTTCTATGCTTTTCATACTGAAGATGGATCTCTTTTAGCAACAATCTTTGCTTGCAGAAGTAGATGAAGTGAACATCTAGCAAGAGAAAATTGTTCACATACACGTATAAAACTTGGGTTTAACCGTGAACAATCAAGTGCCATAGTGACTTCTGTGTGTGGGTGCTGGAACAGACTGCCTTTTCATCAGAATTCAGTCACTGCTAGTCACATTTCAGTGTTGCCTAATATGCAAGACACAAATAGGCCTCTAGGATAGCTGTCCTTATTTTATCTTGGTCGCAGAAAGTGAAGTGAATACAATCAAGATTAATCCAGCCAAAAAGGAAATGAATCAGTCAGAGGCTGGGTCTTCTCACCACCCAGGAGGTGCTTATTACACCCGGTGTACCTTCAGGGCCTACAGAAGGCATGGACACACTGCAGGTGCACAGTACCTCTGACACTTCACACAGTGCAACACTTAAGAAGAGCTGCCTTAGCTTTGAACATTCCTTCTGTTAGAGGCAACCCCTTCCTAAAATCCAGACTTGTGCCCACAGCTATAGGAAACCAGAGAGTGTTTCTCACCCAAAGTTATTGTTCTTTTTTTCAATAGTGGTTTGTCCTGTTTTAGTTGTTTCTTAATTCTGGCTTTTCTATTCAAAGTCTCCAGTGATTCAACAATAAATGCAGTTAACATTTTAAAATTTCTGAAGACTTCTCCTTTCTATTTTAGTTTTGTAATCTGGGACACAACTGCCCATAAATGACATGTAACATATCACAGAGGAGCTGTCAGCTCGTGAATGGAACCTCTACTGAACTAAAATGTGGAATAGTAGTAATATATAATAATAAATAATAGCTAGTAAAGGGTTTAGTGCATGTGTCTTATGAGGAAAGGCTGAGAGATCTGGAGCTGTTTAGCCTTTAGAAAAGAAGGCTGAGGGGAGACCTTACTGCCCTCTACAACTCCCTGAAGGGAGTTCTCCCTGGTGACAAGTGACAGAGCAAGAGCAAATGGCCTGAAGCTGACCCAGGGGAGGTTCAGGCTGGGTATTAGGAAGCCTTTCTTTCCAGAAAGGGTTGTCAGGCATTGGAATGGGCTGCCCGGTTGGAGGTGGGGGGGGGGGGGTGGAGTCACTATCCCTGGAGGTGTTTAAGAGGTGGTTAGATGTTGTGCTTAGGGACACGGTTTAGTGGTTTTTGATAGGGCTAGGAATAAGGTTGGACTTGGTGATCTTGAAGGTCTCTTCCAGCAGAAATTATTCTATGATTCTATGACTGATTCTATGAATAATGCAAAGTACTGAAAGTAAAACAACTCCAGGGGGAGGCTACATCTAAATTTCAGGATCCAGAAGTACAGACTAATTCCTGAATGGGATTCTGACTGTTTCAAACTGGTTTAGGTTGCAAAGCCTCCTGCCTCTGCATCAGCACAAACACTGATTCAGGTGGGAAGGAGACCCATCTCTGCCAGCATTGAAGGGAAGCCTGAGGTCCTGGAGAACAGGGCTGGAGCTGCTCCATAGAAATAAACTGCAGTGCAGGTGCAACACAACGTCTTCAGGTTAGAAAACCCTTGCAAGTGTGTCAGCTATCTGTTTCATACTCATTATTTTGACTGCTTAGTAAATAAGCATGTGGATACATTTGCAAATGAGCATATGTTCAAAGTAAAGGTAAAAGGGGTCTGTAAATGTCAGGTTCCTGCAGCTGAACAGCTTCAGTGCAGTCATAACTAATAGGTCAGAAACAAGCCAAATGTGTGCAATTTATTACCTTAATCAGACTCAACTAAGCCTGAATGACTGAATTACATCCACGACTAGGAAAATGAATGGCCCCTGGCTGACAAAAAAGGCAGATTTTAGAAGAAAGGCAAATGTGTTCCTGTGGATGCTGAAAAGTTGCTAGCAGAGGGATTTTCTCAGGGTCTCACAATATTCGGTGAGAATCCTGCCTTTCTCACCAGTATTATGAAAAACAGTAGGATGTTTTTCGTAAGCTAGACCAATACCTGGTGTTTTGCTAAGTTCTGTTTATGGTACATTGGAAAAATGTTTTGAAATAGGTGTTGTAGGACTTTAGCCAATCACCCTAGGAGATGGGTGATCACCCAATCGCCCCATGGGGCTAGGGTATATAAAATGGTGTTATAACTTAATAAAGTGTCTTCTTCTTCTTCCTCTCCTGGCTCTCTCTTTACTTTTGTGTTGCTGCATCTCCTCGCTCCCCGTGTAAACAGTGACATGTTCCAGTATGCAAATGTTTATGGTAGAAGAGAATCTTTACATGGGAAACATTTCCTGAAGTTTCATCTAGGCCTCTTGCTCAGGTATGACAATTGCTCATGGTAATACAAGACATTAGATAAATTAGTTCAGTGTTTCCAATATGGAAGTACTATTCCTACAATCAAGCATTACAAAACCTGCATTTCAACAAACCCACAATTGGTTGTATGGGACTGTAGGACAGTACAGGCTTCTCCAACATTCTTTAGATCAGCTGTCATTTTCTGCCTTAATCATGGCAGTCACGTAATGGGGAAAATCATCACTGACAGTTGAGATGCCGTATTGTCTTGGTTTGAAAGACAGGTGTCTGCCGAGGGAGGCAGGAGCCCCCCTAGGAATGGAAATGCAACCCCCTCCCCTCCGAATGCTTAGAATTTTGAAATTAAGGGGCTTTCAGGCAAAGATGAGGAATAGGAATAACAGTTCTTTACTAAATATATATAAAACAAGGCAAACAAACAACAGTAACTACGGCAGTAACAGCAAACAGCGCCAGGAACCCAGTGCCAGCCTCTCGGGGCTCCCGGGGAGCAGGGAGGGCGCCATGGTCTCCCCGCCGCTCCGGAGCCAGCTCAGGCCTCACGGGGCAATGGCCGACGGAAAGCCCGCGTCACGAACCCACCTTGGGCAGCCGATCCCGGTGTCCAGCAGGATCCTCGGGAGACAACCCGGGTAGAAGGAAAAGCAGGAGATGCAGCAGGGATGAGTTCTCCGCACCACGAGGGCAGCTTCTCCTCCTCGAATGCAGGGAGCAAACCAAGAGCCCCAGGGGCTCCACCCAACCCCCTTTATTCGGCTGCCTGGAGCCCTCCCCCTGTGGCCAGGGCCTTTTGTCTCTCTTAAGTACGGCAATTTACCTCCCTGACAAACAAGGATGGAAAAATTCTTTAAGAGAAGGAAAACAGCAGAACTCCCCAAAACCCCAACACGCATCTTCTGCTGGATCTGCAGGCAGTGTGGAGGCACCAGCTAGGAACAAAACCAGCAGGCTTATTCAGAGCTCCAGGTCTCCACGTCTTGAAGTTCAGAAAGGAGGCTTGCTGCATTAAATTCTTTTACATTTTAAAAGATGGGTCAGTCTGACTCCTGGCACAGGCAGAAACTTAAAAAAAGCCAAAGTCACCTTAGCTAGAATTGAGGATGCTCTTTCAGACCTGACATTCCTAACACCATGGGACATGTGTAGCACTAACTCTCTTTAGGAAAGTTTAGTGGTTGTGAAGGTCCAACGTCCTTCCTGATGTCTGGATATGGATATAAATTGATAAAGATATAACCTGGTCGACTTCATACCTCCTCAAGTGAAGGAAAAGTAGTGTCAGTAGTAGTGAGCTTAAGTGAAAGCAGAAGAAAAGCCTTATATTTAAATATGGATGTCCTACTAGAAAAGTTGACAGGAAGCACAAGAATAAAAAATACCTGTCCTCCTTGATTTGCATAAAAAATGGTATTAGCAGTTTTGCAAATTCATAAGGGAATGCTTGTAATCTAAGGCTTCTTAAGAGACCCAAGCTTTTCCAAAAAGCTCTGTATCAAACTATTCTCAAAAAACAATACTGTCTATTAATATTTAATAATCTACCATGTCAATCTTGTGTAAATGACTGCTTCTGTTAACTCAGCAAATTTTGCATGGTGCTTATGTCCAGAGAGATTAAAGACAGTTCAGAACATCTAATAGCAAGGCAAAAAACAGTGTTAGACGTAGAACTTGGCAACCATGGTTGATTTAGAAGTACGTGGCAGGCTTAAGAATTGACAAAAACAGGACCTGACAGTCCAGTGGTACATTCTTATCTGGCAACATTAATGTTGTCCAATTAAAATGAATTAAAAATAACTTTTTTTTTTGGAGTCACTAGCTCAGCTAGTAACTCTACATGACTTATCTGTCATCAATCTGGACATCTCTAAGGCCTTTGACATGGACCCCTGTAATATCCTTCTCCCTATATTGGATAGAAGTGGAATTGATGAGTGGAGTGTTCAGTGGTTGAGGATTTGGTTAGATGGTCATATCTAGAGGGTAGTGGTCAATGGCTTGATGTCTAGATGGAGGTCAGTGAGAAGTGGTGTCCCTCGGGTGTCTTACTGGGATGAGTGCTGTTTAATATTTTCATCAATGACATGGACAGTGGGACCTAGGGTGCACCCTCAGCAAGTCTGCAGATAACACCAAGCTGAATGGTGTGGTTGACAGGCCTGAGGAAAAGGATGCCATCCAGAAGGACCTGGAAAAGCTTGAGAAGTCATCCTGTGTGAACCTCAAGAGGTTCACCAAAACCAAGCACAATACTGAATCAAGACAGTCTGAGGGATGAAGGAATTAAGAGCAGTCCTGCAGAGAACAGCTTGGGGGTACTGGTGAATTAAAAGCTGGACATAAGCAAGCAAGGTGCACTTGCAGCCCAGAAGGCCAAATGTGTCCTGGGCTGCATGAAAAGAATTGTGGCCAGTAGGTTGAGGGAGTTGATTCTGCCCCACTCTACTCTGGTGAGACCTCACCTGGAGTATTGCATCGAGCTCTGGAGTCCTCAGGACAAAACAGACATGGATGTGTTGGAGCAGGTCCAGAGGAGGGCCAAAAAACGGTGAGAGAGCTGGAACGCTTCTGCTATGAGCAAAGGCTGAGAGATTTAGGGTTGTTCAGCCTGGAAAAGAAAAGGCTTTGGGCAGGCTTTAGTGCAACCTTTCAATACTTAAAGGGGGCACAAGACTGCAAAGAGTGGGCTAAGAAAGTTGGTGACAGATTTTTTAGTGACAGAACAACGGGTAACGGTTTTAAATTGAAAGAGGGTAGATTTAGATAGAACATAAAGAAGGAATTTTTTATTATGAGGTTGGTAAAACACTGGAACAGGCTTCCGAGAGAGGTGGGCAGTGCCCCATCCCTGGAAATACTCAAGGTCAGGTCAGATGGGTCTCTGAGCAATCCAGTCTAGTTAAATATGTCCTTGCTCACTGCAGAGGGGTTGGATTAGCTGATCTTTAGAGATCCCTTTCAACCCACAGAATCACAGAATTACCGAGTCTGGAAAAGATCTCTGAGATCATCAAGTCCAGCCTATGACCCAACACCACCACATCGGCTAGACCATGGCACTAAATGCCACATCCAACCTTTCTTTAAACACATCCAGGGACAGTGACTCCCCCACCTCCCTGGGCAGTCCATTCCAATGTCTGATCACCCTCTCTGTCAGGAAGTGCTTCCAGATATCCAACCTAAACCTCCCCTGGTGCAGCTTCAGGCCATGCCCTCTCATCCTGTCACTGGTTGCCTGGGAGAAGAGCCTGACCCCCACCTGGCTACAACCTCCCTTCAGGTAGCTGTAGAGAGTGACAAGGTCCCCCCTGAGTCTCCTCCAGGCTAAACAGCCTCCCTCAGCCTCTCCTCATCAGACTTTCCTTCTAGTCCCTTCACCAGCCTCCTTGCTCTCCTCTGGACCCACTCCAGCACCTCAATATCCTTGAAGTGAGGGGCCCAGAACTGTACTCAGCGCTATAGGTGAGGCCTCACCAGTGCTGAGCACAGGGGGAGAATCACATCCCTAGTCCTGCTGGCCACACTGTTCCTGATACAAGCCAGGATGCCATTGGCCTTCCAGGCCACCTGAGGTGACCTTCCAGGCACACTGGTGGTTCTCAGGTGGCCCGGAAACCATTCTGTCATCCTATGACAATCTGCCTTCACTTAGGAGACCAGCAGTATCTTTAAAATTTCTGCTTTAAAACTTAAGGCAAACTTCTAGGTATTTTCTAACAAGTTAATTTACATAACAGTGTTGTTGTGTTTTGTACTGGCTTGAGCATTAGGACTGGAGGCAGTTTATCCTCTGTCTTTGCCAGTAAACCTCCTTTAAGGGTGTAACCAATCAAATCCTTTACACACCTTTTCTTGTGGCTTAACAAAGGGAAAGGAAGTTGCAATCTGGTGAAAGAGCTGGAATCTGGGATAGGTCATTCATTGGCCTTGATCCCATTTGTTTCAGTAGCAAAACAGGAAATAAATATAAATTCTTATGGTCTTGACTTTCTGCAGCTTACTATCACTATCACTATCACTTGTTTAATGCAGACTGTAATTTAGCACCAATATCTCATGCATGGGAGTCACAGAAGAATAAACACTTTCTTGTGCTTGCAGGTTGCATTTTCAGATTCCAGAAAGCATTTTTTCCCACCTCAGTTTATATTCCAAATCTTGAGGAAGATCATGTTTAGCTGTAATCCTACCTTGGATTTATTAAGGGCTCATTGAAATTTTGTTGATATTTTTATCAAAAACCCTCTGTCTCAAAGTTTTCTAGCAATTCGGCCTGTAATACAAATAAGAGTCTGGGTTTAAAAGGGTATTTCAATAATCCTTGTAAGACATCATAGCTGGCCAAGGACAGCATGGCAATACAGCTGCCCCAAAACAAATGCATGACTTTTGCTGAGGTCTGTGTGATTTAGAGCATTAGATACCTGGCCAAGCCACCATTCTGTGTGCCTATGGAGGCTCCGCAAGACTCTCATCCCCCAGAGACCACACAGGTGCCAGCTAATATCTTTCTATGCCTAGACTATTTTCATATATACAGTACAAAACACTGTGTAATATTTAATTAGAACATCATTAATACAGTGGTATTTGGATGCTAAGGCTCCTTTTTAATTGACTTTGTGTCCAGTGACCTTTAACTGATTTTAAGTCCTGAGCTGTATCTCATTACCAAATGACAGAAGGAAGTGGAGTGGAAATCATTAGAGGAAAGTGAAGGGCTTGGGGAAGAGATTAAGAACATTCACATGAATTTGATGGTTATTAAAACACCCACTGGAAAAACAGACGAGACATTTTATTTATTGCTGACTATTAATACTGTTGCTATTGCAGCTGGACTTAAGAACCGCTGAACACTATTGAGGGTTTTGAGAAGCCACAGTAAGCATTTTTCCTTACAAACTATCCCACTTGATTTGTTCTGAAGAATGAATTAAGTGGAGTGGGCTTGCTGAGGGCTGTGCAATTTGGCCTTTTGATTATGTGCTTGAAAAAAGGTAGTTCTTGAAAGATAGGGAGTCTAATGCCAAGACTGGCTTTTTTTTCCCTTCGTGGAACATCTCTGAGTTTCAAATAGCACACTGAAAGAAACCTAACAATATTGTTTGACCTAAAGTGTGTGCATCTCTGATGCATTTTGCTTTCCATACACAGAGCTACTGCTACAGTTCCCTCTCCATCTGTACATTTTCCATGGTAGGAAGGAGCTTTCATTTAGCAATTAGAGCAGGGCGTTTGCATTTCATTCTCAGCTCTGTTACTGACTCGTTAATAAGTTGTTTCCACATCATGCACATATCTGTGCTGCACAATTCTGGTATCTTCATCTTGTATAAAATCTCAAGAAATACAAAATGGGACTAAGCTACATTAGAATTCTGTACATCTCACTTTAAAATTCAGCTTATCATTGACTTCAAAGCAATGTTGAAGTATACAGAGTAGGTTTTATCACGGTCTTTAAAAGATTAGGAAACAGAAAATCCTAGCTTTTACCGCTAGGACTTCAAGAAAATGCAACAGACAGCATCAATCAGATGCTTAAAGTTGGGTGGTGTATTTAACCAAGGCATAAAGTAAGATTTAAGATTTTGTCTGGCAAGTTCCAGAGACTGTAGCATGGCTTACTGAAGCATAGTAATTTTATCTAACTAGAGGAGCTTCAATTTTCTTGCAGAAGAACCTACACACTTACACTGTGCATTACTACAGTTCAAGAATAATGTTGCCTAAGGTGTACGTATTTCACAAATCAAATTTCAGGGAAGAATAAAAATAGCCAGCCTTCATGAGTGGAGGTAGAACAATACAGTCATTAAAGTAATGCACTGTTATACATAGTGACATTTCTGATGACAGTTGTTCCAAAATGCCCAAAGAAGTCACTCACTTCTATCAAAAGAAAAAAATAGTATTTCTATATACTGTCCTGAGTTTCTATTACCTTCCTTGGGATATTTCCACATTGCCTTTTTTTTTTGCCTGAAGCATAAATATAGATTACTGCTTTATTTTGTGCTTTGTTTTCAAAATACTCCTTTGTACTGCTATGTCGTTTCTTTTACAGTCAAAACAATGGTGGGGGACATCAATACTCTGTAGGCACATGCACCTCTATACTAATATTTACTCATAAATGTAATACAATTTATCCAAGAGTGATAATCTTATATACTGTAGGTCAATTATAGTAGAATATCAGAAAATAGCATAGAAGTCTTTTTTTTTGTGTACAGGATCACACACAAGACTGACACCAATGCCATGTGAAAAGCTTGTCTAAAAAGCCTTCCTGTCATCCAAAAATAGCTTAATATCATCCGTGTACACAGACAGCTCTTGAATCCGAGGAAAAAATCCTCAATACATGATTAGAGAACCATCTTTCATTTTGCATGAGGTTTAGAAATATATTTGGGGAACAAAACTTGAATGAAAAGCTTGCGCAGCTCTTGACATAAGTAGGCCAGCCTTAATAAAATGATATAGTGAACATGAGGCCCTGTGCCAAAATCTTGACTTGAAAAGGCTAAAAGTGTCAAAATCTTCCTTTTTATCAGGGGGTTATAATTTCACAGCTGCATTTTCAGTTTTTAAACCAGGTAGACACTTTTTCTCAACCTTTTCTGGACTTGATCAATAGATTAACAAAAGTTTGAAAGGCAGGAGTGGAGATACTCAGCTCACAGGCAGCACAGCATAGTTCGGAGAAGTCTGTGGAGGTAAGAAAGGGGAAGAGTAAGGTCTGCTCCTGCATCCAGAAAACAAAGGGACATATTTTAAAATTTAACAAAGGGACATTTATTTTGTTTAGTTAAAATACAAGATCAAATCATTACATGACAGTTCTAAAGAGTGCCAGTGTATTCACAGCAGAATATACTTATCTTAACAACAGCAGAAACACAAAGATAATTATATCTGTGATTTGCTTCAAGATTAGCTTGTAGCAACTTCAGTGAAGCTTAGTCTTCTCAAACCGTAGTCTTCTCAAACTCCTATCCACCCCAGTAGGCAGACAAGATTCATCAGACAGTAGAAAATCTGTCCCTGTGTTCAGTGAATCTCAGGTCCAAGAGTTTATGGTATGAAGTCTGCAGGCTCAAGTCCCACTCAGAGGCAGTTTTGGAAAAGGTACCCTCACTTTCTTAAAGCAAAGCAGTTGCATGTGAACATTGTGCCCCAGGTTCAAGAAAGAGCTTGTTCCTTGAAAAATCATGAAGTTCTTTTCTTTTGCGAGAATAACTACAAAAAATTGTTTGTGTCTCTGTTGTAATGGCCACATTCAGATTTGCCTCCACAATAGAAAAGTATTAGAGACATGTCTTTGCAGGAGCCTGAAACGCACGTCAAATGCTCTGAGCTCCTCACGCCTTGAACAGAAATCCTCTTGGAGTAAAACCACATCCTCTCTCATCATAAACCAATACAACAGAAATCACAAGATAACACTGTATCAACATCTTACAGTAAAACTAAAACTGGTCTGGTAGCAATGATCAAGCATTTTCTTTATTGCTGTTGTCAGTCTGTTCCAAGAAAGAGGCTAGTGGAGCTGGTTGACTCATTTCTTTCTGTTGTCTTCCTGGTTACTCCATATTCCCAAAACTGTTCATATCAACATCCAGGAGAGCTGAAATACTAGATTTAAGTTATTATGTTCCTTCAGTCCCAATCTCTTCATTGAACTTAGAAGAAAAGTAATTTTCTTCAAAAGCTGAAAAGAGTCTGTGTCGTAAAAATCTAATGCAGTTGTGGGTATGATTGCAATTGATGACAACAGTTCTCCATGCTCTCCATCCTCATTAAGGCAATTGGAAGGCAAGAACAGCTGGACTTTATGTGGCTGTTATTTGCAGCTGGGTAGCTTGGTTGGTACAACCCCATTTTGAAAGCTATTAAAAATATGTATATTTCAGAATAGATCAAAGGACCGACAAACTTCCTAAATATGTTCTTCTGATGACAGATTCACAGACTGCTTCAAGTCATCATATGACACCACACAGGATTATATGAAACAACCTTGTTTCCAGTCCATATGGCACTACACTTAATAAGACGATGAGAAGCAGACTGTAAAACCATTATCTACTTCTGGTATAATCTAATTAAGGGTAAAGGTTTGTGTGTGGTATTTGCAAACCTATCTGTAAACTCAAAATGTACTTTAGTCAATGACTGAATTAGTCAAATTATCTCTGCCTTTGGGAAATTTTATTCATATACACTCAGAAACTCTTTAGATAAAAGAAGCTAAAACCCTTCTTTTTGTTCATGAACCAAAATTAGCAGAAGGATTAGTTAACAGCAGTTAGCTGTCTGCCTTGCTGCTCCTTACCATTCTAACATCAGTTTGCACTGTAGTTACCAAATTCTTTAACTTAAGAAAAAAATTGCAAACAAAAATCCTAGAGTGAATAATTTCCTGTTTGATAGCTTTGAATATTTCTTTTTTGTTTTATTGTGCACAAACTACATTGATTTTGTATTTTTTTTGCTATAGTCCTTAAGCCAAGAATAGAAATCCTTGAACAATTAGTTGATAAAGTTATCACTGATATTACTGTAATTCAATAACTTTAGAGCACTGTAACATTATAGTGTTTTTAGTATACACTTACTGAGCTTAGCTTCATACAGATTATATGTGACATTTTGGATCATGTATTTCTGTAGAACATACTAAGGTGTCCTTTATTCACAAAAATGTAAGACCAGTCTAAGACCATTCCTGTGTTCAGAAGCATGCTCCTTTCCCCATTGTGGAAGTGTTTTATCCTCTGAAGACAAAAGACTTTGACCACTATGTAGCAGTTTGGGGTACCTGTCCGTGAAACTCTGATCTGAAAAAGTTGATGTCTCAAACATTGTGTGAGGAACACTCAGACCTGAACGAGCTGACATGAGAAGCAGCCACGTGGTTGGAACAGGGACAAATTATGCCAGCTAAGGTGGGAGTGAAGAATATTGGAAAATAAATGGCCTTGTCCCCCTGCCAAGTTTTCCTATGTGCTGATGTCACAGTTTAGGGTCAGGGCAGCCCCTTAGACCTATAACAGACACTCTCTGTTAACCCCCCTCCCTCCCCAAAGGGGAAGAGGAAGGGAATAAGGGAGAGAGACTGAGCAATTAGAAAAGGAAACTTGAACAGCTTTAATGAAAATTAAATTAATAATAATAAAAATGGAATATATACAAATATATATAAAATCAGTATCAAACCCAACCCCCCGATGGTCATACATCACTGTCACCACTGATGCTGTGGAGCAGGCACTGGCGGAGTCCCAGACTGGGCCCCGCAGCAGATGGGAGCTGTGTTCAGGAGCTGGGTTCTGGTACCGGGTTCAGGAACACACAGACCAGGATTGAAGGCAGAATGGACAGAGTCCTCCTTGGGTGTCCCAAGGAAGGAACTGAAAGAGGACCTGAGCCAAGCCAAGCAAAGCTAGCAAAGCAGTCCAAGAGGGGAGAAGAGCCCAAAGACCCTTTGGATCTCTCAGTTGTATGCCAAATATGCCGTATATGGGATGCAATACCCCATTGGTCAGTTTAGGGTTACCCGTCCTGTCCGCTCCTCCCTGCAGGTGCAGCCTTTCACTCTCTGCACCCCCCAATGTGGTACACAAGATCCAGCAGTGGCCTTGGTCTGCACACCAAGCCTTTGTAGTAACTCTAACCATGGGGTGTTATCACTGCTAGAAGCAGACACTGTCTGTGAGAACACGCTGCTGACTTCAGACAGTGCAGTTAATTAGAAGAACTGAGCTGAAAAGTAAAATCACTGAACAGAATTAGTTCTGTTCTCACTCAAACCAGGACAGCTGCCTACCAGGCAAAGGATAACTAAATGTGGTGTCTCTGTGACCACTGACTCAACTGGTGAAGAGGGTTAATGCTGCCCTTCCCCTTCTCACACATTCAAGGAACAGTGGTTACCACTTCTCTACTCTTCCTGTACAAATTAAGGAGTACATCAAGAAACACCCTTTTTAGCAGGGAATAAAAAAGAACTTTAGTACATTTGCAGCTGTGCACCCACCATCGAAGAACCCCAAGGAATGGACCAGGCTGGAACTCTGGGTGGTGATCCAGAATTTTGCTCTTACTCTCGTATCTCTTCTGTCACCATTTTCTGTCCTCTTTACCTTCTATGTCCTTTAAATATATCATATATAGTTTTAGTAGTTGTTACAGTTCAGGGGATTAAGAATTAAACTTTTTTTTATGTCATGGACCTATGGTGAAAATCTCCTTAATTCAACCCAAGCAAATCACTGAACCCCCATCACCCCCACCTTGATCACGCAGGAGATGATACTGCCACAGTTTCAATTGTGGATTGACTACTCCTCTTCCTATCTAGTCTAAAAAACTAGAGAAGAAAGCAGATGTATCCCAGTGTGACAGATGTACATTTGAACTGGTATATCTCACAATTTAATTGTATGTTATAAAAGGCACTATAGCAGCAACCACCCAATCCAACAGAGGACAAGCCTCCCAAAACACTGGGAAAGTGCAGTGGTAACCCAAGCTGAGCTGTCTTTGGAGCCCAACAACTCAGCACAGCACACTGTCTCTCCTGTCCTGAGTGACCACTGTAACAGATGGAGACCAAACCATGGACTAAATAAAGTCAGCGGGAATTTATGGACATATGATGTGTATGGTCCCTAAAATAAGGGAAAAGTATAGGTGTATATAAAAAAAAGATGGGAAGTGAGGTTCTGGTTGATGAGGATTTGTTGGATAGTGGAGGGCCTGAGCATGATTCATATGATATGGAATAGAAGGTGGAAATGATACTGAATCTGTCTGGGATGGAGTTAATTTTCTTCACAGCAGTCTGTAAGGTGACATCTTTTGGATTTGACACTAAAACAGCCTTGAGAGCACACTAGCATTTTGACTGTTGTGAAGAGGTGCTTACACAGGGTAAAGGCTTTGTCTACTTCTCATACTGCCACTTGGTCCTCCCGGAGGCAAGAAGTTGGCAGGGGACATATCTGGGAACCAGCTGATGTGAATTGACCACAGAGATATTCCATACCATATAACGTCATGATCTTCAATAAAAGCTCAAAGAAAGGAGAAGGCAGCAGCAGGAATCATGGTTATGTCCTTTGTCCAACTCTTGTCAAGCAGCTGTCACATGTGCCGAGGCCCTTCTTTCCAGCGAGTGACTACACATTTGCCTGCTGACAGGAAGTACTGAATAAAGCCCTTTTTTGCTCTCCTAGTGCATGCTGCTTTTGCTTCATCTACTAAACTGCTTTTATCTCAATGCTTGCATCTTTTTGCCTTCTTTCATTTTCTCCCCATCCCACAGGAGAGGGATGAGTGAGTGAGTGGCTGTGAAGGTGCTTAGGTACTGGACAAGCTCAATACACACAATCCAGAAAATCCAGAATCCCAACTAAGCATTGCCATGGCACCATCCATGGCCTAAAGGAGTGAAGTCCAGGTGAACCACCTCAGAAAGGCTCAGAATTTATCCTGTGCTCTAATGGTTTTTCTAGGCTGACCACTAAAGATTTCAGATGTATGGGCACATCCAGGAAGTCAGTGGAAATTCCTGCCTCTGGATTTTTCACATCATGATTTCTCTCTCACTTCTCTAGCTGCCCAGATATTATTCTCAAAATATGGCTTTTTATAAAGACTCCCCGACTTGTTACTCTCTGTGCTTGAACCCACCTCTGTCAACAGGACAGATGAGCACTAGGAAAGCAGCATTTTGGAGGAAAAACAAGTAAGTGTGGGACAGAAACACAGCCTGCCATTAATTATGCCAGTGCTTTAATTAGTTCTCTTATGGAAAAAAAAAGAAAAGTAAACACAGGCAGGCAACCACAGATACAACTAACTCCTGTTCAAAGCCACCTGCAATGTCAAAAGTGCTCTTGGAAGACCTGCAGGGGGGATGTAGATGTGCACAGTAACAGAACTGGACAGTTTTGCCCTCACTTGGAGAAAAGAACATGATCTGTCTAGAGGATATTCTTTCTTGGAGCTCCTTTGCTGTCATTAATCTTGGGGCTTAGCTTTCAGCATTTACAGTTTCATGGCACAGAACAAAATAAAAGCCTTATAATGTCCTGTGTGTCATACCTTGCTTAAAGCAATGAGATGTGACAAGCCATGAATTTTTGTGAGATTATTAGCACACGGTGGATGGTATGATAACGTGAAAGGAAAGAGGTCAACAGCAGAGTCACTTTAATCACCCAGACGGTATCCTAATTACACTGAAGTGCATTTTCTGATCTGTCTCTTGTTGTGAAGCAGAATGGGTTCAGGAAAATACAGCTCAAGCTGAGCATTTACTGGGCATTAAGAGGGCTACACCTTACCCCACCTGTTGCCAGTGAGAAAAGACACATTTATTACTACACTCCAAAGATGAGTCACAGTTTATATTATAAACACAACTTACACCACAGAAGGCTCACATTTTTACAGGCAAGGATATATATTTAGTTGGGTATCTGTTTTCCATCCTCTATAAGCATGAGTATTCTGAAATAGCCTCTTTGATGTTAGATGTAAAATCTCTTTGTTGTAACTTCATATAAGAAACATGAAAATGTACATCCACAGACTGTATGACTGACAATTAGTCATATAAGCACTATAATATATATCTTTGAAGTATTTACCTGATACAATATGCCAACAAAAATTCATAAATACATTCCAGTGTCAGTAATACACCTCACTATATGTTATGATCATTTGGACCTCCACTGCAGCATCAACACTTAATTCCTGAACAGCAATCTCCGCTTTCTTACAAGAATTTAGAGTGGCATCAGATAAGAATGTGAGAGTACAGTCAGATTCATTCCTGTGGATAGCAGTAGAGCTTGGTCACTAGCTTGGCATAATGCATCAGGATTTTAAATGTATGAGTCTGAACTTTGTAAGTGATTAAGATTTCATACTTTGCTGTCTCTATGTATTTACCCAAACCAAATAAATAATTATTCTGATAGCTCTTTACAGTACCATTATATACAGAAGCATATCTTACACATGTTTGGACCTCATCTGTAAAACAAGGCAGTACAAGAATTTTTTTATTTCTTCAATTTGAGCAGTTTGTTTTACATGTGGTCTAAATACACATTTTGAAGGTTTTTAAAAATGTGCTTAGTCCTACTCAGGAAGGGCAAGGTGACAGAAAACTTTCTTCCACAGAGAGAATGTAACATTCTCTGATGAATTCTATTAGCCAAAGAGACTTGAACCTTGAGACCTTGTTCTTTGCCTCAAGGATGCATCTAATCTAAGCAGGTTTTGCACAGGTACACTTAACTGGTAAATGTAGTCCAAAACATGCCTCATGATAGCAGGATGCATATGTAACTCTTAGAGAATGCACACACTTCTCTGTCCCAAAACCATGCAGAGCAGCTCTCACTTCTTCTGAGATCAGCAGAGTAAAAGAACAGTGTAACGTAATTGCTAATTAATTTACTGTAGAAATTTTAGATAAAAAACACTTCTTTGCCAACTTGTTAAAGTTGGCAGTCTGACATGTCAAAACAGAAGCCAGCTGTGTCTTCCCCTTGCAAGCTGAAAATTACCAATATGCTCTCTGCATCCTTTGTGGTTGCAAACAAATAGTATTTTCACATAGTACACTCTTCTTGGTGAAAATTACCAGGTAGTGCTTACAGCTTAACAGGCTGTTTTTTCTTGTAGCTCTTCAGTGTCTGCACTTCACTCACAAATTGACTCTCATGCTACTCATTTAAATACCACTAAGTGTCAATTCCTAACGCACTTTTGAGCAGAAAAGAAAAAAACAAAAGAAAAAAAAAAACAAACACCAAACACCTCCCCGCCCCCCCAAAAAATTACCCAAACCCAAAAAACAATGAAACAAAGTGTTAATAAGCAAAGAAATGAAAGCTTTCCCAGAAAAACTCCCACAGCATGTCCTGCATGTTCTGAGAATTGGCAAATTGTCAAACTCTGGATAATCCAACCTGTGCATACTGCTGCCAGATTTAAACCAGGCCAAGTAATTTACTACTACAATACTTTCTCATTACTAAAGTCCATCTTTGTCTGCTTTTGAACCCAATGTTTTGGCTAACCTACTTAGATGCTGTGTCAAAGCTTGTAGCTGTCCTGGACCTGTGAGCTACGGCCCTGTTACACCAGCCAGGCCATCATTATCCCAGAGGACACTGGTCTCCACTGAGAAGTTACCTGTCAGAGAGAGGTTTGCACAAATGATACAAAGCAGATAAAACATTGCCTCAGTTCTCTGAACCTCGTGAATGATTCAGCAGGATGAAAAGTGACTTGTAACCCTATTTTCTGAAGAGTGCTCCTTATGTATCTGGCACAATGGATCTATACAACTGAAAACACGTTTTAGGAGAAGGGTTTCTTCTCTCTCTGGTGGCATGTTAAGGCAAGAAGCTTTGTTTTGCCAACTAGCAGAAACAGGAGGAAACCCTCCATTTTGAACGAAGCAACAGAATGGGTCCCAGAGAACATAATTTAAGTGCCTATGGAGGTGAGGTAAATTTTTGCCCAAGCAGAGCTTATCCTGACTACCATCATGCCAAGCAGTTTGTATGTAACTGATGGGCTAGTATCAAATGTCATGTTACTCAGACATACACCCTAGCCAAAAAAAAAAATTAATATATTCTGTCAGGGCAGTAAATTACTGTTTTTCCTTTTCTCACTTATTTAATTTGATTCTAGTTACTCTAAGATATAAAAATATCTGTAGAACCTGTCCATTAAGATTCCTAGTAGAGGATGAGTCTGTCATTCAAACCTGTAGTACAATATGTCCATGGACAGAAACAGAGAGACCTCACGGATCTATGCAGAAATGGCAGAAGTGAGAAAAATGACACTCAGGGTATATGCAGTCCACTTTCTTCAGACACTACAAATCCAGAAAAGTTAAAATTTAAAAGGAACTGGCCTTCTGAATGCAGGTTGTAATGCATGTTGTAACATGGACAGTTCAAAGAACACTAAAATGACATGTGTTGCTTTGAACTTCACCACTTTACACTACTTCCAAATTCTCTCCCACTCCCAAACTAAAGTGGGATAACTTTTGATAGTTTTGGAGATAATTAGTAGGAATAATGCCATTAATTGCCTGATTAGCTATAAAGAAGAAAGGTTCTCTCTCTCTTCAACTTACAAGAGGGAGAAGGTGCCTATAGAAATCAGCAGGAGCATGCATGACTCTCCATCTCCTCTCCAGACAGGCAGTGTTGCCCTCATGTTGTGAACAGCCAACGTCTGGCCTGCAAGAGTTTACCGGCTATAGCTGGTGAAAGGATGTTTGCTCCTCATGGGTAAATCCCTGTGTCCCAGAAGCTAGCACTTGAGTGTAGAGCAGTGGGCTAGAACACGGCAGGATATCTGTACTACCCATTTTTCATTCTGTCCATTGTCATATACTGCTAGGATTTCCAAGGTGGAGGTTTTCCTCTTCCCTCTGTCTGTGACAATGTAAGTGCTTTTTATTTCTGAAACAGAAAGGGTTCTTTTAGAAGCTTCAAAGAAGAAGATGATGAGGAAAAAATCCTGAAACCACCTTCTGCACCTGAACTGGGATGGGGAAGAGATACCTGGTTGTGAGTCATATCAGCAATGTTGTGCTACAGAGATTTCAAATATCAGCACAGCAACCATCTCCTTTCCTCCCTAGCACCCTGTGTGCCACCACAAACTGTCCTGGTAAAGTGTCATTCCGTTTGTAATCTCTTTTCCCTGGCATGAACTCCTGACATAATGAAATACCTGTCCAGGGGCATTCAGTAGACCTGGAGACCCTTACGAATCACAGGGAAGTGAGGAAGACACCAGGAGTTATTTTGCATCCGATCACAAAAGAAAAGTTTTTCAAACTTACAGTTTTCAAGCTGTCTGCTATAAAATCAACAAAGATCAACCAGACAAGGGTATTACAGACATTTTCACTGAAGTCTAGGAAGCAATGCTAGTCTTCTGAAATGACAGAACTGTGTGTGAATACTTCCTCCCCTAAGAGACTTACTTATTCTGGGAACCACATGGTAAGACATGAAAGAGTTTTGACAGTTTATTCATCAGTTCTACTAACAAAACAAAATTCTGTTTTACAAAAAGACAGCACTCATTTCTCTTAGAATCTGTTTTTCTTCACTGGCTCTTAGGTTAAACAAATACACTTTATTCCCATTCACTTCCTATCAGATACCCGAAATTCTGTCAGAGCTGTTACAAGTCCAAATATTAAAACACACTGTTCACTACTTAGAAAAGGAAAAAGAAGTGTTAAATTTATGACAGGATCTTAGAAATCTAATAACCAGTAAAACCACGTTACAGAGAGGCATAAGCTAGAGGCAATACGCATTGTGCGTTTTTTATTCATTCAGGGAATGAATAAAAACCCAGAACACAAATGTGTTTAGAGCTGTGAACTTAAAAAAAATTGATACATTATGTGTATTTCACACTAAGGCTGTGGCATTCATGTGTTAATGGGAGCTCCCAGACCTTGATGACAATATCAGT
Source organism: Todiramphus chloris collaris (assembly GCA_025345505.1). NCBI lineage: Eukaryota > Metazoa > Chordata > Aves > Coraciiformes > Alcedinidae > Todiramphus > Todiramphus chloris. Next base: position 3,912,431 of record JANVCC010010406.1, read on the forward strand.
CCTTCCTAACAAAAAGAAAGCAAGTGTGTAATTGTTTAATGAGAATTTGTTATACTCTCAACAAATGATTTCCAACAGAAAGTGTCATTGAGGGGGAAGAAAGTCCTGACTTCAGAAAACACTCAAAACACTTTCATTTCAGTTAGAACTTGTTTTTCACAGCTTGCAAAAACTCGGTTTCAAAAAGTATGAAGTACAAAGAAGGCGAGGAATGGCTTGCTCAAAGAAAGAAGTAACTGTTTTTAAAAATTAGTTAGTACAGGGACCAAATAGAAAGCGGGTGGGGCTTCTTGGTGTGGATTTGCAGAATGGTTACACTTCCTGTCTGTGGTCACTCACTGATGTCTCGGGTGTCACTGAAAATTTGGGCAGTCTCTCTCTCACAGACTTTTTTTTTTTTTTTTTTTTTTTTTTTTTTTTTTTTTTT
>JANVCC010010406.1:3912957-3936257 GCA_025345505.1 Todiramphus chloris collaris
TTTTTTTTTTTACTTTTACGCTGCTGGACTCCAGGTGATTTAATGCCCCAGCACAGCCAGCTCTGTAATACAGATGGAATGAGAAGATAAACTGTCATTTCCTCAAAATGGTAAACCTTGTTCTACACACTCATATGAAGGGAAACCCTACATTTAGTGTAAGAGCCCCGTGGCATAAACTATTCCGAGGACCTTGTGTAGATCCTGAAAAGCAATCGGCCAGACCTTTGAATACTGTAGCCCATTTCTTTTGGGATCAAATGTGATTCATTTTTGAGGTAATGAAACTACACTACTAAGACAAAGCTAATGAAACCACTAAATTTACATCTCTCTTTAGGAGTCCTGCTAGAAGCAGAAAAGACCAAACAGCTTCCCACTAACAAATGCTGTTTCCATCCTAATGCTACCACTAGTGTTGATGTTGTGAAGATATATTGCAAGGAACCACAGCCAGCAAAATCAGAAACTGCAGCATTGTCTTCCCCAGATATTGCAGCAATATTTTTTTATATTATTTTTTAAAAAGATACCCCTTTTTGACAGTGAAAACTGGAGAGAAGCAGTTTCAACAATTCTCCCCTGTCCATGCAGCAGGTACTTGCTGCAGAGAAAACCACAGGCTGCTCTGTGTCTCAACTGAAATGAACAGAACACTCCAATTTTAAAGTAGTTCAATTATTAGTTTCTGTGAATGATAACAAAAGCTAAAGGCAACACTAAGCAACAGCAATGACAGAGAAGAGCTGCTAGTGAGCCTATGGTATCTCCAGTGAGTAAACCAGGATTATAAACAATTTTTACCTGAAATGAGAGATTGTACAAAGCCTGTCTCTCACCTAATCCATAAAATGTTTCTTTTTCTCCCAGTAGTCACTATTCCATTTTTTCTCTAATCTGTACAAAAGTCAGTGTCCTACACAGCAGTTGACATATGTTACTCCATTGTCTTCTCTTGAATATAGTGTACCATTTTGGCCATGCTTTAGCAAATGCAATTTGGCAGACTATAAGACACCTAAAGATTAAGAGTGTGGTGTTTTTTACCATTGTTTTCCCAAGATCAGAATCTTCATATTAAATTATCAGAAAAATGTTATTTTTCCCCTTTAGACATGAGCAAAAATACAAATTCACAGCCAGTGAAGCAAAGGTATACAGTGCTACCCTAGATGAATCAAAAATGCAGAAGACCTATTAATTGGGATAGTCATTTGGGTGACTTTGAATTTTCACCAGCTATCTCCAGGGGAGGTACAGAGACGGCAGAGCCAGACTCATCCCAGCTGGAGGAAAGTAGATCTCTGGTAACCATTAATGTGGTCAAACATCAGAAAGGGGGCCCAAAGAGACTGTGGAGTTTTCAGCCTTGCAGATACTTGAACTCAGCTGCCCAAGGCCTCAAGCAACCTGAATCAGATGGCTCCATTCTGTGAGGGGCATCAGACCAAAGACCTCTCCAACCTGAATCACTTGATCAGTTCTACATCTTACAGTCAATTAATTCATGCTGATTAACATCAATCTGCAATGGTGTGTAATTTTATCATTGTTTTTTAATCATAAAGTTCAGCTTCAAATGCAGGAATTTTGACTTAGCAACATTCAGTGGAACATCAGAATCCTTCAGTAAATTATATAAATATACACCTCCCATGGGAAGGGGCTGTTTCTCCTCCCTTGCTGTCTTGTTACACAAAAACAATCAGTCCACCAGGAACAGCCTTCAATGGGTCCTTAAAATAACATTATTTTCAAAGATCTCTGTTCAGATAAATGCTGTGTTGGCAGATTCTGTGAGGGAATGGTAATTTTTCCAAACACCTTCAGCTAACAAGCTGCTAGAACAGAATCAACATTGCTGAATAATTTAGTGCTGCTAAACTATTCTACCACCTGCATCTATTATTTTTTTTTGTTTCAACAACATGGTTCCTACCTCTGACTAAGCCAAACCCAGACACCATACTTATTCATGTGCAAAAAGCAGGAGCTTTGGGCTACTCAGTTTTACGTGTGCCATTAAAATCATTATTACATTTCTTTTCCTGGACTGTGATGTTAATATCAGTGAGCATGCATTTCTGCAAATAAAATGCTAGGACTACACAACAAGAGACAAAACCCCGTGCTCAATTAATCAGGAATACATAATTTGCTGTCATGATATTCTGACTCTCCAAAGCAGTCCAAAGTAGGCCAAGACATCCATTTTTCCTAAAATACAGCTTCTACCCATCTTTCATGAGAACATTTTTGGATTCATAGCCAGAACCAGTACAAATCCTGAACCACTAGAACTGTCGGTACGCAGTCTTTGATGGCACTTGTACACCAACTCTCCCCTCTCAGAAATGTGTTGCTCCCTTAGCCTGGTCTTCAGGACACAGCCCTGCCACCCATTTGCAGCATGACCTAGAGGAAGAGTTTGCTGCCATGGCTAAGCTCTTCATCAGCTTTGGAGTTTTTCTGTAAACACAGTCTATTTTATCCCACATGATGAAATTTGGATGTTTTAATGGTGTGTTTCAGGAGTGGCTTTGGTGGGACACAGTCATTCCCACTTCTCTGGTATTGCCTCCCAGAGGAACCTCTCTGGTTCCAATCTTGACTTGGATTATTTTGTCTCCTTTAACCAATTAACAGACCTTGACAAAAGTAATGTGAACCTTTCACTATGCAGTTTATCAGCACCTGAGGTAGTGGAAGTCAGGCTTTACTAAAAATTAATACTTCACAAATGAAAGCCAACACCCTCTTTGGAAAAATGAATCAATTCACAACTTTTCTTAGCCTGTCTACGTTCTGCTAATGGTTTTCAAGATAATTTGAGAGTTCTGCAGTCAAACACTTCCTTTTCTCTTGATGTTCTGAAGAATGAAGGGACTTGTATGAAGAAAATACCACTGGCATACAAATCAAAAGTCATTGAATAAAGTGAGATTTGTACTAGTTTTAGACAAGTGTCAGTCTCTCTGTCAATACTGACAGATGCCGCAGTATCAGTTCTCCAAGTCGTCCTGACAGCACAAGACAGACAGCCAAACAAAACACCAGGAGAGGAGCCACAAAAATGTTTTCCACCTATTTCCTTATTTCCTGCTGAAAATGAGACAAGCATCCCACAAAGGAAAAGGTGCTGTCAAACAGGGTTTGTAATGACACTGTAATTCATTTGGATTGTGCAATTAAAAATCAAGAACACTCATGTCCCTTGAAAGAATTACTTTTTTGGTTGCTGCAAACCAACCATTAACATTTCTAACAAACTTCTCAGTGGAGAAAGAGGTTAACATACAGCATCAGTATCAGTTTCAGGCACAGAAGATTTTTAGATGACAGCATAAGATTGTACGGGTTCCAAACTTTTGCTCAGTCTCATAGTTTCAAATCTTCAGACTCTGATTCAGTCCTTGCTGACATCCTGAAGAAAATCACATTGGGCAGTCCCTAGGTGTATTGTATTTCACCTTGTGCATCCCTGTGCTGATGAAAGAGCTTTGAGATGAAGGAATCTAATCTCCTTTCTGTAAATGAGGAAAGACCACCTGCAGCCTGTGTCCCCAAGAGGCAGGGCAGGAAACAGATGCCTGTTCTTGGTTTTCTAACAGCTTCTTCATCAGTCCATCATGGGTCCAAAGAGGAGTTACGTGTTCAGGGCCTGCCAGTTCCAAAAACACATCTGACAGATCATCAAGGCTTACTGTTTCATTTCCACTGTTAGCAGAAGCTTGGTACTTTGCTGATATGACAAAGGGATTTCAAGGAAAAGTTCTTCTTGTACTTCCCAGCTGGAAGCACAGTGCTAATGACTTAAAACATAGGATTTTACAGAAAAACACCCATTTCATATGAAAGCAGCCTTATACATACACATATGAGGACAGCAGCTATATTAATTTCACCTGTGGTAATAATTTCTTCAGGTTCTGACAGAAATACATAGTCTGAGAATGAAAAGAAAATAAAAATTTAAAAATCCACTTTTACTTCTAGGTGCCTTACTGTATATTTGCTTAAAATGTATTTGCCGCAAAAGAGTGCTTTCAATTAATAACTCCAGATGGAAAGGCAATTTTCCCTTCATCATGGTCTACTGCCCTTTTTACATTTGCCTATAGTACACAGCTTCTAGCTATTATCTCCCAGTAGATTGTCTTGCACTGGAGATCAGGTACATTGCCTTGGAAGAAAAGTCATTCTCCATTAATCAGTTTATTAATTCTTTCTAATGTTCTACGCTGCTGGCATTAAAAAAAACATTATTGCCCAGTAATGAGGTATTGCCACATTTCACTGCACTGTGGCATCACTACTGCTGTTGATTCACTTAGTACCCTAATAATCACTATCTTTCTCTGCAGATAGCAATTTCACATGGAAAGATTTCATTCTTCTTTGACATTAAAATATAGTCTCACTTTTCCTAGTCCACAGTGAAAGAGTTTAATTTAGCCCATTTTTCTTCAGTATGTCTTATTGCAACGAGGTCAGGCTTTGTGAATAGGGAGATACACTACCTTGCAGCTTGCATGGCTGCTCACTCCCACCACTGAATGAGCAGAGTGAAGCTCTCCTGCCTTGTCTGCAGCAGTACAAATATAAAGGCAGACACCAACGGCAAATTGCAAGCTCAGTTTAATAGCAGCAGCTTGTTGTTCTCACCTAACACCACTTGGTTTTGGCAAAGTTCTCATAACACGATCCCAGTTCTGACCTAATGGGAGTGACTGAGTCCTCCTAGATTGGAGAAGAATACCATGGGCTTCATGGGGATGTAGATGTAGTAGTGAAGGGCAGAGGGCTGACTCGCCTCACACTCCCTCCAGAGCAAGGAGTGACAGAAATGGCTGAGGAAGGCAGAGTGGGTGCTTTACAAAGGAAACACCACCAGAGGGAATGCTTGAACTCATCCTCTTCATCTCAGCCATGGTATTGCCAGGACAGGAGAGAGATGTTACCACTGCTTTGTTGCTGTGGTGTCATCCCACCACAGACTGTGCTCTCCAAAGCTCTGGAAGATGGTGACCTAAGATAAAATAACTGTACTTTTAGATTGAAGGTGTTAAAAGGTCACATGGTCAGGGTATGGGGCTGGGCATGGTAATATCATTAAACATACCAGTCAGTCTTCCAAGAAATTGGGGAACAGCTGGGGCACAGGTAACAGCTGGGCTCCACACTTTGCTGGCTGTCACTAGTCCCCATGACAATGATGCCACATATGCTACAGCCTGGAAACCCCTGGGTTGTACTTCTGCACATTTGTGATGAATACCAAGCATGCTGTCTGCAAGATGTGCCTGAGGTACCTCAGAATTTGCTAATTCAGATACCCATGGCAACTTAGATGCAACAGGAAGACAGCAGCAGAGGAGAATATTCCACGTAATAAACCAAGATGCTCACCTGTGTTTGATATTTCACAGTTAGGTTGTTAGAAGTTAGCTTAGCCAGCTTTAGATTGTTTCAGCCATGCCTTCATGACCTATGCCCACATCCTGACTATAACATAATCCTGTGCTGTATGCACCTTTTTTCTATATTTTGGTGTGTTGACACTTATGTACCTGATTGCAAAGAACACCGACTGAAACTTCTTGCAGCTGCACAAGTTACTCAGAGGACACATGCTCAGTGGAAAATCTCACACATGGTGTATCTTTGACTGGACACAGTTCAGTACTGTGTGAAGGGCACAAAGCAGTTTGTGGAAAAGAAATGAGTATTTCCTCATGTTGTTAGGGGTGCCTCAAAAGTGTGAAAAATGGAACAGAGATAAATATGAAAGGTCAAGACTCCACTTTCTAAACAAAAACCTGACAGGTTCTGAAAACATAAAAGCCATCTGCCCGCACCCTGAAAACTTTCATTTTACTCACAGACAAGGAAATGAGCAATTTATTTTAAAATATGTATTTTTTCCATTCTTAGGTTTCTTCTGGAACCTCGGTGTTAATACAAACTTTTGCTATTTTGGAGATAACATCAGAAATGCATATATGCTCCAAAAGGAAAGAAGTTTATATTGACTAACCAAAAGCCACCAGATAAAATCTGCATGCATGAAAGACAAAAAGTTTCTCATTTGCATTAAATTACCCATAACAAGCTCAATGTTATAACTCAGTGTAGCCCTGCTGAATTTTCAGTGTATCAAAATTAATGATATACTTCAGAGCACTTTACCATGAGCCAGTGACTTTTCTTCTTCGCAGGTATGTTTAAAAATTCAGACGCAGTGGAGAATTACATGATTAAACGTGCTGCAGAGTATATTAAAAATGGACTGCTGCTGAAAGTTTGTTTGTTTTGCATAGCAATTCCCTTTCTGACTCTTGCTAATGATCACTGCTATTACTTTAGTCTAAATCACTTAATCATCTGACTGGAGGAGAAGGAAGGAAAAAGAAAAAGTAATCTCACCAGGGTGAGCAATGATTTTGGTCAATAGAGAACTTTCACAGAGGTCAGCTGCTTCCTTGGGTCATTGCTCTGAGATGATACTCAAGAGGCTGCAAAAGGCCACAAAACTACTTCTTGCTCTGCCCACGTCAGCACACCAGAAACCCAGCCATTCTCTTCCTACTGAGAAATGGTCAGAGCATGAACTGACCATGTACTGGTGTGGGAAGCTTTTCCTACCCTTCAGGAGATGCTCTTCCCTGCCCTCACCTCCCCATCAGCAGCAGAAACAACAAACTCACTGTCCCACAGACTTCCCTCCCATAAGTCTCATCTGTTTCATTCCCAAGCTTGCAGACATCTTCCACATTGGCTTCGCAAGTGTGCCAAAGCTGCTCCTCATTAACACCCAGGCAGTGTGGAGATGTTCAGTCTATATCAAAAGACTAAAGAAGAGAAACAGAGATATTAAATTACTTGTTAAACCAAACACAAAACAAAAACCAAAACAAAACAAAAGCACATGAAACTCACATCAATGCAGATGCAGAGCATTTCAAAGGTGTTGTTGCATCATTACACTCTTGATCACTGATCCACAGCTGCATTTCTTCCCATGGTGATGTACTGTTAGGTGCTTATATTTTAGTTTGTCCATTAACAAGACTTTGCCTTCACCAAGATACTCTCTTTTGCCAGGCTCTTTGCCTTCTCAGGTGGAAAATGCAGCAGCAGCAGGACCAGTCACTTCTGAGATTACTTGGCAAAAGTGGGCAGTTAAACCAACCTGCACTGGAAATGCCACTCAGCCTGTATTCTCTGAGCTAGGAGGTACCAGTCTGCACAATTTCTAGGAAATGGAGGGAAAAAAGAAGTGTTTCCACAGAGAGAAACTACTTTGTTCCAGGCATATCAATAACCTGTAAAATAATTGAAACATATTGTGATGAAACTGTAAAAAAATACCGATGGTTTAAAAACTCTATACTTCACTGCTCCTCCCAGCTCTCCTTCTTCTGGGGTACAGAATGAGCCACACCTCTCCATCACATCTTCAGTGACCAGGCTTTCAGGTAAACATGTAGAAATGAGTGTGTGCAAAGGGGCCACTGTTTGAAGGAAACCGAGGCGATGCAGAATATCTTTGGTTTGGCATTGAATAACAGAAAAACAGTCTGTCTGGAAAAGACCTGCATCAGAGGAGCTGACAACTAAAGAGCACCAAGGCCACATAAATATATTTCTGTGGTCTATAAAGTGCTGCTATCACAGACAAGAGCAAGAGCAGGCTTTTGTGCCACCTGCAAAAATAGTGTGTTTTCTGTTTCAGAAGTCAATGGTGGTGAAAAGGATGGAAAAATGAAAAGACTGTTTGGATGACTTCCCAGGCCTGTGAACTCAGCGAGATTTGCCCATTGCTAACACACAGCGCTGTCCAGTTTCTCACCTTTAGAGATGTATTGTTTTCAAAAGTGGCCTGGGAAGGAGCACTGCACCCCTGTAAAAACTGTCTACTTCCTTCATCTGTCAGAGATTCTGGCAGATTCTCCATCCTTCAGAGGCCAGAGATTCTGGCCTCTGCCACTAGCCAGGGTGCATTAAAACAGCAGTTTTTCTTGAGAAACAATAATTTTCCTTTTCTCTCACGCTTCATTAAGTCCTTCCTTCCTCCTAAAAACAACACCCAGAATAATTTGAAGTATTTTCTGAGGCACTTTATACTCTTACTCTTCCTCAGAAGACTGAGAATCCTCAGACATTAAATACTAAATAAATGACAAAACCAGAGTGTGATCAAATGTAGGTAACATTCTCAAGTAACAGCAAATGATACAACTCTGCTGAAATCCTTGGATCTAGGCTAACTTAAATTTTAAGTAAAAGACTAAGGACCTGGGCCATAGGCCAGATGCACTGTTACTTTTTAGTCTTGTGTCTGCAGTGGTGTAATGCGGTGCTGAGAGATGTGTACTTTTAAAAGATGTCAAATTTCTTTTCACCACTTGCATTGCCTTCATCCAACACTTCCCTTGCTATCACAAACCCCCTTTCTATCAAATATTTACCTTACTTTCACAGTGGCTTCTCCCAGAGTTTCTCAAACAGTGATACTCATTAGTGAAACATTGCTGGAGGTACTTATGAAGAAAGTATGAGAAAAACAGCTTCATGGTTTGGTTGATGAAAGCACATATTCCTCAAGAGCTCTCATGGTGTAATTACATGCATTCCAATATGAGATTACTGGTCATCTGTACTGTACACCAGACAACCATGTGTCGTGCAGTGGCTGCGTATCTCATTCTCCATGAAAAAACATTAATTCTACATTTGCTAAAAAAAAAAAAAAAAAAAAAAAAAAAAAAAAAAAAAAAAAAAAAAACCCAAACATTTAAAATGGAAAGCTGTTCAATGTGTTTTCTCCTCGGTTTTATTCAGCTTGAAGACAAACTCTGAAATCAGGAGAACACTTTGTGAGCCATTATTCAAGCACAGAAGGTGACAGACCTCTGAAACACAGTTCAAGTTTACAGAAAACCACAGTGAGACAACAAAATTTAAAATGTACGCAGACTTCAGAAGTATTTGGTGTGGTATATGTCAGAAGGTCATAGCTCTGGTATCCTTGAGACGTCATATTTAGGGCAAGCAACTCCTTCAGTCCTCCAGCACTGGAACTTGAGAACACCAGGAAGCCACATGAACATCAAAATTTGCAGCAGCTGGCCATTCAAGACAGTTTGGTATAGGTCTTTCCCAACTTTACACCTGAAACTCTGATAGTATATGCTCATGAAGTGCTAATATCTCACCAGCACCTGGTAGAAGTTGCAAGCATAGAATGCAAGTTGTCTCCGTAACGAAAGTCTGATGGACTGTTCCCAGGCTGAGCATTATCAGTCCTTCTCCATCTACTGTTGACCTAGAGGAATCAATACAAACTGTCTTAATGATAGATACCTTTATCTTCCAGTGGACTAGATAGATTAAAGGAGCCAGGTCCTGCATATTAGCATGGGCCATTTTGGAAACACAGGTGAAGTGAAAACACTGTAGAGAGATCATGGTGAAAAGGGAACTTAATCCTGTATTGATGCACCTCCCTTTGTTTTGTCTGTGCATTAACCTTGTCCTCTGTCTGCTACATAGGTCCATCACAAAAGAATCAAAAAATGCTCATTCTAAGAAGATTATACTAACAAGGCAGTATGGAGCACCTCACTGCTCATTCATATGCCAGCAACTACCACCTGTGGTAGAAGAATCTGGTTAGAGTCTGTTTTTAATTATCTAGCGATTTATTTTGCAACACAGTAGGCTGTGTTCTGTTCAACATCTGATTTTTGCTTTGCAATAATTTGGTTTTATGATAAAAGATCTTCAAGGTCAATAAAGATGGGGAAAAATGTTAAAATGGTTTAGAATATGAATTTAAAAATAAAATGTATGAGTAAACAACACATTTCTCACAGCTTTGTCTTAGTAGTGTGTAGACACACTTTTTGCCTTCACACTTGCAGACGGACAGCATCTGTGCCATATTTTCCTGTGTTGGAATTAGTATTTGTTTAGATTTTTTTTTAAGCTAGCTTTATATAGTACACACCCAACAGGCATGCACAAACTAAAAACTATAAAACCCTTGGGTTTTTACCTCCTTTTCCAATGCAAATTGTGAATATATTTCAGATTTCTCATCATTTAACATCAGGAGACTGGAATACTGTGCATGTCACTGCTCTGTTTGTTAGTAACAAAGATGGCCAGCTTTAACCAGGGACAAAACAAGGAGGTTTTAGAGATGGGCTTTACTTGTGCACCAGCCTGATAAGCATCAGATTGCATTGTCAAACAATTTAGCATTTTGTTTACTAACATTTTTTACTAAAGGTTGCTCATTTATTGCCTCCCTGTTGTTTTCTCAGGCTAATCCTTTGGGATAGCAAGGACAGCTGGCTTCCTCCCCAGCCATACTGCTCACATGTCTGGGTGTGAATGGGCTTCTCTGGCTTTATAAAAGCTACCAGAGTTTTAACCTTCATGGTAAAAACAATCTGTTGTGCAGCTGCCTGTCAGTGCAAACTGCATTCTTCTCCCTCCTTACTCCTGAAGGTGGGGAAATTTTCAGACTTCATGCTGCAGGAGATTTTCTGTGTAAAGCATACATCTCCTCAAGGCTACGCTCAAGAAGTCCATTGGTGTCATTTCCAGATTAATCCTACCTCGATCACAGTCATTTTGTTTGTGTGTTTTCAGTCTGACTTTTCTATCTGACATGATTTATACCCTGATTCTGATATCCTGGCTCTGGCTGACCAGCCTTCCACTTCACACATGGGTCTGTGCCATTCCTTGAATAACACAAGTAAAGATCTCACTTGATAGTTCTTAATACTTAAGGACACGCTTCTTTCACCCCAACTTCTCAAAGTAACTCCATACAACTTGCTCACTTTAACACCCTCAACTTGAACAACACTAAAACACTACTGTCAGGAAAATTCTGAAGATCGAAATAGTTCTTCTACACTCTTCTACGTAAGAATAGCAAACAGTTCAACACAGACTTAATTATTTTTCTTCCTTCAGTTGCTTCTGCCTGAAGAAAACATGGAAGAACATCAAAGAACAGAAAGAATCATAGAATCATTAAGGTTGGAAACAACCTTAACCAAGATTATCAAGTCCAACCATCTAGTAAATATTATCATGACCAGTAAACCATGTCCTGAAGTGACACATCTAGATGTTTTTTGAACAACTCCAGGGATGGTGACTCCACCCCCTCTCTGGGCAGACTGCTCCAATGACTCACCAGTCTCTCAGTAAAAAAATTCTTCCTAATATCCAACCTAAATGTCCCCTGGCTCAACTAAAACCAATTTCCTCTTGTCCTATCACTAGTCACCTAAAGAGAAGAGACCAACACCCACCACACTACAACATCCTTTCAGGCAATTGTAGACAGCAATAAGGTCTTCTCTCAGCCTCCTCCAGACTAAACAACCCAGGTCCTTCAGGTGCTCTTCATAAGACATTTTCTCTAGCCCTTTTACCAGCTTTGTTGCCCAAGAAGCTGAAAGCAACAAAAAGTTCAAACCACTCTTATAGCTCCCAGTTCAAACATATCTAACATAGCTATACTTCCACTCTACCTGCCCTAGCTACGTTTCCTGTAGAAATAAGGACTGTGGATGGTTCCCTGACCACCTGCATGCCAAAAAGGTGATGAGCTGTTATCAGCTTGTTGTAGTGGAGTGAGAAAACTTACAGCTCCTGATAAAGGATGTGGACTGCAGGGAAAACATGACAAAGGATGATCCAGGAGGTGAGAAAACTTTATAAACACTCTTAATTGCAAACAAAGGAAGTTTTTGTCAATATTTTCATCATCCTCCATATCTACCTAGATCCATGAGCTCAGAGAGTAGTCCTCAGGGAACCAGATGCTATTAATTCCACTGTTTGTTAAACTATCCACTTGCTCATAATGTGCTGCCTGTACCTGTCTTAGACTGCAAGTCTAACAAGACAAGTCCCCATTCTGTTTTGTTTGCACAGCAATAAGAACGGTAGAAAACCTCTGTATAAGGCTCTTCATCTAGGAGATCTGCTATGCAATCTGAACCCCTGTTTGTTCTGATGCAGCAAAATCAAGCTCCTCACCCCAGTTATCAGGGAAATTTTTGGCAGGCTTCAAACGAAGGAAGCAGTGGCATAGAATATAATCTCCTCCTGCAGCTGCTGAAGCACAGTGAAACTACAGAAGTCAGAGCTGTGATTCAGAAAGAAGGTTTTTCTTCCAAGTCTGTGTATCTTTCCAGGAAGTAGGATGACTACAAAAAGCTGCAGAAATGGATGCAAAGGTAATGCCTGGCCCACAGATTAACTTGTCCACCAGCCATTTCCTGAGTGCCATGCTAATTCAAGCACTGAAAAAGCATCCTGCAAATTGATGCATGTACAATGTGTGGTCTCATAATTGGGTGTTAAGGTTAGAAGAATGATGGTTAAGAAACAGGAAAATGATTTGCTACTACCATGAGTAGCTTCAAGCTTCAGGCAGCTTTAGTGTAGACTCTAATTATACATTTGTTTACAGTATATTACAGCGAACTTCTACAAGAAGTGCCCATAAAGAAAACAAACCCAGATCATTCTGTAAAGCAGCTTTAGTGCCAGTACTGTCAAACTGCTTAGCATTTCCCACTGCAGGAGTTAAGTGCTGGGGCATGTCAGAGCAGACCAAGAAACCTTCTGACGGAGAATTTATCAGGCTGCCTTGTTTTTCTAGTTTTAGGAACCAGACAGAGTACCAGAGGACAAAACACTATTTAGATGACTGGGTAGACAAGAGATACTGGATCTGAAAAGAGAAGCCTTCAGAGACAGTGTCCAGAGAGAATAATTTAGCTTTGTAGGCAGAATTCCCCATTGCCTTGCTGCTTGGGACTTTGTACCAGTGCTGATACACACAATGCAGTCAAAATTACAGTCTCTTTCACCTGCTTTTTACAGATGTCTATTGATATTAAATCAAAAAGGAAGTGGTCATTTAGGCCTCCTCTTTGAAATGTGTTGCACACCTATTCCCAATGCAACACAAAGTGTACTGATGTCGTCAGAAACAAAGGAGTATGCTGATGATGCACGCCTACACCAACGGGACGCTTCTCTGTCAGGTCTTTTGCTGTACTTCCATCTCTGTCATCCTGTCAGTTGCATAAAACTGTTCTTACAATAATTAAAATCAGATCCTTCATTTGCACTTTCCAGGTCACATCACACAATGTTTGGCACATTTTAATCCAGATTGTTCAAGGGCACAGATCAAAAGAGCTACAAAAAGGCAGTCTGTGGCCAGGTATCAGGGCAATGCTAGCAAGAAACTTGTCACTCATCAGAGGAGCAAAATGCATCCTGGTTTTTCCAGCCCTTCTTGTAAGAAGTAAGTGCTGTGCTGTTCTAGCATTTAATTCAAAAACAGTTGTCTTTTCTGGCGGCTAATCCCTGGCAGATGGAGACACAAGTTTGCAGCTTAGTGCATTAGTGATTCTTCTTTGTGTTGACTGTGTGGTAATACCAAGTGCAGAGCAAATGCATTACACATCAGCAGGACAGAACCGATGAATAACAAAGCAGGCAGTGCCTCAGAGACACCATTTTCTTTTACTCTATATACACATTCTTGTGAAAGCTTGTGCTCCAGACTCTCCCCCACTGACCATAACAAGTTGTTCTCACTGTCTCCCTGTCATCTGGACAGATATTTTCCTGAATATTGCAGAGCATGATAGCTGTCAGACTTTTCCCTTTCTGGAAAAAAAACAGTCCAGTGATAAGTAGGTTTAAAAGTTTGTCACACTCCATCCCTCTTCACAGATGATTAGCCAGTTTGTGCAACTGAAGAATCTCTGTTGTATTAAGAAATCAAGCCAAAGTACTCTTTTCACAGTTTGGTGGGGTCTTCTTTCTTTGAAGTACATTCCAGACCAGGAAAACAGGTGTTATTTAGCTTCATAACTTGCTCCCACAACAAAACGGATCTTTGAAACCCAGAGATGACTGTTGGTGATGCATACTGCGAACTAGCACCCAGCCTTGCAGGGGCAGGGAAGGGGATATTCCAGGCCTGTGGGGACACCTCATTCTGCTCCACAACTAGGTTTGCTCTTGCCTTTGTCATAGCATAGAGACAAAGCACTAAGAATTAAGAGATAAAATAAATCTGAGTTATGTGCCTCCATGTATCCTCTGGAGTTTCATAAATTCATCTTTAAGTAATGTTTTCCTTGAGATTAGATTTGTGAGTTTAAGCGGATCATGCAAGAGAATTAGTAAACCTGCAGATAAATACCTTTAAAAGGAAAGCCTGAAAACACTGCTGCTAAATGACCTCATAAAATCAGGAGAAGCACAGAAGTCTTTGCATTGCTACCAGAAAATATTGAGTTTCATGAAAGAATAAATACCATATTAGGCTTGAACACGATTCCTCTTCCACTGATTGCACATGCTTTCCACTGGTCAGACAAGCAGTAGGAAGCCAGAGTCGGGAATAACTCTGCTGTCCCTGTGAAGCTGCAGTCACCTCCATCAGGACCAGTTGTGTTTTAAGGAGACCACCTTGCATCTCAAGCGTGACAAAGTGTATTTTGGAAAGAGGCAGCAGATCCCTTCGCAACTCAGCCTTACTGATAGTGGTTGAATGAGGAGATCTGGGCTGTTTTCTTGCTTTAATGAATTTTACCAACCTGTTTGGCTACCAAGAACATTTTTCAAAAATCTTCAGTCAGTAACAGAAAAGTCACCCAGGAAAAGTCCCACCATGCTGGGCAGGATGCATGCTTGGCATTCTTGGTGATTCTTGGGAGGAACTACAGCTTAAAATCCACGTGTTCTCTCCCCTTGGGCTCTGACAGAGCTGTGGAAAGAGAAAATCTTCAAAGTTCATGGCTATCTGCCAAAAGTGGATAATCAGGTGAGTCTGTTAGCAGGAGTACACAGATTGAGGAAGCAAGACTGCCAGCCACTCTCTCCTTTCTGGCTTAGACTCTCACTGCACCCCACCATTGTTCTACATACAGGGAAGAAAGATGAGGAACACACTCTGTGCATGCAACATCAACTCCAAAGTGAAGCAAGAGTCCAAACTTGCACTAAACTGACCAGATGCAGTTCAGAACAGGTGGTGCCAGCTGAGGGGCTCACCTTCCCCTGTCTCCAGTTGTCACAGCAGCATATCCTCCATGGATGACGGAACCAGCTTGTCAGTGTGGCCACAGCAGACCCACATCTGGGTACTCAGCTGCCCACCATCCAGGTGCACCCAGCTGTGACACTAAACAAGGGCTCTGGGTCCCTCTGCTTTGTGCTACAGGCCCTCCTTGGAGGGGTGTGCATATTAACATGGTGAGGTTTGGGTTTATTTCAACGTGGATGAATTTATGTATGCATCTATCTATCTATCTATCTATCTATCTATCTCTCTCTCTCTCTCTCTCTCTCTCTCTAATCTCTGTGTCAGTAGTAGTACAGAGTCTTCTACATTATCACAGACCAGCTGGTAATTTTTTTAGTCAAATTCCCCATTCTTGCTGATGATGCAATTTTTCTCTAAAACAGCTGAGTATGGGCTGAGGCCCGTTCCTGATGATAAGGCTTCAGAGGCTCTCACCAGGATGCTGCTGTGCTGGCAGTGACCCTGTAGGAATAAATGTGGTTGTTTGCCT
Organism: Todiramphus chloris collaris; assembly: GCA_025345505.1. Taxonomy (NCBI): domain Eukaryota; kingdom Metazoa; phylum Chordata; class Aves; order Coraciiformes; family Alcedinidae; genus Todiramphus; species Todiramphus chloris. The sequence continues at coordinate 3,928,596 of JANVCC010010406.1, forward strand.
CATCCATTCCCAGCCCCATGTGCTCTTAGCATTGCCCTTAGGCTTGGACTGCTACTATTCCTTCTTTGCTGCTTTCTTTGCACAGAAGCACTCCTGCACTACCACCAGACTGCACAGTTTAGGTGCTTCCTAGAAAAAGTTAAGAGAACAAAACACCCATCCTCAAGATGTTGGAGATGATGGAGAGCATCAGAGTGGTCTTCAAATGTGGTGACTTTGCCTGAGCTAGTAGAATGTCTATCAACATGGAAAAAAGTGGGATTAATCATAGAATCATGGAATCATAGAATCATAGAATGACTTGAGTTGGAAGGGACCTTAAAGATCATCTAGTTTTAACCACACTGCCATCGGCAAGGCCACCTCCCACTGGACCAGGTTGCTCAGAGCAGCCTGGTCTTAAACACTTCTGGAGATGATTCACCCACAGCTTCTCTGTGCAACCCATTTCAGTGTCTCACCACCATCATAGTAAAGAACTTCTTCCTAATGTCTAATCTAAATCTACCCTGCTCTAGTTTAAAACCATTGCCCCTTGTCCTATCACCACATACCCTTATAAAAAGTCCCTCCCCAGCTTTTCTGTAGGCCTCCTTCAGATACTGGAACGCTGCCATAAGGTCTCCCCAGACACTTCTTTTCTCCAGGCTGAACAGACCCAACTGTCTCAGCCTGTTCTCAAAGGAGAGGTGTTCCAGCCCTCTGATCATCGTTGTGGCCTCCTCTGGACCATCTCAAATAGATCTGTGTCCTTCTTGTGTTGGGAGCTCCAGAGCTGGACAGAGTACTCCAGGTGGGGTCTCATCAGAGCAGAGTAGAGGGGTGGAATCACTCCCTTGACCTGCTGGCCATGCTGCTTTTGATGCAGCCCAGGATACGGTTGGCCTTCTGGGCTGCCAGCAAACAGTGCCAGCTCACGTTAAGTGCTTCATCAAAGAACACCTCCAAGTCCTTCTCTGACAGGTTGCTCTCAGATCACTCATCACCCACCTTGTATTTGTGCTTGGGATTGCACCACCCCAGGGTCAGGACCTTGCACTTGGCCTTGTGAACTGTATGAGTTTGGCATGGACCCATCTCTTCAGCGTGTCCAGGTCCCTCTGGGTGGCATCTCTTCCCTCCAGCGTGTGGACCACACCACACCACACCACACCACACCACACCACACCACACCACACCACACCACACCACACCACACAGCTTGGTGCTGCCACAGACCTGCTGAGGGTACCCTCAGCACTGGGCTGCATACTTCTTCAAACCACTGTCTACCTTGTCTAAAGGAATGGTTGTAGACATCCTGATTCTGATAATCTTGCTTAACCACAGAGCTTTTGATTTTATCGCTATGTCCTGGCAATGTAGTTAGGGTGCTACATTATGTCTGGAGAGAGGAAGAGGCAGGCCAATAAGAAAAAGGAAGAAAAGGTGAAAGTGCAGCTCAGAAAGCCATGAATGCCTCAGAAAGAGTCAGCACCTACCATGACAGAATGTTTTGTAACCTGGTCCCGAGCAGTTTTTCTGCACATTGGTGGCTTTTTGGCTTAACACTGATTTCCACCATGATTTTACCTTCACTCATGAGGTTACCATGGAAACTACTATGCCTGAGAAACCAGGAAGACTCAGCTGTAGTACTGGAGAATTCATAAATCATTAAGCAGGGAAGTAAGTCAAAAACAAGTAAAGGATTCAAATGTGCACCTTTTCATCAAAGCCATACCTGAACACATTACAGAGGGCAAGAAAGGTGCCTTATCATAGCAGAATCCGTGAGTAATAGAAGCAGGGCAGTGCATGATAAACTAGAATCTAGAGAGCATGAGGAAGATGTAATCTTCTTGCATGAAAATATTTGATTATTAACATCATCCTAGAGTCTGATAAGCACCCAGCTCTCCTCAGCTTGTCCCAGGCAGTGCTTTTGGCTTTCCTAGCTTTGACATTGCAATCAACTTCTGTCCTTTACTAGTAGTATAAGTTCTTTTAACCAGTATCTCATAAGGGAATAATTCTCCTGTATCTTCCTTATCTCCTGTCTTCCTGTATGGTTCTCCTCCCCACCCCCAGCCCTGACCCTTCCTTCTCTACTTCATGCAGTCCAATAAATCACAATTTGATTTGCTGGCTTGACCTGATATATGCACTTACAAATGCACTATATGGTGGTGATTTTTTTTCTAAAAGTGAGAGACACACTACACACAAAAAAGGGGATTCTGCCTCTGTCAACTATATGACTGTCAGATACTAGCAGCAGCACAGTGGTTCATACTCTGTGGGTCACAAACAAAAGACCGAGGAACGAAGTGTTGCAAAAGTGGAGTTAGTTGTTTCCCTCCCTCAGCTGTTTACCACTACGCTTAATACCTTCTTCTTTTCTCTCTCCCATGCGTACCTGACTCTCAGCTACATCATCTGTGGCAGCCTTTCTGCTGGCTGGTAGTTGCACTCTCACAGCATCAGCCGTATTGAGTAAATCTTAGGAGTAAAACTGGGCACTGCACTCCTTCTTTCCTGAGAATTCAAACCAACCTGCCAAATGAATTGACTTCACTTCCCAGTGACCTTCAGGAAGGCACAGTTGCAGTCTAATGCTTCCTACTTAAAATACACACCTTTTTTTTTTTTTTTTTGTCAAGGGTAAGGCACCATACAACCTTTCTTCCAATGATGTCTCAGGAGACTGAAGGATAAAGTCATGCCATTTGCAATTACTCTTTATAGGACACAGCAGACACTGCCTGTGCTTAGACAAACAGAAAGCAATTACTCTGTTGCTAACTAGGCTCTTTGATCACTTTATTGCCTAACAAGTAGTTATTATTATTTCATCAACTGTCCTTAATCCTTTCCTGTGGTGAAGTCTTGTTTTCCACTACTGTCCATGTGAAAAGAGAGTCTCTGTCTTAACATTTTCTTTTCTTACTCCAAGTGATCCATGGCGTCAAGGTTTCATGGAAATACTGGAGTTTTCATTAGTCGGGCATTTGCACAGTAAAGCTCCTGTTTGACTTTATGTGTGAGGGAGTGAGAAGCAGAAACTTCCATAGAAGACGAGAAGAAACCAATACCTGGTAATGTGAGAAAGACAGCTTGCAGGGATTCACATAATTGGGAAAGTCAATTTGCAGTAAATCACTGCACTAGAAGAGGTATGAGACCAGCGCTGCTGCATACACAAGGTGCCTGTATGATAACATTTCATTCATTTATTATTCTTAGAAATGACTTAAACTCATATTTATTCTTATTTTTTTCCCAAAATCTGTGAAGCTTTTGTGCTGCCCTCTTCTTTCCCCCCTGTCAAAATACAGATCTGCCTGTTTCTATCCATCAAACTTGGAAGCTATTCTTCCAGACCCAGTTACAAAAAAATCTTTTGGAAAAAGAACTTTTTGGAAAAGGACCTTTGCCTTGATGGTGTACATCAATGTGCAGTAAGTCCAGACCAGGGGCTTTTGCCTTTTGCTCTCAGGTTAGCAGTACCAACAAAACTTACTACAAGATTCAGGGTCTTTATTACCATGTTGACTATTAGTAGTTGCTAAATACATTTTAAAAGGTGGCAAGAAAAAACGCTTTAGGAACTTCAGGTTAATCAACATATAACTAATTTTCTAACCCAAGTTACCAAGTCACATGTTTTGTGGGATATTCCTGTCACCTGTGTATGTATATTTCCTCTGTGCTGTGGAAAAGACAGTTTGGAAAATTTTGGCAGAGGTTGTCACAAAAGGAGTTTTACTTTCCTTGGATACAGAGATGGAACACAATGGGGCACCTGGGGATCTTCAGCAGGTCCTCAGGGAACCCCTCCTGACAACATACATTTGCATGCCCTCAGGCAGCTTGAATTTGCACCAAAAGTTAGATTAGTCTCTTGAGAACTGCCTGGCAGATAAAAGGTAGGCCTGAACCCACTTTGGATAGTGTAATATCAACTCCTCATGATCAAAAAGACTGCTTGTCACGTAGACTGGAATGGAGGTTGACTAGAAATGGAAAAGGACCAGGGTATAAGTAAATGACACCAGATTACCTCGTTCACTTGTTCTGACAAAGAAAGCTTACAGATACTGTAAAAGTCAAAATATTGCTGATTATGTAGATAATGCTGAAGAGTTGACACTTGTGAAAGGGCTATTCTAGCAAATACAGATAACAGCAATACTTCTGCAAGAGTAAAGTATCACTTAGAGGAACACTTAAAAAATTCAGGTCTTAAATGAAGTGCTGCTGTGCCCCAGAACTGCTAATTGCAAGGGTTTCTATTTAAATACATGTTCTCCCACAGCTTCCAAGAGGTGAGAAATGTGTTTCATTTTCTTTCAGCTTCCTTCACATTTTCTGATACTGTTCTTGTGTTATCTACACTGGTTCAAATAATTTCAGCTGTAGAAATGTAGGTTTGCTTCACATACTATTGTCTGCTTATAACAGTATTTGTGTAGCTTAACATTTATTTTAGATTTGCTGGTAAAATATGCTTGGCTCACTGTGTTATCACTTTCATAGTGTTTGAAACAGTGCACACCTGCCTGTTTTTTAATCTGGGAGTTGACCATGGCAGATACTGTTAACACTGTGTTAGGGTTTGTTTGGGAACAAGACCAGATTTCTGTTTGACTTTTCCTGAATGCTCCACTCTGAGAACCAAGTGGAAACCTTTGAAGATGCAAAGTAGAGATAGTGTAGGAAAGCTGAGAGCTCTGTACACAGGTCTAGATATGCAGATACTCAAGAACAGTGAGAAGGCAAAGTTACTTTCTCGGCATGTAGTACTGAGAAGAATACAGCAATATAAAAAAAATTCTTCTGGCTCCAAAGCAAAAAAAAAAATGGAAAAGAACTCATGTTATAGGTTATAACCTACAAGTATTGCATTATAAAACTTAAACACATCCACTACTTTTTTTTTTTTTTTTTTAATTTGCATTTGAACTTTTGCATCTGAAGGCTGCCTGCTCTTATCCCTGATCAAAATCAGTAGGAGTGTTAAAAGACATCTCAGCAGTCCGATAATTAAGTCTTGGTAGAACATAGAAATTTTAGGTAGAATTGAATTTTTTAAGTAGAATTTTTATTGTGTGGGCACTGAACACTGCTGTTTGTTCTAGAAGATAGAAGTCACAAATTTTATCAGGATAAAATACCTAATGAGATTTCATTTCAGACCATAACTTAATACTTAGGATTTTACAGAATCCTCATTCCTTTTCAGTAAATGAGAATTGCTCGCTCACATAGCTAATCCCTTCTTTGTCTTGCTGCCTCAACACCTAAATCCAGATCTGAGTTACAGGGCAGCAAGCGCCTGAAGCCCACAGGTTGTGACATTGCTGTTAACAGCTGGTTACATCTGCATCATCACTTCTGTTTGTACTAAATTCTGCGATAAATGGACAAATGGGTAATGGAAATGCAACCTCGGCCATACTGGTTAATGGCCTCCTGCTGCCAGAGGTGATCCAGCATCCCAGATAATGCCTAACAGCAACCAGTTTTTTAATATGCATGGTTTTGTGCACAGGTTTAAAAGGTCAGAGCATTACCCTAGAGAGAAAGGAAGAAACCCTGTGCCCCAGGAGGAGAGGCATGATCCATGTTTGCAGGATTGGGGTCAGAGTTTTGCTGATCAGATTCCTGAAGAAGCAGCACCTTTCCACCGGAAGGATTCCATAAAAAGTCCACTTTCTTTTATAATTGGAATTATGGAGATTAGAAGTACTCATGCATATGCAGTTCAAAATGTAACACGAAACACCATTCCTTGTCAACAAGTCAATATGTTTTAGAATAGTTGCTACAGGAATCACTTTTCCATGGAATCCTATTGGACTATTACTTCCCATAGGGCTTCCCTGCAAAAATAAAACATTTTTAAAAACCAGCTTAGACTGGTGTAAAGCCATTTGAATTCCAACTTCTACAATTTTCCTATAAATTTTCTACAATTTCCCCTTCTCTCCTTTCTTTCACAGGTACAACTAAATGTAAGCACTCTTCTGGTTGCTGCTGCCTCAAGATTTATTTCTTCTCCATTTGGCAAATGGATTTTCCCACTCTGTTTCTAGTGTGCATGCCTGAGCATTTAAACAAACTAAATCCTAAATAATAGACTTCCAGAGGAGTATCCTGGATTATAAACATTATATCAAATCATAAGGTCAGAAGTATCACGTTCAGTGACAGACAGCCTCTGGTTACAGAGATCATCATCTCTGCTATTATGGAATTTGCTCATTTACTTTCCTCAATAATTTACATTCAATCAATACAAAGAAAAATAATAGTAGAAAAGGTTGCAGTGGCATTAAGCCATATAGTAATTTGCAGACAACAGCAAAACTCTATTGTTACTGCTTCTGTACAGGACTGGCATAACATGACATTATAATTCATGCTGAAGTTCAATTACAATTCACCCACAGAATTTTATCAGGATATAAAATTTGTGGCTTCTGTAACTTAAAAGGAAAAATACCTTACTTTTTGGACAAAAACTGTTTAAAATGAGTGAGGAGAACAGGACTGAATTCTGGGTTTGACCCTTCTTCACGTTCTTTTCCCCTTCTTGGGTTGTTTTGAGGTGTTTTTTTTCCCTGTTCCCTAACTAAACCTGCCTATACTCCCAATAGTGTACTAAATTCAATCTCAGCCTGTAGGCATCATCAGAGAGGAAGAAGGGACTGAAAATGAAGTGGTGAGTGATGTTCAAGTCCACTCATGCTTCCACACCAGGGACTGTCTTATTAAATGCCTGTTCACAAGGAGGTTTGCTTGTCTCCCTGCTTATTTTTCCACATCAAAAAGGTCTAAGCACTCTGGATTACCTGTCTTAACAGTTCCACAGACAGCTAAGCAGAAAGCATTTATAACAGAAATTTTGAAAATAAGTTTAAATAATGTATTTTTACAATAATATAAATTAACATTTTGTCAGGACTAATGCCAGTTAAAGTTCATACAGTTAGTGAAAGGGACATCTCAATGTCATTAGCAGTCACATAATACCTCGTCTTTCTTGTTTAGGTCAGACTTTAGCCAGTTTTTTTCTATGGGCATCAGTTTCCACACATTCCCACAGGTCTTTAATCAGCAAAACACTCACCATTAAAGCAATGGTCTTGAAACTGTGGTGCATGCTTTTATGAAAGGTAATCCGCCTCATTTGCAGCTGTTTCCCAAAGCGGTTTCAGCTCAGCTGCAGTCTGGGCAGACCTTCCTTAGAATTTTTGCTTGCAATTTTATCCATATTATCAATCTTGAAATTTTTTAGGAAACATCACTTAAACCCTTCATAACAGTTATTTTTAATAAACTTTCTTTTTTCTTGTTGGTTTGCATTTCATATGTCGAGGTTGTTGTTTCCCACTTTCAAGACCTTTACCTTTACATTTTGTATTTATATTATTGATCTACCCTTGGGCAGATGAAACTGCCCTTGGGGCTGACAGCTGACCTAGGCAGCAACTTAGAAATGGAATTAGATTATAAACTGGGGAAGCATTTTATTAAAAATTTATCCATTCCTCTGCCCCTTACCTCCTTCCCTCCATCCATCCTACTTCCCTACCTCCCTCCCTTCCTTCTTCTCTCTCCCCCTCCTTCTCTCCTTCCTTCCTTCTCTCCTTCCTTCCTTCTCTCCTTCCTTCCTTC
>JANVCC010010406.1:3936267-3973538 GCA_025345505.1 Todiramphus chloris collaris
CCTTCCTTCCTTCCTTCCTTCCTTCCTTCCTTCCTTCCTTCCTTCCTCCCTCCCTCCCTCCCTCCCTCCTTATCTACCTCCAGCTCTCTCCCTCTCTTTTTTTCTGCAGACCTGCATGTTTGTCTTTATCCCTTATTACAAAGCAGTCCCTGTGAAAATGTTGCCACTGAATTTTTAGTGTTTTTTTAATTCCTCCTAACAAAATGTATATTCTTCACACATGTATAAATATACACACATATATACACATATGTACATTATAAAGAGGAAGAAAAGCCATCTATGGTCCTCCTGGGAGAAGTGGGCAGTGTGTCCCTCTCCAGTGCAGATATCTGCAGCTGCTTGTCTTGGGGGTACAAAGTTGGAGGGTGCTGACACCCTTCTCCCACCGTCATTGCCACCCATGGGCTCTCTTCTGTCCCTTGGGAATGTGGATCGGTGAAAGGGAAATCCTGCCCCAGTGGTCTGCAGGGACACTGAGCAGCAGCCCAGATTTCCCTCATCATGGGTGTCCTTTGGGTGGTCCTTTGGGAGCCACGAGGTCGCCTGCATCCCTCCTGCCTGCTCTGATGTGAGGATGGAGTCACAGGCCTGTGCTGCAAAAGCCAGCACCTAACCTCAGCAGCCCCTCTTTAATTAGATTTTTTCCCCCCTCTACATCTCTTTTAATGTGCAATTCCCAGATTCCTTCACAGTCAGCTATCCCTTTTATGCCTTCTGGAAAGCCATATATATAGCACAGGGCTATAAATAAGACTAGCAATGTCATGGTAACCATGGTAACTGGTAGGCTTCAAACACAGATGTGTGTGAGATTCATAGGAGGCTGCCCTCAACTTTACAGCCAGATGATCTGTCCTTTTTAAAATTACACTGCCTGGAATTTGCATTTTTCACCTGGCACAAAAAAATAGCTTTTTCTTTTTCTTTTTTTTTATAAATAGTAAACAAGTAACTGGAGGGGTTTTTTCCTCCTTTAAAATATCTGGGTGTTGAAAAGAATGCCTGAAAAAGGATGCTTTCTTAGGATGCTGGTTATAATGATACTTTTAAAACTTACTCATTTCAGATAAGGGGAGCAGCTGTTCTTGCTCACCATCCATTGTAACCGTTATGTCTTGTCCCGTGTTGTGAGGGATAATCTGGCTCCCTGCAAGGATGAAATGGATGCATTCTGATCTTTTGTGCTGGGCAGAATATCAAAGGTTCAATTTCTTGAAAATAAATGCAGCAACTGAAATCCAGAGAATACTCGGGTAGGATCTGTCAATAGCTATATAGCAAGAGGGTGCTTCTTGGTTCTCCAGGAGGAACTGTAACTCATGACACAATTTGCATGGGAAGCAGAGGAGGTCTTTTGGTACCTTTGCAGCCCTGCCTTTGCAGCAAAACAGCAAAATTCACATGGACAGTCTCTGCGGGCAGTGGCCAGACACTGATTTATGAGAAGGGTGAGCACCAGTCTGCAGCTCCAGCCCACACCTGCTGGCATGCTGTGCAACCATGCATCCTGTAACAGCAAAGCTGTGCCTGCTGGTCCCTCAATAGCTATGCAACCCCAGCAGCTCACGGCTGATTGCACAGACCTGCCTGGGAAGCAGGGTGGATTCTGAGAGAGACCCTGGCCTGTGACCTGTCACATGGTCTGGCCACAGCTGGCCTGTGACCTGTTATAGAAGTGGCAACAGCAAAGGCATCCTGTAGGCATCCCTTGCTGTGTGTCTCTGTGAGCTTCTCCTGATCATGATTTATTACTCTGCCCTTGTGGAAACACAGATAACAAAGTCTACAGTGATCCCTCAGGTAGTGGTAATGCAGTGTGTTTGGGATCATCACTGGGGAATGGCCCAGCACTCTGCTTAATTTGTCTGGACAGCCACAACTGCAGCAGGGAACCTGAAGGTAAGGGTAATTATCCACATGTAAATAAACTGATTGCAAAGTCAAACCATAAACAAAAAGCACCAACAGGTTACATCTCTGGAAAAGCTCTGGGAAAAGCGAAACCGGAGAGGTTTCTCTGCTCACAATTCCCATATTACAGAGGAGTACAATCACCTCCCTGCTCCATGGAGGGGACAGCAAATTCATCAAGACCAGAGAAAGATGGGGAAAAAACCCACAGTCTTTTTTCTTCCCTAGCAGGATCCTGCCATAACCACTGCATCCAGCTCAATGCTGCACACATGGATGGACTTTACAAGGGCACCCAGTGCAAGCAGTTGGGCAGAGATCCTGGTGAGATCTGTCTCCTCTTCACTGCTTGGTAAGAGAACAAATTGTACATGTTTCTAGACAGGGGCTGGACATGGGGAATGTAGAGCTCCCCAGCTGCTTTTTTTCCCTGAACTTTAGTAAGAGGAAACCTGCACTCTGCTAGCTGAGCTCTTCATAGTGTAGGTACTTTGTACTGTAATGTAAGGATGTTGCTTGGACAAAAATATGGAGCTTTCACTGTCCCAACAATAGTTCAGCTTGAACATGTTAGAGACAGATGCTGCATAAGGATGCAGCCCTCCATAGATATATTTGTGAGTGACATGTAGGAAAACAAGTGATGCACCTCTTTTCCATAGTTTCATCTTTGTTGTCAGACCCTTGGAGGTGGATTTGAGGAAGGAAACAACTATGCACACCGTATGGGTGTTCCAACTGTTCCACACATTGGCACTACAGCAAAAGGAAATTGCTGTAGAAGGCTTATGCTTCTCAGTCTATACGTTGGTGAAAGTGCTTGAAAGGTGACCCCAACTTCAATGGACTTTAGAAAGTCTGGTGTGACCTGTGTTTTGGTGTCAGTTCTGATACTCTGTGATGTTTTTCTATTATAATGCCTCTCTTTCGCTCAGATTCACCTGCAAGGTTTTTGTGATAGGAAATAAATGTAGGTTATTAGAAAACATTGTTTGCGAGTATTTTGTGTGTGTAAAATGTGCAGTGCTTTGTGGGAAGCAATATGAGTCAGTCTGTTTCTTTCCACTCCATTGAGACTTGCTGAAGGTTTGAGTTCAAACAAATACACCACAGAAATTTCCCCCTCTTCCAGCAGCGCACAAAGCATGCGTGCTGCCTCCAGCAAAACCACTGTCTCTGCAATTTTTGCTGCCTTCAGCAGGCAGCCGATTCAGCAATGCCCACCTCAAGCACCTGTGCTCCATCTGTCAGCAAGGAATGCTCTTGAACTGACAGGAGTGCCACCAGTGAGATTCACAGTGCAATGTGAGAGAGAAGCTTTATCAGCCTGGTGACCCATAACCATTGCCATAGATTTTCAATGAGAGTGCACTGGGGTGTTAAAATGGCTATGCTGCCCTTGCTAAGCAAGGGTACAGAAAGGTGGCAAGGACACAACAGATCAATAAGAGCTTTAAAACTGCTCTGTGCAGATGGTGAGCCTTGATCTTGCAAACACTCACAGGGTAGCATTACAGCAATCTGCTTTCCCGTTCACTCCATCAGGATTACAGATGCCAGTCAAGTCTTTTGACTGCAGTGCCAGTCCCAGTGTCTGTTGATCAAGAATTTAGATCCTCTTGGTGGGCTCAGACCCAACCATGAAGAAAATATATCCTTCATTACCTTCTTTCACAGACAGCTGTCAAATCTGTTGCTGGTACTGAACTGCTGGTCTCTTGCATTTTTTTTTCACTTTGGGACCTGTAGCACATCTCCAAATTGCTGAAGCTTATTACTTATGATAAAACACTAGTATGTTAGTGTGCCATTGAACTTCAGAGCATGGACTTGTGTTAGAACAATGTATCTGACAGAGAGCATTTGTCCTGTCCTTCACTTTGAAACTCACTTCCAGAAAATAGCAGAGCACTGTTCAATGCTGCGAACAATCTCAGGACAAAGAGACCACAGTTATTTCCAAAAGACCTCAGACACCCGCTTTCCCGGCCCTTTTCCTTTCCTTAAATAAGAAAGCCACGTTTTTTACTTGTTTTCAGCTGACCTTGATTGGCTGAAGGCAAGAGAAGATGATGATTTTCACTGACTGAGGCTAGCAGAGGAAAGATAAGGAAGCAGTGGTGGAACATCTTTTGTTCCACTCTCACAATTTCTAAGGTTCCAGTCAGGCATTATAATTGTTCATGACAACTGGTTTTTTCTTCCCACAGACTCAGACTAGAAACTTGAGTTCATCTACAGTTCCCTCAGTTCCTGCTTCATTGTGCAACTGGTCATAAACCATTTGTAACACATACGAGCAGTCTGCCTATCTGAAATGGCATCTGCAGGAGTGTACTTTATAGTTGCAGAAGGTTTACAACTACAAAACTGTTGGACGTGAGTAGCTTGCAAAGGTCTTCTCTCAAAGCAAATATTCTTCAGTGTAAACAGCTGGCAAAAAGAGCTGCTGTTTCAATGGTTAGAGACCCAGAGCTTGCCCCATCATTGACTCACCAGTTTTTCACTCACGTCAGATGAACATTAGGCTGGAAATGAATGACATTTGAAGAGCCATACTTGGTCCTCCAACTGCACAAAGAAGCAAAATGCTCCCTCTGATGTTAATGAACTGCTGGTATAGATTGGTGCAGCTTATGGATATTATCAAGAGACGGGATGACTGATCTGATAAACTTTGGACACATCTTATTACATTTGCAGCATCCAACATCTGCTCCCTCATCATATACACTCTCATCGTTACTCTGTTAAGACTGATCTTTGATGCTGAAAGAAATCTCTGGCAGGAGATGTATTTTGTCATGTGATTCACACACAACACCCACTACAGCAGAATCCAGACTAGTCTCGGCAATATAAATTTTGAAAAATTTGTATCTGAATCCACTTGTCTCCAGCAGGAAATATGCACTTGATTTTCAAAAGTACTGAGTCACCTATCAAAGGGTGACTTTGCTTCTGAAATTGTATTAAGCATTTATTTGCATCTGTTGAAGCCAAAATTCATTTGACCATTCACCCTGCACATCTGAAAAAAGTCTGACCGTAGCTTTAAAGAGGGTGGGTAGTGTCTGTTTTCTATGCTGAACGCAGTTTCCTCGTCTCTGTGAAGGAGGAGACATACAGGAAGGGCAGCAGGATTTTTTGCAGACACAGCAACTGAAGCAGAAGGAAATTCTCTACACGGACTTTCTGGACCCCAGGCTGACAAAGGACTACGTCTAAAGGAGCTTCATGCTTTCCAAGGCATTGACTCCAGGAACCAGTGTCATGCAGTCAGTCCTTGCCTGCACTGTGCTGTCCTGAACACCTCATCCCATTCCTTTGTTACTTTCTACTTCAGTCTTTTGGGGTGACTAGTATATGCTGAAGTGTTGCTTTATTGATGATAACAATTATCTCCATAATAAACTGACTTGATTCGGGAAGACAGATGGAAAGGAAAGTGAGAATAGAACTAAAAAAGGGCACACAGATGAATAGTTTGGAAGGGAGGAGAAAGCAGATGGTGGATGAAATTCATTAGTTTAAAGTAACCATATTGATCTTCTTTTCTCCCAAGCTGCAGCTAACTATTGCTGCTCATATTTGTAATACTGCTCCCCTCGACTGGCAACTCCAACAGCAGTCACATAAATGCATTGTTTCTCAAACAATACTCCAATTACTGCTGTCCCATACCAAGGGCTGTTGGAAGCTGGCAGGTCCCCGGAGGAGCTTGATGAATCTGGACAACATCCAAGGTGTTTCAGACACAGCCTTGCCCTGGTGAATGGTGCTGTAGCAGAGGGAGTGCCTTCATGGTAGAGGAAAGGGCTTTCTAGGTCCACTCAACCAAATGAGACAAGCAGAATTTGACAGGGAAGCCACCCTCAGCCACCAGCATTGGCCACTTCCCCTTCCAAGTACTGGTCACCTTCCCAAACGCATCTTCTCCCATGGGTTCCTCTGCAGACATGGAGGAATACCTCTTGGAGCTCCTTTGGAAAGGCTCAGCATGTGTTTCCCCAGGTCTGGGATCCTCCTTTTATTACAGCTGTGAAGCCAGCAAATCAGTCCAAAGCCCAGAGGGGAAACTGGTCCTAAACTGAACACAGAGATGGACCAAGGAATGCTGAAGTAAATGCTAAGGCAGTAATTATGTTAATTGAGCTTTGGATCTGATCCATAAATGGTTTCTACATCTTAGCATGATGATTTTGCATGTTGTTAATTTGACTAATTAATTTGACTAATTCTACGTGTTGTAGAACTGTTGATATCAGGGAAGCAAATGTTTAATTTAAAAGCTAATTAAAGAATGTCAGGCCACGGTCAAAAAATGCAGCAGGATGAAATGAATATTTGCCAGTCACTTAGGTTTCATCATTTTCAGTGAAAGAAGTCAAGCTTGGAAACGTTAGGAAACAACTACTGTGAGTGAGAGAGCAGCAAGAGAGACGATTTCTGATTTACATAACTAGTGCTGATTCTTTTGTAACAAGCTGTTGGTGAAGCTCCCCTCTTTCCTTCAACAAACAGAATACTAGAATACTATGTTTTAGGATTTTAGAATTTTTGGCACCAAATGTTCAGAGTTTTTAAAAATAAGTGCTGAGACTTAGCCAAATGCTTTTAAGTTGGCCATAACAGGTTAGATTGTGAGCACGCTAACTACGTTAAGATTGGATTGCATTTTCAAGGACTTTGAAGTACTTCAGGAAATTTCATTTGGAACTTTAATTAAAAGGAGAATTTAGGGATGCTTTGTACATGTGTGCACTTGTATACATTTCTTTCTTTGTAACATGCTGCACCTGTACACTCTCTGTAATTTGCTACAGCAATAAATTGTGCAGGCTACATTGCTTCTCCAGCTCTTAGTATCCATTAAACCAATTACCAGAAGAAGTCAGAACAATGCTTATGCTGCAGTTTGCAGAATTTATGTTTTCAGGAAGCAAGAGAAGGAAGATGTGTGTTTAACATTCACCACAAGTATCCATGCAGCCGCTCGTTGAGGTAAGGGTAGGACCACACAGACTTCCTCTATCTGGAGCTGCAGTCACCAGTCCCTGGCCGTTGTCACTGAAGAAGGAGCAGGGCCCAAGCCAAAGACAGATTTCTGTGAAACTCATTTTACAGTGTTTAGCTTGATGACTGTAATGTGACCAGAGATTTTAAAAGCCTGTCAGCAAATGATCCTGAGAATTAGGCTGAATTTGACCTTATCACCGGAGATCTGTTTTTTCTGTCTTCTCCTTCAGAGACTCACCTGCAGGACATGTTTCCTCAGGGTGACTCTCAAAGCTTGTGTGGCCACAAAAATTAATAAGCTAAAACTGATGTGGGAAAGAGATAAACTGAAATGTTACTGTAATGTGCTACGTGGTGGTGGGAACTCCTGCTTTGTTCACAGACCTCTGGATATTCTTCAGTTGACTCATGGGAGGTGTCATTCTGAGAAGGTATTTCCCTGTCTTGTTTTGGGGCAGTAAGTTGTCTCGTTGCTTTTGTTACGTATCTGTACCCATGTCATGGGGTCTGTCTTGGGGTCTTTATAATGCCGCTGAACCTAACTGGAGATTTGCAGCTGACTTCAGTGACTGGTGTATTGAGCCCTGTTCCTCCTTGTCTGCCACCCCTCTTCTGAGATGTATGGACAAGTTGAGCCCGTCTCCCCAGCTTTAGGCTACCTGCCAAACATTACAATAAGTAGTATCTGAAGGATGCTAGTTGTGGACTTCTGTTGCAGCAAAAACCCAGGGAAGTGCAACCTGTGGTAAGGAGATGCAGAGCTGCTGTAAGAAGGCGGCACAAATGAGACATACCGCAAATCACAGAGGAAGACTGTGGGAGGAACAAGTGGGCAGCAATTACAACTGGACATGTGATATTTATTGGATTTATTGTACTAAAGAAATCCTTCCAAATCAGGTTTAAAATTCAGTCTTGGATTTTTTGTTTATTTGGTTTAGTTTGGGGTTTTTTTGCAAAATGATTATCTGGAAGAAAAATAATATAATTAAAAGGGCCAGTTTAAAGTTTGGATTTTCAACAGGGTGTTCTTTCCAGTTAAAATAAACCCCAGTATTTACTCTGATAATAACCAATGAACAAAGCACAGCAGTGATGGACATAACTGTTGGTTTCTGCAACACTTGGAATACTTTTTTGCTATTCTAAATTTCTGTTATTTTCATCTCCAGGCTTCTTCACACATCACAGGATGGTTCCCTTCATCATTCTGCCATGCTTGGGTGTTGCTTCTGTGGAAGTGTTATATTCTCACCAGCCTTCCCCAGTGCTCATGTAAGGTTTCAAGCCATATCCCATACAACTGAGAGCCACAGGTGGCATTTGAAGAGGCATTTGAATATCCCCGTGTGTCACCCAAAGCTCAAAATTTCACTGGAGTATGGCAGGCAGGAGAGGGGGGATTTTCTGTTCTGTGCTGCAGGGTTGGACAGGATCAGCAAGGCCAGAATCTTGTCCTCATGAGCACCCATTCAGGTAGAGAGATCAGTCTCCTGCGATCCTTTTCTTACCCTTCTTCCTCAGTAAGTGCATGCTACAGCCCACGTCCTTGCCAAGACAAAAGAAACCATGTATTAACCTTTTTTTCTCCTTCCTTCCTTTTCATGGACAGAAGTTCTCAGGGTTACGACCCACTGGAATGACCAGATCACTCCACAGATCTTACTGGCCTACATTTTCTTTCATGGCTGTGGCATCCCCTACCACTTTCTGCCAGAAGACAGGCACGGAACATTTTCCTTGGTGGGATGGGGTTGTTGCAACCCACTGGCCACAGGTTGCACCCGTGTCTGCACATATCACTCTGATATCAGTTTTGAGTGCTGCTCTCTGGGTATCTGTGCTTTAATTAAAAAGTTTGTAGAAAAACTGCAGAGGTCACATCAAGGACACATCGGATAACAGCATTTAGGGACTGCAGAAAATCCATTAAGATGAGATACTTACAGGAATCTGCCTGATTCACTTATCAAAGAGGAAGCTGATCTATGACATGATTGCTGTGGAAAAGTACCTTTGTGAGGAATGATTTCCATGTATTGACCTTGCCTTTGACATAGCAGAGAAATGTAAAAAAGGAAACAATTTCTGGAACTTAATGCCTGGTCTGAATGAAAAAATAGGGCATTTTTTAACGGAAGTGACAAAAAAAACAGCCAATAACAACCTGATATGGAACAGAGAAAAACATTTATTCTTTCAGCAATGTCACAAGCTACAAAAACTATTTCCCATCCTACTTAAAGTAATGTGGATCAGAACAAATCACGGATTGGAGCCTTTAGGTGATATTTTATTGCTACCTATTATGCACAAGCTGCCTTTAACCGCAGAAACACCTTTACTTTTCCAAGAACAAGTGTACCTCAGGAACAACAACAAAAGCTAGACCGAACTAATTGATACTGCTACAGCACTTAGAGAATAAATCATATTGATTAATAGCTTTTGGTTTTGTTTTTCCATGCACCTTCTTTTCAGATAAGATCCTTGAATAGCAGTGCTTCAGAAGTGGGGAGGATGAAAAAGCTGTGACCTGCCTACAAAAAATGCAAACAACATGGAATAACAACAATTAATCAGACATAGTGCAGCAGTATAATTGGAAGATGTTCAAACATGCCTTCTGAGGTTGAAGGGCTTATTTGTTAAGATCTTCAGTTCCAAATAAAGCATGCATAAATAAAAATACCCTTTCTTCCCTTACTAGCAATGGAACTGGGCATAAGGGTACTGTAGAAAGCTTTAGGAATCTCCCTAACATGAAGGCATGAGGAGAGATATTTCACATTAGGACTAATGGAAGACATTTATCCTGGCACACACAGTCGATGCCAAGTTTTTGTGCCTTTGAATCTTGGCAGGAGGTGGTACCTGTGCTGCAGTCCTTTTCTGATTCTTTTCATAAATCACAGTAGAGAGGAGAATTGTTCTTGGTTATTGATCAAGACGATACAAAAATAATATCCTTGATAAGGAGATTTTGAGACATTTCTAATACTGCCTGTAGATCTACAGCAAAAAGCCACTGCTCAGAGCACTCAGCTATGCTGTTGACATCCAAACAGGAGCCTGACCCCTATTTAGAGAAGACGATGTCATTAACAGCTTTCTTAGCTCTTCAGAAGCCCCTTTATTTGTGATAATTTGTTACAGCTCATAGTCTGGTATTTCTGCAGCTCACATATCATCCTTCCAGGCATGAGGATGGCCATAATAAAAATAGAAGTGTAACAGGTCACGTTTCTACACTTTAGCCTAATGGGATAATTTAATGTGCTGTTAATGGCTATAGATCTCTCCCATCCTCTCTAAAGCCAGTTCTAACAGCGTGAGATTTGAGGAAACTGAAGCCTCTGATCTGAAGCTGGGGTTTGGGTTTTTTTTTTTATATATATATATTTCTTTTTATAGTTTGCTTTTGTCACTCTGCAGAGTGTAAAATTCAAGATTAGTTTGGATAAGCAAAAGTAAGTCACTGAGAGATTTTTAATTGCTTCTTTCTGCTATACAAAGTCCATTGGTGTTCAGGAAATAGTGTGTAGAGAATTTGTGTCTAATGTCTGTGTGAAGGCTTGCAAACCATTGCAAAGCAAATTCCACTTTTAAACTCTTACAGCTTCTTTTGAGATCCTGAGCCTTTGAGAGCAATGAAGTCTTTTTGGAGATCCTGTTTTATTTTGGTTTTACTTTGAACACATAATATAAAAGTTTTTTATACCAAAAACATTAATTTTATTATAATGGTGAGCCATGAACATCTATTTTATTATTCCATCCAATTTACACATGTCTAAGTGTACACAGGACACTACATCTATGATCACCAACCAGCTTTTAGGTTTGTCTTGTGTAGTATGACCCTTAAAATTCCTGATGACTTTAGGTCTTCTTGCATGCTTGACTACTGTTTCCATGCATACATAAGCAAAATGTTTTACTCTTTGTTCTGGAGAAGTTTGCTTTTTGCTTTGCTTGGTACTAAGCACTACGTGATCACAGTGTCAAAAATAAAATATGGTAATATTTCACATCTTTTTGGTAAATTGATAAAGTCCTTGTTACAAGAACCTTTCAGCCTGATTCCAGTGGGGCATCATTCTCTCCCTACACAGTGACACATAAGATGCACTGCATATGTACAGTTACAGAACATGAGATTAATATTAAATAATAGAAAATGGCTCTTGATTTCAGCATCACTGAATACCATTCTTAAACCTTCAAGCAAGCCCTTCTGTCAGCTGTACTCTATGTATATTGCCCAGAAAGGAGGGGATTTTTTGTTGTGCTCTGCATTTATCCCTAAAAAGTGAAAAAGTCAGGACACTAGCAATATGAACAACTGGCTTTAGTAACTTTTCTCCAACCATTCTTCAACACATAACCATAGAAACTTTTAGTTTGGAAAAGACCTTTAAGATCATCAAGTCCAACCACTAGATACAAGGCAAATGAAGAGCCACCAGTAAAATTATTACACTCACCTCAAAAAAGTTTCTCTCTATGCAATTACACTTAATGAAAATGTACCAGTTTCTGTTTCCATTGCCATGCCACAACAGAAACCATTGCCTTAGGGATCTTCAGAAAGACACCTGTCCCCACTTCAACTTGGAAGGAGACTTTCCCTCTATGTGGAGTCAGGACAAGTACTTTCTCACTGGGCACTGGCTTCCAGTTCACCCCTCGGGGCATCCCAGCTGACTATCTGTCACATAACTGAGACTCAAGAGATACAACATTGACATCAGGGTGTACTTGAAATAAAACTCATATTTAGCGTATAAACATGGCAGCTTTCCTTCAGTCAAAACATGCTCAGGGACAACTAGGTGGCTTGGCCAAGGCAATGTTCTCCTGAACAGAAGTTGGAAGTCACATCCTGCTGACATGGTTGACAGCAGCTGGAATAACGACTGACTGCTCTGGTGGTTCACCTCTTTGTGCACAAGCTGTTGGCACCTTCCTGAAACAAGAGGTGCCTGGAAGAGCTATTGATTGTGACAGCTGCTGGGACCCAGCTTTCTGCTTTAGCAGCTCTGGCGCTGGTCTTCTCATCCCAACACAGACAGTCAGGATCTTCTGACATGACAGCATAGCAGCTTTTCAAGGACCACAGCATCTATTCTGTGTCTACTCCGGACTGCCTTGAATGTCTCTGAAGCTCTGCTATGTTGGAGAAAAACCCCTCATGTGCCATGGTCAAAATGTTTCATGCTGTTAACTGGGAGACCGCGACTGCTGGAAACTGGGAATGGCAGTACCTGTAACATTGTGAATTGCTTTGGGACTCTCATGAGTTTTATTCTAGAAAATGAATGAAATACAGACTTCAGATTGCAGATGTTGCTCCATGAATATTCATGTACACAGTAAGGCCACTTTCTATCGCATGAGTCATATCCCAATAAAAAACAGACCTCTAGTGATGAGGCTCCAGACGGGCTGTGGCACCAGTCAGTACAGTCAGCAGCAGTCAGCCTGTGCAGAATATTTCTTGGTCTCTCCACAAGAGCAATACAGATACTGCAGCCAAAGAGACTGACAATTCATTACCCCACTTTCAGAGCTTCAAGGCAGAAGGGATTACCAGATCTGACATTTAAATACCAGGCTCATCCATGTAGCCTGTGCTGAAACCATGTAATACCTTTCCTGTGGAGATGAAAATGTATGTTGTAAGCAGAGGACTTTTTCACCAATGTTTTCACAAAGTCACATTAACATCATACCTCTCTCAGACACACCAGCATTCAAGCTTACATTGTCAACCACACAGTATTGGTGTACTGCTCATTAGCACTTCCTACACCTGTAGGTGTACATGGTTTGCCATAGCCAAGCATACTGCAGATAGGAATTTGGGCTGTGAAGCTTGGGAATGGTTCTTGGTCAAAAGCCATTCAATTTAGCACTTTTATTGTCCTTCTTTGGCAGAAGCTTGGAGTTGTCCTAATGTTTACTAACGAAGAACAGGTGTTAGATTGCAGCAGAGCTTTGGTCTTAGAACTGATATATTATAAAACACTCCAGTTCATCACAGGAAGATTCACATCTGTAATGGTTTTTTCATCTACACTTTACCTCTCTCCTGCTTTCATTTCTCTTGAGGGAAGCCAGAACTGCACATTTATTAATTCAGAATGCACAGAGCAACTCTGTCTTAATTGATAATGCCCTTTTCCCATCGGGCTTCAAGGTCCAGTATGTGTATAGATGTGTGTGAGATTCCCAGCTCAAGCAGGATCTCATTGTGGTGATTGATGATCAGACAGATGGTATGGGTGTATTCTTTTCAAAATAGTTGGTAATCTGGATATCAGATGAAAAATGACACATAAGGAGAACAGAAAAATGATCACAAAATGAACTGGAAAAAGAAGTGTGTGGATAAAATTGACACACTGTTGTAATCACAGTTTTAGCAAAACGGTTATATTTTTGCTGAAAACATATGTAGTGTGAGCTCAGGTGTCTTTTGCCATACTGCAACCCACTTGTCAGGCATTTCTGTTACTACTTGAATTTTTAAATTAAGGATACATCATTCACTGACTTCAGCAGAACAAGGATGAACTTTTCCAAATCCAAAGATGACTCTTCATGGGTAAAGCAGCACCTGCTTCCTTACCTCTGAGCACAGGGTTGAGCTACACAGACACACTGCTTCCACAGATATGCTTACATGCTGTTACACAAGAACTGGCTGATGCAATGCAGACAAAAAAAAACCAGTAATTGACTAGATGACAGAATTATTTTTTATTAATTATCGATTTGAAAATCAAAACAAATTAGCCTTTTTTTTTGTGGTGTAATTCAAATAATAAACCTAAAACACTCAAATCTAAATCAGTATCTCTTTTTTTGCTATAGTAACAGGGATGCCATGCAGTTTTATGCATTAAAATGAGGAAACCAGAAATTTACTACATGGCTTCTCTGTCTCATTTCCAAAAATAGTTACTCCTAACATACTGAGTGAGAAAAAAAGTGTGTTTGCATTAATAAATCTGTAGTCCAGGATATCTAACTGATCACTGATCTGTGAATATTCCTTAGCAAAAAATGGTAAGGATTAGAAAAAGGATGCAGAAAGTCATAGGCTACTGGTATTTCACAGAATCATGGAATCACAGAATCGTCATGATTGGAAAAGACCTCTAAGATCACCATGTCCAACTGTCAACCCCCCCAAAAAACAAATAAAAATAATAAAAAACGAACAAACAAGTAAACCAACACACACACACACACAAATCCAACAAAAAAACCTGCAAACAAACAAGCAAACAACAAAAACAAAAAAAAACAACCGAACAAAAAATAACCAAAACCTCACCATCCCACTAGAGTATGTCCTGAAGTGCCTCATCTACACAGTTTTTTAATACCTTCAGGGATGGTGACCCCACCCTCTTCCTAGGCAGCCCATTCCAGCACCTGACTACTCTTTTGGTAAAGAAATTCTTCCTAATATCTAGTCTAAACCTCCTCTGTAGGAGGTAGTCCTCTCTGTAGTCCTCTCATTATTTACATTATCTTCTCATTATTTACATTATTTACCCACTTTCACACCGTGATGAGTAGACTACCATAGTGCATAGATCAATGGGAAGTGAAAAAAGATACAAGAAGATATAAATGCTAAATTAAAAGTCTCATTCATGTGCAGGGTATAACAAGAATAAAACCAGGAAAATGGATTAAAATTTATCATGTTTTAGTCTAATGGGAAAGCGAAGTATATAAAACATAAGCACAAATTTATCAACAAAACCCAGGGATTTATAATGATAGGTTTGAGAAGGTTATCAAATAGTTCGTCAAACAATCCAGGAGTGATTTGTCTTCAGTTTCTGGGCCTTTCTCTGAAGTGAGAACAATAGAAAGGTAAGTTTGACTTCCTAAGGCAAATCAAAATGGAAGTAAAAAGTGAACTGCAGAAGTTACCCAGATGCTCTCCTTTGGCAGAAGTCATGACCTAGCTCTAATGAGAGATCAATAAGAAAAAAGCATGGTCAGTGTTAAAGTGGGGGGAAATGTGCCGTGGAGTTATCCAGCCAAGAATAAACTTGTGATTGTATGAAATGTATATGTGGCGATCTTTTACAACTGATACAGACTGCAACCTCTGAGCAAGGCAGCTGAAGCATGGCAATAGCAGAGGCAATTATGTCAGTGATGTTTGTTTAAATTTGGCAGTCTATATTTACAACTCTGTGCCCAGAGAACAACACAATCCCAGCTCTGACCCAGAAACAACCAATCACCTCATTCTCCCACAGCTGTGGAAACCACAATGTAATTTATCACTGGTCCTACAGCCTAATAAGATGCTAGGTATGTTCACACAACAAGGAAGCAAGCACTGGTTAGTTTCTATGTTGCCATAAGCAATACTAAAATCACTTATGATGTGTTGACCATGCACTTGTGGTTCCACCTTGGCTCAATGGTATCCTTAGTGCTACAGTGAATCCTGAGATCCTTGCTCCTCATAGAGTTGGATTTAATTTTCTCTTAGAATGGGACATATCAGAGGAAGATGAATGACTCTGAAAGCAAGTCACTCACTCTTGGCATATTCCGCTCTGGAAACCACTCTTAATCTGTTCTGCAGCTGCTAAAGTACTGTGGCATTATCTTGTGTTCGTCTGCAGAAATAAGTATTTGCGTGTAAAAGTATTTTATGAATACATTTATGAGGGACCTGTCTGTCTCATACGGAATTATAGAATGATCCCATTTGTTGATTGACAAATTGTGCAGGGTCAATAAAAATGGTCTTTGTGAATGTGAACTGAAGAGCAAAACAAATAATGTTGGTATGAACAGCTTGAGATTCCAGCTCTGGTATTGTTAACATGTTCAGATCACCTTTTTCAGAAACCATTCACGACGTCACTCTTTTCATTTCAAAGATTCTGGTTTTCCATAGGCTAGTGTTTTATTCTTTAATTAAAAGAAAAAGAAATCAGTCCTTTTACACTGTTTCATGCTTTGCAAACAAAATCTTTAAGCCCTTCTAAAAATCTTTGTTTTAATCTATATAGAAGGATGGAAATATTTGTATTCATGTCAGCACTTTGTTTCCTGAGTAGACTAATCAACACTGACTGGAAGAAGCATATGCTTAATATCAATAAGGACATAAAATTTTTGTTTCACTATAGCCATGTTAACGCTGATTCAGAGGGACTACTTAGGAATTTAACACAGTGCATAATTTCAGGTAGCTTGCTAGTCAAAGCTAAGTGCCAAATATTCAAAACCTGTCCCTATTTAATCTAGCCTCTGGCAACAAATTAATTATGAAGGCAGGAAAAGTCAAATGTATAAGAAAATGTCCATTCAGCAAATCAGAAACATCCAGTCGGCAACAGAAAGGCAGTTTCTGCCATAAGGGTGATGACATATATGAAAAAGCCAAGACAAGGGGTTTTTCTACCTGCAGTTGGAAACTAATGGAAAAATACTACATGAAAATAACATCTGCACTTTTTTCCTGACTGCCTTTCAATCATAAGACATTATGCTTACAGATCAGGTGTATTGATGGGACCTTTGTTTTTTCCATGGCTTCTTGGGGATCATATGTTTTACTCTCATGTCTATTCTTCAAAGTATGCGCCATTCTCCTTTCTGAGCAGAGATTATTTTACAGCCAGGAAGCCATGAAATGTTTACAGACAAGACCTGTGTTGGGGTTTTGGGGGGTTATTCTGTTTTCCTTCTTCTCTTAAAGAATTTTTCCAACCTTGCTTGTCAGGGAGGTAAATTGCTGTGCTTAAGAGAGACAAAAGGCCCTGGCCACAGGGGGAGGGGTCCAGGCAGCCGAATAAAGGGGGTTGGGTGCAGCCCCTGGGGCTCTTGGTTTGCTCCCTGCATTCGAGGAGGAGAAGCTGCCCTCGTGGTGAAGTCCCCACTGCGTCTCCTTCTAACCGGGTTGTCTCCCGAGGACCCTGCTGGACACCGGGATCGGCTGCCCAGGGGGTTTGTGACCCAGGCTTTCCGTCGGCCATTGCCCCGTGAGGCCTGAGCTGGCTCCGGAGCGGCGGGGAGACCATGGCGCCCTCCCTGCTCCCCGGGAGCCCCGAGAGGCTGGCACTGGGTTCCCTGTGCTGTTTGCTGTCACTGCCGTAGTTACTGTTGTTTGTTTGCCTTGGTTTATATATATTTAGTAAAGAACTGTTATTCCTATTCCTCATCTTTGCCTGAAAGCCCCTTAATTTCAAAATTACAAGCATTCGGAGGGGAGGGGGTTGCATTTCCATTCCAAGGGGGGCTCCTGCCTCCCTTGGCAGACACCTGTCTTTCAGACCAAGACACCCTGTCACAAAACAACTGTCCCAGGAAGAACCACTGGGCCTGGCCCAGTCAGAGATAATGGCTTCCCTTCCAGGTGCAGTGAAAAACTAAGTGATGGGAGATCAGCCAGCCCTCCTGAGAGCCCTCCAGAGAGGAGGGTGAGTTGTGAGGAGGCTCTTTTTGGGGAGAGGGTTTTGGAAAACAGAGTGAGGTGGGCTATGGCTGAGAAGGTAGCTTTCCACTGAGTGGCTTGATGAAAACTATTTGATATGGTGAATTTGTTTTCCTTGGAGAAATGATGCTGAATGTTCAAAGGGGAGAGTCTGGTCCGAGCTGGAGAATGCCTTTAAACATCTGGCATTGCCAGTTATTTTTGCCTGGTATTTCTTATGAAGAAAGGAACATTTTCCCCCTCAGATCTGACTGTTAGTATGTATGTAGCCAGCTGGGAAAAGTTTCATAGCCAGAGCCTTTTCCAACTTAGCTTCTCTTTTGTACATGGTTACTGTGGTATAAAGACTTCTGATTCTGGAAATTTTGTTCTGCGGTATCATAAAAGCATTTCCATTCTATCTTAACGTTCCTCAGTGTAAGCTAAGATTTCTTTTTCCTTCAACAACTTAATATAGAGTTTGTATAATATAGATACTTTTCTGCATTAGCTGGGAAAACAGCTAAAAGCAAACCAAATTGTGTCCCCCCTGATGGCCTCAGAGTAACTGTGGTAACCCATGTAGTCAGTTCTCTGATGGAGCATCAGCAATGATAGAGGCCATTCTGGAGTCCATCAAAGCTTCCTACTTTCCTGTTTAGATTATCATCCTTGAAAGGAAATTAGAACACAGGGAAGGGTCTTGACTGTCTATCTGACCAAATTGCATCTGGACTCCAGCACCAGGAAGTGGTCCTGGGCTCCCATGTCCTGCACATGGTCCCTGAGGAGCTGGTCATGAGGTTAACAAGGTCTGGCCTCCCTAACGCAGAAGGTCCGCTGTGGGATGCTGAAGACCTGCTCCAAGACTAAAGACTCCTCAGATTTTTCTAGTCACCTGCACAATGTCGAAGAGCCCCTGTGACTCTGAGCTGGTCAAAATAGTGTAGGTTTGGACTCGTTCTGTAAAATCGAGGTCCACTTATATGTTTTTGTTCTGCAGCAATGAAGACAACTCCTGCTAAATTTTGCAGTCAGTGCTCCACTGGAGAGCAAAGCTAATAACCTGGTATTGGTTAAAATCAAAAGTAAAATGTTTCTCATAGGAGGAAAAGAGTTATATGGAAAGAGTTCAGCCACAAAGCTGTTTCAAGGTCTTTGGGGTATTTTTAGCAGGTTTCTGGTGTTACATGCATCACAGAGCTGAAAGAAACTATTTCTTTCCTCCCAAGACCAGCACAAATAGCCTCATTTTGCAGACTGTTCTCATTTAGAGCTGCCTTACTGCAGGGGAACCATCCAGCATATACTACTTACCTGTCTGAATGTCTGTATGTTCCTTAGTAACTGAATCAGGACTGTCTAGTTTTGGGCATCTCTGTGTGACAAGTGTTCAAAATCTGTATTTCTCATGTGGAAAACGTGACAAATAGGCATGTTCACTAAATAAGGTCTTTCTGAAGAAGAAATTGGTAGTTGTCCCAGGTCTCTGTAGAGTTATTGTAAACTGCATCATGTATTGTGCTTCCAAGCATATGAGATCAAAACATAAAGTAACCCACGTGATTCAGAACTCTCCCAGGCCTGCTAGGCATCGTGCACTTACTATCAGAAGTCCGCTTAGCTCAACACAGAGGATTAGGACCTGTTGGTGATGGAAGTTCTGTAACTGGTTATTATGATTACACTATCTGAGGAGCTTCCAATTCTTCGCTATCATGAACTACCAGCTCTAGTAGGTCTTAGCTACTAGCTCTGATTGAGGGCTAGACTCACATGAAGATTTGGGTGCTGCCAGGAAGTAACCACTTCCAACCAAGAGAGCCTACCTGGAGCATTCTTTTAGATAGAGTGCTCGTATGACCATCTGTCTCTCAGTATAAAGGATGATGCTTGTGCCTACATCTTTCCAACCTTATTCTCTACCTTGGATGTTAGGGCTACCCCAAGATGTGAAGAAAAACGTGTTCAGCCTTCTTTTTTACCTTAATGGATCTTGAGCTTGTCTTCCACCTTGTAATTCATAAACCTAGTTGTGCTTGAGGGCAGATAGATTATAGGCATCCTGGGCTAGAGCCACAAAGTATTTAGATGAAGGCACATGATGCTGATGGCAAAGCAAGGAAATGAGCTAAACATAGCAGTTGGATTACCTTTACCTTCCCACACCTCACATTGCTTTTACTATCATTTCAGTGTTTACTTGTGTCTTTCAAAGAAGTCTGTAGTACTGATAATCTAAGACTTGTACTCAGCAGCTGCTACTGAGAACAGCCTGTATGTTAAGGCACATGTCCATGGCACACCTCACCAACTGGCAAATGTATATGCTGTCACGTTAGTGTTTAATTATATCACTATTCCCCATCTTCATCTGCACAACTGAGGAGAGCTGAGATCAAAGGTGATGAGAAAGGGAAAACAGTAATTTGGCAGGGGAAAGCATATGAAAATCTGCAGCACAAATGACTCCAACTACAGTATGACGGGGCAGTAAGCAGCAAGATGTGGCAGGCAGAGCGTTACGTGGAGTAACATCTCCTCCTCTGAATGCCTCTGAATAGAGGAAAACAAACACTGTGGGAAAACAAAAACAGTGGGAAAATGGAAAAGTGAAGAGTAACACCAAAAGCTCCAATGCACAGTCGATAAATATAAGGAATGTGGGGATATCCAGAGGGTTATGTAGTGGAAAAGGGCTGAGGCCAAGAACAAGGATGCAAGACTTCAAGGAGTTCTCCTCCTTTGGTGAAAGCAGAGCTCCTGTTGCCTGATATCTGTCCTGTGCCAGGCTATGGCACTGAAACAATTACACTCTCATTCTGCATGCTTCATTCATTTTTTTTTTTTTTTTTTTGAGAAACGGATTGCAAAATTCTGATAAGCTTTATTATTTGTCATGTCAGTCAGGGCTCCAACTGAAGCCCAGTGCCAGCAGTTTCAAAGATGAAGCAATACTTCCTAAAATGAAGAAACTTGCATAAATCAAAAGTTTTGAAGCTCTACATCTGACAGCTCTCTACTTTTCCTCTGAGATGTTAGGGTTAATGCTTTTAACAACAATATTGGATGAACAAGGAAAATGGAGATTCATATGTAATCACGTTGCTTCAGGAGCCTGGAATTTAAGATGTGCAACATAAGACAATATTAAACTTTCATGAAATGTGTTCATTAAAATGACTGAATTGCTTTTTAAGTAACTAGATCCTTCACCATCTAATGTCTTCACAAGGCTCTTCATGATCTGATGTCTTTCTAAACTTTGACAATCTCTTTCCCTCCATTCCTCCCCTGTATTTGTGGGAATATATATGATCCTTCTCAAATAACTTAATATTCCTCAATCCCTATAAATATTAACCAACACTTTGTAGAGCAGGAGATGAAGTGTTTACCATTCACATCAAAGTTAGTCAATTCATGACCCATTTAGGTTGAATCCCTGTCGGGGGTGCAGGGGAAGGAAGAACAGGATGAGACAGAAAACAGTCCTCTTTGAGTGTCTTTTGAGCACATGTTTATGGCAAAACTTTCTTGCTTGCACAAATGAATTTCCATATCCATCAATAATAAGGATTAAGAAATGGTCTTCATCTGAACTCTTTTTGACACTTGCTTTCCTTTAACAGGTGGGTCCTGGTTTGCACATTATGTTCAAGCTTCTTTGAATCCTCAAATCACTTCACCAAACCAGCTCGATAACAACTTTCTGGGTCCATTAAACTCTGTATCTTTTAAAAGAAATAAACTATTAAAGAAAAATCCTCTTTCCTGAATCTGTGTATTTCAGGGGCAGCAATTTAAATGTTCAGTAGTGATTCCCATGTGCTGGTGGCTCTGAGAGTTGCCTGGGGCAGGGGAACGTGTCTGCTACGTGCATAGCATGACATTGAGCAAATTCCTGCTTCTCTTTATGTTGAAGGATTTCCCCCCATACTCGTAGTATGGGAATAATACTGATAACTGTAATAGATGTTGAGACCTGGAACAGCAAATGTTCAAGAAAGCACAAAGTAATTATTGTAGAAAGAGCTATCTTATAAATTTATCATTCACTTCACAGTTCAAGCAAATAAATAGATGGCAAAAATTACGAAAACAATAAAAAAATGAAGGGTGACCACTAAATTCAAAATAACGCTATGCATTTTTTTCAGCCTTTAACAACATACCTTACAGTCTGCATCTGCTCTTATCATTCAACTCACACACACAGTGCAAATAAATGATATATTAACAATTCTGTTTTCTCCAGAGCATCTTTCCATACTCAGCAATTTCAAATACTGTTTGAGGTACACAGACTAACAAAGACAGCACTGGATTACAAAACTCTCACTTTTTAAATAGCCATTCCTTAAGAGTTTACAAAGAAAAGAAAGCCTTTGCTGTGATTCAGATTCCATTTCTGCTTAGATGAGTGTTAACTGAGATCACCTGCTGGCAGGCAGAAAAAAAACCATGAATCACACCAACCTGGATAACATCTTTTTTTCTCATAAAACCACCGAAATTCCAATTATGCAATGCGCGATTTTGTGAAGCAAAATGTAGTTCCTTGCATTTTTTACAAATTCTAAATATGAATCTTGCAAATAACTCTATTTTGTGGGGAGTATCAACAAACACAAACTTGGAAAGTTTGAAGAGAAGCCAATACAGAAGCACTCCAAGTGCAGATTCATGCCTTTGCCCCATTTTCCACCACTGTTAGAAAATAATACAGGTGCAATCCTGTTTACTCTTCTCTGACAGTCCTTACTTAGATGATTACAATACTCATTTTCCTTAATAAAATTAAGGTATAATTATGCTAGTGCTACTCACTTTCTCTTTGTTAGCAGGAAACTATTATAATGAACCTTTCTTTCCTGCCTGCCTTTTTTCCCTTTGATGTCAGAAGAAGGTGGTGGGTATTGCATTGAGACATGATTACAAAGAAGGTGCACAGTAGAAAAGCCTCATTTATTAAACTGTTTGCTATTGACATATTCACATCTAGGGCAGGTGTTCAAGTTTTCTTCTAAGCTGCAAGAGACGGAGAAGCATTCGGTTGTCTTTCTGGGAGGCAATGCCACAGCTTAGTTGAAGTAGGAGTTGTCTGCAGTAGCTGTAGTTCTCACATTTCTAAAGCCAGGGGAGCATGAGCTTTGGCTACTTTCAATTTCTGTGTTTTGTTAAACAGAGACAAATATTGGTTTTGAATTCAGGCTAGCATCTGTATGAAACCTCACAGTGGAGATGTGGAGAGGGGCTATGGAAATGCCATGGTCCTCTTTAGCATGGAGGTCCCTGCTGGGGCTGGCACAGGAGCACAGCTGGAGATAGGGAAGATAAATTGGATTGAGGGAGGTCTCTGTGCTCTGGCTCATCTTATCTTCCAGAATTAATGCTGTCAAGCCAGTGCTGAGGATGCATCTCAGTGGCAGGAGTTACTGCTACCCTAGGAGGGGAATCATCAGCACCAGTCCTGAAGCAGCTCAGATGGTATGTTATTTTCTGTCACCTTTCCTTCCTCATCCTCTCCTCATTTTAACAAGTCTCATGTTTGGCACTAATCTGGTTCTCCTGGGAGATCTTGTAGCTACAGAGTAGAACAGCTGGAGAAAAACTTCAGGCACGAGTAATCCACCTAATGCCCAGGAAGCTCCTGCTGCTTGCATAAATGTAAGGACATTCTGAATCATGGTAAAAGATCAGCTTTGCTCTTCAGTGAGGTCTGGGAATGACAAAAGGATGGGAACAGAGTAACTATACTATGTGCTTCTACTCTGCCTGCTCCCTTAATAGGTAGCTCTTTGTGTTTTCTCTCTAATTGCCTGTCTATTCATTTCCCCTTCTTTTATCAGTAATCAGAACCTCTCTAAGGTGGGTGAACAAATCCAGTCATTACTTGGCCTAGGATTATATGCAACAATCTCAGTATCTGAATTCTTTATATTCATCACTTCCAAACTGATCTCTGTCCTGGAGGACTTGCGTGAATTGAGGTTTTCATTACACGAACTGGCTTGTACTGCTTTTTCAAAGGAAGCCCAGGTTCTGGGAACATATATCTGAGAAGCCACTATTCCACAGACATTGTGTATTAACTTTTTTTGTTGGTCCTGTTTTCCTGATTTTTAAAAAATAATGTACATTTAATATCCATTCCATTTTAGGACAGCAACTGATTTAGGGACAAAATGAACTACTTGCCTCTTTATCTCCCTTGATATTGTCTAGAAACACAACTCCTGCGTCTCTTTGACCAGCTGCTATTTCCTTTCAACCCTACTAGGGTCCTAGCTTTCCTCTCCAGTCAGAAATTACCTCCAGGATTTTCAAGGAGCCAGGTCTTGATTGAACCCTGGTTTTCTGATAGCAAAGAACAATTTCTATGTAAATGATTATAAATCTAGTAGCTGTAGGGCTTATATAGATCCTTTCATCTGATTATCTCACCTCATCTGCTGATTCTGATGTCTGATTCCTACTGTCATGAGATACCCAGCCATGGCCAAGGCCTCTGGAAGATCCACACACAAATATGATTGTAATGACCTAAAGAAGACACTTCCTTTGAGAACCCTGAGGCATTATAAAGCACTAGGGTACCAGGTTTTGGTGTGTATCCTGAAATTACTGTAAGAATCGATGTTAAGAAACAGCTGCTCTGCTCAGACTGTTGAGTAGGGGGTGTTAATTTTCTGATTGTCAAGGATGAATCACCACTACTTGTGACAGGTGCATAGGACCCCACTTCTGTTGTATCTCTGAGCTATCAGAGGAGATTCTACATACCCTTGTGACACATCTGCCTATGTACAGGGAAAAAAAAATCTTCTGGACCAGATTGTGATCTGCCTCTTCAAGAGCACAATGGTAGTTAATCTCAAAATTCTGTAAAATATAATTACGTAGCATCATGATGCTTGGAGAGCTAAATGTGATCCTCTTGAGAACAGGGAAAGGAATCACATCTACAATAATTACATAAACTACACACTTTTCCTAATGTTTCTATTATATGGATATTCTAAATGTAATTAAGTAAATTCAAAGTGAAAGTGTTTGTACCTGATAAAAATCCAACTCTGTGCTACTTCGTGTTCCTGTATCTTGTATTGAACCTAGCAGGGCACAAGTTGGTGATAAAAAATTTGTATGTCCTTCTTCATATATGAAGACAGAAAAGTCTTCCATCCCAATACTCATCAAAGAGAAGTGTCAGGGAAAGTATACAGTCACTATATTTTTCCCAGAGGAATCACTTTTTAACAGAGGAACCAAACTTCAGTGGAGCCAAATTCTCTTTGTTTTCTCCTCTCTTTCCTTACAAAGTTTGTGGATGACTCCCTTAAATCAATGGAATTACAGAAGGCAAAGAGGTCTGGTCATTTTGGAAACAAGCCTGGAAGTCTCTCTGATCAAGCCAATGAGGTATCCTCAGTGTTCTTAAATGCACACCTTGGCAAGTCACATTACAATCAAATGCATCATGAAAAACATGGAGAAGCCTTATATGTGAAGCTGTCCTCAGAGGAGAAAAGTCTTCCCTGCTTATGCTCCTAACTTGGATCTCTTATGAAATACATGTTTTCTGTTGGTTGATAGATAAACCTATCTGTCAAGCCTTTACTGCTTACCCTGTTCTTGATACTTAAACCACATTACCCACCTCCACAGGGCAGCAGGTGGATGTTGGCTGCCACCCAAAGTGTTCTGTAGCTGTGATGGCATTTCTTACTCTGCCTGCACTTTGATTTTGCTGGCGATCCCTTGCCACCTCTATAGAAATGGTATCATATAAATAGTTTTGGCGTTCTTTTTAAGACTCTGTTCATGGAAAGACATGGACCTGTTGGAGCAGATCCAGAGAGACACAAAATGATCAGAGGGCTGGAACAATGCTGCTGTGAGGAAAGGTTGAGAGTGTTGTGACTGCTTAGCCTGGAGAAGGCTCTGGGAAGACTTATTGCAGCCTTTCAGTACTTAAAGGGCACCTATGAGAAATCTGGTGACACACATTTTATCAGGTCCTGCTGTGACAGGACAGGGTGTAATGGTTTTAAGCTAAAAGAGGGTGGACTTAGACTGGATATAAAGAAGTAATGTTTTATTATGTGGATGGCGAAACACTGTCACAGGTTGCTCAGGGAGGTGTTAGATGCACCATCCCTGCAAGCATTCCAGGTGAGATTGGACAAGGGTCTGAGCAACCTGGCCTAGTTGAAGGTGTCCCTGTTCAGTGCAGGGGGGTTGTTTTAGCTGACCTTTAAAGATACCTTCCAATCCAAACTATTCTATGATTCATCATTATACTGTTGTTTAGGGTTGCATACAATCCCTGCCTGGGGAGGAGCTGGACTGGTCCACTTTTTCTCCAAAAGGGGAGACAGTCAGATGCATATCCCTTATTTAATTAGAGCTGCTGAATCAAGCCAGAGTCGAAAGTCATTGACTTTCCTAATTTCTTGTCTCTGATTAACCAAAGCAGCCATTCTTCTTGTTATGCCATGCATTCTGTTGTCTTTCAGTTCTGCAGAAAATTAAACACTGCACAACCCATACTGAAACTTTTGGGTTTTTTCCTACCAAAGATGCACAATTTTCTTTGAAAGAAAGAGAAAGTAGAAACCACAGATTTCCAGTAAGTCACTTCCACAGTTACCATGATTATTTTCAGACACTGGTGTGATCAGTCCTGTGGGAACCCTGTGCTGTGATGACCCAGTATGCTGCTCTTCTCACTCAGGAAATGCCCATGCGCCTGCCCCTAAGTCTGAGCAAGACTGGCTCTAGAGCTGGAAGAGTTGTGCGGCTGCCTTGCACAAATACAGTGCAACATTTGGATTACAACCCTCCTGAATCTAGGTATCGCAGCTTTGGATAGCAATGCTATAGGCAGTAAATCTGGAAAGGTCTGTAGGAGCTCCTCTTCTGTCCCTTTCCTTTCTTATAATGGTTTGTAAAAAAAAAAAAAAAAAAAAAAAAAAGTGGGCCAGTTCAGTTATCAGTGACAGATTTGAAATGGGAAAGAAGCACTGAGGCTGGCTTTTCTGCTCTCCTGTCGTGATGAGCATTCACTGACAGAATAAGATTATTCTCAAACAGTACCTTCTAAAGAAGTTACTGTTCCAGGCTGCATGTCCAGTTGCTAAACACCCTGCCTTCTTGGAGCTTCAATCTGCTTTGCCAGAAGATTGAACAGGTTAATAGCAAACTTTACAAAATGAAGCAGTTACCCTGAATGCTCCTGTGTTTCCCCGACAAATGACACAGCCTCTTTGATGTAAGCATTTTCCAGCTGCCAGATTAGTTCAGGTCCCAGGTTCTTGACCCACCAAAAGCTGATCATTATAATTTCTGTACCTGATTCTCAGCTGCTGCACATGGATGAAGTTGAACTTAACAAAACTGACAGATGACAGTGTAATTAAACTCAATAATTACATCCCTTAATAACCTGCTTTCTAGAGAGCTGTCCTACAAACTTCAAATGAGTTTTAAACTTCAAGCACTGAATTACTGCATGCTAATCTTGTTGTCAGGCTGAGCACATAGAAATGAAGAAATTCACCTTGGCATTTGATCTCATCTAAAGCTTGCTGCTCAGAGACATCGCACTTGCCTTTGAGCTTTGCTGCAAAGTCATGAGTAAGCAGATGAGCACAAAGAAGGAAGATCCTGTGCAGGAAAGAGTTTTTCATTTTCCATGTTCCATTCAGTTTGGTTAACTGCAGGCCAGAGCCAAGCCAGTGCTCTCACCATTTGCCTGAAGCCCTAACAGTGATTTTTAGTACAGGTCTTGTAGCATGTATCTAAGTAGCATGCTCAAATACCCATACTTGGGAGACTGTAATAAAATGCACCTAGAAGAGATGTAGCTTGTGGTGTCTGTCTAGAATGAAGAGGTCCAAGGATATATCAGTGGATTTCATGACTGAAAAGACTTGCTTGACTCATGAGTACTGCTGGATTCTGAATTAATGAATAAATACAATCAAGCAAAAACCAATGATGTTCAAACTATAGATTGTGTAGACCACAAGACTGGGGCTCTTTGTTTTAAAATCTCATTGATACTTTGAAATTATTGGGTTACCTTTGGCACGAGGGCGGCTCAAGCTCCAAAAATGGACTACACATTTTAAAACAGAAGGCAAAAGCAAGCCAAGTGATGGAAAGGGAATGACTGGCTTCGAGTTCTAGAATAGGATCCCATTGAGTATGAATACTACCTGAAGAGAAAGCACAGTTCACACATTTGTACAAGAATGCAAAAAAGTAAATGTAACCTTGAAACCTGTGAAGATATACCAGGGAAATTCTTGCATAGTTTGGTTATAAACTGGAAGCTGAAATTAATTCACCAAAATAAGACAGGCAAGCTTAATTAGTGTGAGCTGATATGAAAATATATAATTATCAGGGTTACCAATGCATCTAAATTGGTACATCTTTGTGTACAACAACCCCTCCTATTTCTGAGGTGTGCAACCCAGAAAAATCCGAATCAAAGCAGAGCAGAACTACTCACAGAAAATTAGGAGGACCCTCATTTGTTAGAGTTGGGTCTTGTGTTTTCAGACTCAATGGATTAAAGAAGACTTGACCAGATCTCTTTTACATAGATGCCCAGATTTCTGAAATCTAAACACTAGACTAGAGAGCAAACAGCTGCATGCTACCCTGACTCATTTACTTACTTGTGATCTAGTCTCAGAATATCACCTCCACAGAGTTGATATGGCTGTTCTGAAAGCATAAATTTGCTTATTTTGCTAATGCCTCTTCTCTTGTGTAAAGGCATTACATTTTTGCTTGTTTGAACCTCCCTAAAATGCTCATGGCTAAGAATATGAGGAGCCTCTAAGGCTTTTCTCTTGCCTAGGCAACTGTTCAGAGCATTAGGTCTAGCAGAAGTTATCTCATTTAGGAGGTTAAATTCACTGCTCTTTAGTATGATGTATGATGTTCAGAGAGCTTGAAGAAAAGAAAGTGTAACATCTAAACAAATCTAGAACTTCACTAAATTTTAACTTCTAGTTCATGTCTGAGCAATTTATTGTTGAGATGTTCAAGCTGTACTGAGCTTTAGACTGCCATACAGGTGAATTCGTTATTTGTGCCAAAAGATTTTATATCTATACATCAAGTGGCCTTATTAAGGCCTTGCTACCTACCCAGGCAGCAAGTAGGTAGTGAAGTGAAGCACCCAGTAACAATTTGAGGACTACACCTGCAAAAAGTAAGCACGACATATTTCTGAAACTGCCTGTGATTTTTTTTTTTTTTTTTTTTTTTTAGTCTTTCAAATTCTATGTGGAAAATCAGAGTTAATTTTTAAAATACCTGAAATACTTCTTAACCCCAAAACAGAAAACAGGTATTTGTAGATCACTGACTTTGCTTCCTCTGGTAGCTTGGCCGTTGTCACCCACTCCTGGATGAACAGAGTGCTGACGCCTTCTGAGGTGCAAAGCAAGCCCTCCAGGGCTCATGTGGCATGTTGTAGTGCACATGGACAAGGACTCTGGTGGGGCAAATTGCACAGCTGTTCTGGCATAGGAGATCAACAGACAGAAAGGCTCACACACGGATAGGGAGGGGTTGGAATTTGATAGTATCTTCTCTCTTGTTAATAGAAAGATGCCAAAAAATTGAAGAAAACTTAAAAAAACCACATTTGAAGCACATAAACTCCTCACACGTGATAAGGAAACAGCTTTCTAATTTACTGCTGAAGCATACTATCTGCCTACACCCACTCAGCTTGAGTTTGCCTGCCAGCACTTCATCATGCAAGTGTAATTTTCTATCATAAAGCTATGAGATGATTTTCCCAAGCTTAGGTGTATCATACCCTCTCAGCAGCCTTGTGTGTGTGTGTATATGTATGCATGTAGAGGGTTTTTTGATGGAAAGCATCAACCTGATGTTGAAAAGCAGAAAGCTGGTTCTCCACTCCTTGAAGAGTTAATACTTCGTATTTTTGCCTGCATTGCAGGGTGTGTTGCTCATTGTATTTACACCCCTCTTTCCAGGTTGCTTTGTTCCCGTTTCCCATAAATCTTCTCCATGGTAAAGACTTCTGTGTCACCGGTAGCTTAAAGATTTCCACACCTGTAGTAGCAATGTAACATGTTCAAATTAGTCTATTCCCTCTCTATGGGATTTAACTTGTACTTCATGCTTGAATCCTTTGTTCTCAGATAAGAAACTGCTCTTTGCATTTAGCCTACCTGATGTTTAATGAGAAATAGCAGCTCCTGTCGTACCTTCCCATGGCCAAAAGAGTCTGTTTTATAGGAAGCCTGTGTATGCTGTTGTTTGTGAGACTGGTCTTCCCTGAAGCTGGAGTACTGTTGTCTTGCGCTGGCAAAACAGATGGTGCGTTTTCCTGCGACTAATTAGCTATGCAGTGCCAAGTCTGCAAAAAGTGAGAGGAAATCCTTGATGTCTCTCTGAGACTTTCTTCTCCCCTCAGGTATTCTGCCTCTGCAGCACATTGCTGCAGACTGTAGTGGTCAAGAGCTTGTTGGTCAGACAGTGCCCAGCAAAAACTCATCCTGACCTGTTTCAGGAGTTTGGAGATTTGACAGGTCACTCATATTTAGTTACAAGAGGCTTGCTTGGGCTGTGGCTCTGCTCAGGCATATGTGACACACACAACTGATATGGGAAGCCTGCAGTCCTGCCAGTGCCTGGTCTAGAGTTTTACCTGTGGACAGGGATGTTGCCTCCTTCCTGCCCACTCGAGATGTTCTTGGATGTGATGGTCACCTACTGAGGGGCCCTCAGATATTAATCGAAACTGAGTTTTCAGTCTGTGATCTAAAGAAGCTGAGTGAACCTAGATTGTAAAAGACAGTAGTACTACAGCAGTATGCCCTGCTATTGAGATTACAGTGACTGATGTACTTACAAGTTAAATGCACAGAATTTCCAACTGGAAACATCTGACACTGTACCCAGTGATGCGGTTAAGTCTCTGGCTAGTGCTGAGGGGTGTGTAATGTCATTTCAAGATATCAGGAGAAAAAAAAACACAGTGAAAAGGAATCTCACAAGGATGAATTCACTGCCAGCTCTGTAGCAGTTGGCCCCAGCTTTCCAGAGTGACACCTGACTGACAAATTATCTAACTGCTGCCTGACCTGCCATCAGTGGGCACCTGCTCAGCTTTAGGTGCTTTGCAGACTTGTAGCCTAAATTGGTTTAGGCAGACCTAGGATTGGTAACCTGTCACTGCTGCTTGACAAATACTTAACAAAGATGAATAAGTAAGTACAGTGTTCTTAGACAGAATGTATTCAGCTAAAAAAAAAGAAAAAAAACTTCAGATAAGTACTAAAATTATTTTTGGTTACATGGGTTGCAAACTTTGCATCTTCTTGCCTTATACACAAATCCTACACATGCAGTTTGGTCTGTGCATATGTTAATTGTCATCTTCTTGCTCTGTGCACAGATAGGCATGGGCATGAATTACATGTAGCTGTTCTGGTCAGCGAAACACTTAAAAGTCTAACTGGATTCCAAAAGATTTGCAGAAAGTCTATCCTTTCGCATACAAAATAGAGTACTGGGGCAAATCTATTGACAAATTATACCAGTGAGGCTTTATGTTGAATTCTTATGCGCTAAGCTCTTGACATTACTCCATCTGAAACCTTGTGTGTATTCATACACACAAGGAAAAAGTCAGATAGGGACATTCAAAGAGGTGTTTATGAATTAGAGGAAAACAACAAAAAGTGTTGATTACTTATTCTTTTTGAGGAAACTGCCTCATGAAATTAACAGCAAGAAAATGCATGCCAAACATAGAAAATGCTTTTGTTGTCAGTATGAGCATCCTACTACAAGACTTTGTAGAATAATGTGTGATTGTAGGACTTTGGTAACCATATGTCTCCTGATAGAGACGTGAAATTTCATTGTTATCCCCTGTACAAAGTGGAAACTGCTTCCAGCCTTTAGGTTGTGCTACACAAGCTCAGCTCTTAAAAGCTTATGGTGGTAACAGATCATTCTGGACTTCTGAACGGGATGTACCCAAACACTCAGGCAAGCAAACAGCTTTGAAAGTGTCCTGAAATAGGCTTCAATAGAATGACTGATGCTTGAAGAAGAGTCAGAACATGAAATATCTTACTGGGGCTTCTTCTGGAAAACAGAGAAACTACTACCAGAAGTTAAAAAAAATAGTAAACACCAGTTACGGGAGTCCATGTGGGAGGATCACAGGTGGTTGTGGTGAATACCATTACAATCATCCTTCTGTGAAGATTTACAGGCTGCTGAATTATTGCAATCTAGTCTTCCAATACTTAGATGAAGGAGTTGACAGATACCTATGCCCCCCACTGAATTATCATTGATCAAGAACTAAAATTTGTTGCTTTTATGAGTAAAAAATTAATATTTCTTCTATAGTACATATCATTACCTCTATTTTTCTGCCTGCTATAGAGAGCTGCACATAGAGAGCAGTATCTTGGCCACAGGATTTCACTAACAAACGTGGGCAGATACTATCCCAGCACGTTGGGCAACCAGTTTCAATGCAATCTGGGTACCAGCAACAATCTGATTCAAAACATAGGTGTGTACCAAACTCTAAGAAGCGGATCAGTATCTATTTAAACTACAAAGCTAGGTATGCTTTTTGTTTCGGGGAGGGGGGGGGGGAGGGGGCGGGGAATGAATGCGTACTGAAAACTGCTGAATTGGACATCTCTAAAAAATACCAGTCCAGATGTATGGCACTAAAACAACACACTTTCGCTATTTTGAAGGCAACACATGCCTTTGAGAGGTTGCATTTGTTTGCTTTTTGTGGGGAGGAGTTATGTCCCCTGAGGTGCAGGATGCAGTCTCTATGCACTCACTATTTAGCAGGTGCGTCTGATAAAAGATGATTCTTGTTTACATTTCTGAGATTGTTTTCTCTATTGTTTGCTTCTTTTGTTCTCAAATGTTCTTCCTATTAATACCTTTTGGAACTGCCTGGCCTACTTTAGGCTAAAAATAGCCCTTGTTGCTACTGCTGTAGCTCCACGCAAGCCACACAACACCCACACCACGAAAGAAAACCTCATGCCTTGCTGAGCTTCCCTGAAATGACAAGCAAGTCAGAACTCCATATAACGAAAAAGCAGGAGGAAAAACAAAGCCTGCCTTCCTGCTCTGCTTCTACTAGGTTTGCTGATGGTGCACAGTGGGGAAACGGCAGAAAGGCATGTTAGTGTTTTGGTTTCCCTCTGCCTCCTCCACATCCACCAAGGACAGTAGATGCCACTTCTTTTCTGGAGAGATGTAAAAGAAACAGTGAAGCTGCACGAAGTTGAAGCTGCAAACAAGACATTTTTCTGTTAATTTCCAAGTAGTAATTCTGCAAATTAATTTGATTGATCTGTTGGGTAAATATTGTCTTTGAGTATGATCAGACTAATGTTGCCCATGCTGCTGCATTGCTTAAACGAACATTGCAATGGAGATGTCTTCAGTGGAGTGTGTCTCTGCTCCTGATGGCTTACAAAGGAAAAGGGCGCGGGATACACAAATGTTTTCCTCTGCATTGCAGCAGGCAAAAGTTAACACTTCCCAGCCTTAAGTCAATAACCTTACACTAATTGCCCGCTCATGCTCCTCGGTCCATGTGGCCCATGATACATGCTGAAACAGTCTAGGCTTTCTGGTGATCTTGGGCATGTGGTGATCTCACTGCCATGTGGCACTGTGCTCCTGGACTGTTAAACGAAGGGTAATGAAGTACCCAGAAACACTTATGCAGCTACCTTGGCAACTGAGGAATGAAAGTCCCCTGCTCCAGATAAAGATTTTGTTTTCATGATTTACTCTAGCTTGTGGATGCTATTTTTTTTCCATTTTGCAGTTAAGGCATATTGGCAAGAGGAATTCACACACTTGTGGAAAGCCAGGACTCTGTGCTCATTTGCAGTAGAATAACTCCTGGGGTGACCTTTTCTTTGCCCTGCCAACTAGGAATTCATCTCGCTTATAGTTGGTGTGGTACCATTCTCACTCATATGTCTGTGACTTGGAGGCAAATCTGAGCCTAACACAGAGTAAATGCAGCTACTGTCTTGGTGTTTTCGTTGATCTTGTAAGTGATGGTTCGTTGAGGTTATGTAAGGTAATGTGAGTTCAGAGTGGCCCAGCAGCTCCTCCACAGCAAAACCTGCTCAGGTGGATGGGACAATGGATCATTTTTGAGTACAAATCTGCAACACTGTGCAGAAGTCTTGGTCAGCAGTCCTGCCTGGTACCCAGCATGTGCACAATGACGCATGGGGGAGGAGGGCACACCAGAGATGCCAGGGCCTGTACCAGCGCTTGGATCCCACTCTGCTACCATTGCCATGCCCTGTGATCCTGGGGTTTAGGGGCACCAACACTGTTACTGTTGACCCAAATCTCATCCCGCAGTGTGTCTGTTTTGCTCGCTGGGTTCATTCTCCTCCCCACCCCCCTGTTTTTTGGGGGGTGAGGGGTGAGCAGTCCAGACTGTGGTGGTGATGCTGGATGAAACCACTGTAGCAGTATGTTTACCATAGGGGGCCCAGGGGGGGAATAGCAAGAAAGGAGCTGCCGTAAGGCTTCCAGCCTCTGCCTGGCAATTGCTGAATTACAGGTAGAAATGTCCTCGGGGGTGGAAGGGTCGTGGTGCTCTCAACCCCCGCGACATGTGGGAGCGGAGAGAGGCCCGGAGACCGGTGACTCCGGCACAAAGGAGGGCGCCGGGGCCGGTTGGGGGCACGGCAGTGCCGAGCCGGGCGGGGGGGGCGCGGCGGTGCCGGGGGGGTTCCCACTCCCTCCCTTCTCCTCCGCCCGCCCCTCCCCCGTCCCCTCCCTCCTCTCCGTAGTCGGGGCGGGGGGCTGAAAGCCGGGTCCAGCGCACGGGGAGACAGAGGAGGAGAGGCGGGCGATGGGGAAGGATCCACGCCGGTTATCCTCCGGGCATCGTTAGGGAGAAGAAGGGGGCGGGAAGGGACGAAAAAGAAGAAGGCGGCAAAGGGAGGACGTCCCCGACTCCCGCCCCTCTCCGCCGCACCGAGGAGGGAGGGCGGACCACGATGCCCGGCTGGCGGGCGCTGCCCGCCCGCCCGTATGGAGACCGCCGCCCGTAGCGGGGCTGCCGCGCCGCAGCGTGGGGTGAGCCGAGCCGAGCCGGGCGGGGGGGTGCGGTCTGCCCGTGCGGCCCCGCTGGGTGCGTAGGGTCGGGGTGGGCTGCGAGAGGCCGGTGGGAGACCGATGCCGGAGCTGCCTCCGGCTCGCCCGTGCGGTACCGTGTCGCGGTGGGTCGCCCGGGGAAGCGACAGGAGCCCGGCACGGCCCTGGGAGCATTTCGATAGCGGGCGGTGGTCCGCCGCCCCCCCCCCCCCCTTCTGTGAGCCGAGACGGGCTGGCGTGCGGGACCTTGCTCCTGCACCTTCATCATCCCCGGGAAGCCTTGGAAGGGATGCGGTGGCACAGCCCGGGTTGCCGGCACCAGCAGGAGCCGTGCGGAGCCGGTGAGGGGCGAGCGGAGGACGCGGGGTGGCTCTCTCTGTGGCGAGGAGCGCGCTCGGAGGCTGCGCCGCGGTGGCTGCGGTTCCTTGACGGAGGGACACTTGTCCCAGGAGAAGGTGCGGTGCTGCCCCTGCCCTGCCGTGCGCGGTGCGGCGGACGCGCCCCTCCCACGGGGTGACCTCCCTGTGCAAGGGGGAGTCCATCGCTGGCCCCTCCGCTCCCCGCCTCGGTGGGGCTGTGCAGGCTGGCCCCTCGCTGGTGTCGTGGGCCGGGGTCCCTGCTGGAACGAACGCCTTCTGCTGGACCCGGCTCGCTGTCCGGGCAGCCCGTGGCGCCGTCCGGCCGTGCTCTGTGGTGAAAACGCGTGTCTGGCTTGTCCTGTCCCGTCCCCGGTAGTGGGGACGCAGCGGTGGTTCCCGCCAGCAGCCCGCGGAGAGGCGGCTGTCAGCGCAGGCGGACACCATGTTCTGTGTCACTGTTCTCCGACTGTGCTCTTCTCGCTCCGTCTCTCGCAGTGCTGCGGAGTTGGTTGGTAGTTTGGGAGAAGACTGCGTGCTGCAGCAGGTCGCGATGGATACCCTGCGTGCAGGAAGGAGATGCTTTGGGTCAGAGATGCAAAAATGTCACTATATGCAATGTCTCTGTCGGGTTTGAGTGTTTTAAGAGACTGGACCCTTTTTTTGCATCTCTAGAAAACCTAGATGGTACCCAAAGGAAAAACTGCAGACATTTTGAGCAGCTGTCATTTAAAGCTTGCAGCTAGTGAGATGAGATTTCATACCTGTCGTTTAAGGTTGTACAGTAGTTCTCTTGATCTCTTTGGGTAAGTACTTGAGAAAAAAATGGGTAAGAGTAGTAGCATTGTTCTTGCCCATGGTGTGGTCTTTGTGGGAGCATGAAGACACCTGGGCAGGGTTCAGAGCAGGGACTTCAGGTGACATCCTCCCTATTGCAAATGAGATGGATGTGATGCAGAAAAGTATAGGTCACGGCGCTGTGCTTTGGTTTCTGCATGTCTATACTTGGGCACAAG
This sequence comes from Todiramphus chloris collaris, assembly GCA_025345505.1. Classification (NCBI taxonomy): domain Eukaryota; kingdom Metazoa; phylum Chordata; class Aves; order Coraciiformes; family Alcedinidae; genus Todiramphus; species Todiramphus chloris. Next base: position 3,972,225 of record JANVCC010010406.1, read on the forward strand.
GAAGGGTTTTTTCTAAAACCTCTCAGTTTTGTAGAGTGCGCTCTTGTGCTTGACCTGAGAAAGGTTTCCAGAGGAGTTACTGCAGAAGAGGTTACCTCTGAGGCAGAGGCTACTTGGTATGACTGCCCTCAGCCTTTGAATTTCAAGATCCACTTAAGTCTGACGATATTGCTGTGGACCTTCCTGGTTTTGAATTCATCTCACTATTCTTGGGTGTGATTTTTTGGGGGGGCTATTTCTAAAAATAATGAATGGTAAGCCCTTAGGGGAAGTCTTTTCTGCATTTGTCCATCGGTAAGTCTGATTGTACTATACAGGAGGAGAACCTGCTTTGGAGGCTTGACACCGGGGAGGAAAAAGGACAAAATTTACATCAACTGACAATCTGCCAAGTACTGGGATCTATGACAACAGTTCCCTACTATCTCCTCTTATTTTTTTGTATTCTTTCCTCTCCTCCTCAGCTTTTATTGCTAGCTTTCATGTGCCAATGTCAGCTCATGCTCACTCTGGCTGAAAAACCAGTGATGCCGAAAAACATGCTAAACCCATGTGTATCAGCAAGGAAGATATTAGTTACTCTTGCTCCTTTCACAGAATCATAGAATATTAGGGGTTGGAAGGGACCGCTAAAGATCATTGAGTCCAATCCCACTGCCAGAGCAGGATCACCTAGGGCAGGCCACACAGGAATGAATCCAGATGGGTTTTGAAAGTCCCCAGAGAAGGAGACTCCACAACATCTCTGGGCAGCCTGTGCCAGTGCTCCATCACCCTCACAATAAAGAAGTTCCTCCTCACATTGAGGTGGAAACTTCTATGCCTGAGTTTATACCCATTGTTCCTTGTTCTGTTGCTGGACACTACAGAAAATAGATTGGCTCCTTCCATTTGACACCCACCAGATATTTATAGACATTAATAAGATCCCTTCTCAGTCTCATCTTCTCAAGACTAAACAGCCCTAGTTCCTTCAGTCTTTCTTCAGAGGGGAGATGCTCAAGTCCCTTAATCATGCTTGTATCTCTCTGTTGAACTCTCTCCAGTAGATCTCTGTCTCTCTTAAGCTGGGAAGCCCAAAACTGGACACAGTATTTTAGGTGTGGTCCCACAAGGGCAGAGTAGAGGGGGAGGAGAACCTCCCTACACCTGCTGGACACAGTTTTCTTAGTGCAACCCACTGCATTAAGAAATATGAGCATATTTCAGAATATCTGGGCTTACTGGGCAAAACTGTGCTAGTTGTTGGTGCTTACTAACCTGTTTCAATGTACACAATAATGACCATGCTTTTTTTTTTTTTTTTTTTTTTTT
>JANVCC010010406.1:3973638-3987292 GCA_025345505.1 Todiramphus chloris collaris
TTTTTTTTTTTTTTTTTTTTTTTTTTTTTAATGAGACATCAGAGGAGAGAAAGAGCTGGTGGGCAACTGTAACCTTAATTCCTCAGACATGCAGTCACATCTGGTCTGTTACAGATCCTTTTACTGGGTCTGTAATTGGAGACATATTTTGACTGAATTGAGAGAGTTCAGTAGCAGAAGGAGAATTTTGAATTTGCAATTGCATCATAGCTGGTTTTTTTTAATATTGTACCTTACTTTTCTTTGACAGCTTTGATTGTCATGATAAGCTTTCCACTGATTTTCTTTTCTCACTCTTCCCTGCTTCTTTATTCAATAGTAGGAGTCTAGAATCACTTTGTTGTTTTGAGAGACATTTTAGAAGTGGAAAACATTTTCTTAATTGTTACTTCATCAGATGGTATGTTGAACTGATTAGCCTACTTTCTGGTGCTCTAATTTTTCTCATGAATAGTTTCTGCAGCCACAAGTACCTTCCAGCTCTGCAGATAATACAACAGCATGGAGGAAGCACGTTTTTGCATCTGTGTTCAGGAGGACCTATTGTGTATGTCACTTTGACTGGGATTTTATTGTGGAATTGTCACTTATCATGGAACCAGGCCCTCAAGATATGCGAACTTCATTAACAGAAAACAGCTACATGCCTAAAAGAAACAAATTTTTAATCCACTAATGCTGGCCTATTTGTACTGATAGAAGTTAGGGCAAAAGACTAACTTTTTGTCAGCTCTTCAAGAGGAAGATCTGTCTTCACGATTGTTTTTCCCCATCATTGTTTCCTGAAAATAAAGATAGAACAAAGATTAATTTTGTAGTGCTTATGTCAGTAGCCTTTGTGAGCCTCTCTTCTCTCTCTACTGCTTTATGCCAGGCAAATCTGTGATATATAGTCTGTTCTCCACTAGTTTTCACCAAGGATACTGAAATCAGCTGTGCCACCTCATTCTAAGGGACTGAAATCATTATTTCTTAGCAAGTGAGAGCACCCTTGCTTGCGGCAGTTAAAGTCTTGAATCCTTTGTTTGGTTTTTAGGTTAGGTGAGATTCCCGGGTGAACTGAACGGGTTCAGTTTTGTTCTGTCAGTTGGGCTGGGGGGCTAGTTCTCCAGAAGTTGCTGTATAGTGTCTGCAGTGACTCTGACTGGCAATGTTTGGTGCCTTCATTTTCCCAACTCTGGAGGAAATCCATGCTCTTCAGCCTAACTTGATGTCACAAGGACATGTTTTCTTTCTTTTGGTATTCTTTTTTTTTTTTAATCTGAAAAGACTGGGTGCAAATACTGATCTGTAAACCCAGTTATTCCCTGGGGGATACCCAGAGCTCCTGAGGTTTTTAATATGTGAATGTTTGGATGGGGCATAATCATAAAACTTAACAACCAATATGTTTATTACTACTAGTGTGCAAAATTGGTGCTACAGCTTGCTCACCGATCCTCTCTTACCTATTTAGGCATTGGTTGCTGGGTTTGTATCTCCTGGGTGAAACTTGCTTTTCAATGGTGCTTTTCAGAAATGCTTGCTTGGCAGCAGCTGAGAAAGCAGTTGTGAGTGGCATTGTTGTTCATGAGTCATGTCCTGATTCTGAAAATCTCATGCTTTTGTTAAAATTGCACTACCATCAATGTCTATTGGATATCATGAACAAAGGTTGAAAAAGGGGAAGCTACAGGATCAGTAGCTGCTCTGAGTAATGACTATCTGGGTTGTTAGATACGGGGTTAGCATTCACTTGTTTCTTCCGTTTCTGGAAAACCATCTCCGTTGGTAGCCTGTACCCTGTACACTGTCAAAACAACGCTGAATAGCCTGTGTTGTCAACAGTCAAACTTCTTTATGATCAGTAACTGCCTGTATCACCTGTAACAGGGATGGTGGCAATTCCAGACATTTGAAGGGTAGTGACATTCATATGGTAATCTTTGTTGTGCTACCCCTTTTGCCTGATAAGCAAGAGGATCGCAGTCTGTCCATCCACATGAAATATAACTTTCCTTACCCAAGTGGGTTTCTGTGTTTTATTTTAAAAAGGTCCAATTTTGCAAGTGTGGGGTGCAGGACATCCCATGACACTGTCTGGTGTGTCCTTGTACAGCTGTCATCCTTTTGGTTATAGTGAAAATGATACAGCTGTGATTGAGAACGTAAGCAGCTGGAAAGAGGTGGCCACAGGCAGTAAAGTGGGGACAGAATGGGCTTGTACCTATAAGACAGTGTTTTGATCATCTTTTTTTTCTGAAGGATTCATGCTGTGATATTCTCAGTTTTTTACCAGAACAAGAATTAGCTTCAAGGCAGTTCCATGTGCAAAAATGTGCTAATCATTGATTTACCATGTCCTCTAGGGATCTGAGGACCAGCATAAATATAAAGGCATGCCGTTTATTGCCAACTAACAGAATTGTGTCTGCCAGATAGAGGTTTAAAGTTACCTATAGGCTTGGACAGCCTTTGCATTTGGAGTCATGTTTCTGCTTTGACTGTTCTAAAGGTGTCACTTTTATTCATGACAATACAGGGTTGTTACATTGCCACACATCTCTACTCCTTTAAGGCATTTGTTTAAGTAGCCTTGACAATGCAACCTGCTTTTGATCTTCTTTTCTCTTTCATAGAATAATAGAATGGTGGGGGTTGGAAGGGACCTCTGGACATCATCGAGTCCAACCCCCTTGCCAGCACAAGAACACCCAGGGCTGGCCACACAGGAGCAGATCCAGGCGGGTCTTGAAAGTCTCTAGAGAAGGAGACTCCACAACCTGGGCAGCCTGTTCCAGTGCTCTATCACTCTCAAAATGAAGTTTTCCCTCATGTTGAGGTGGAACTTGTGTTTCATCTTGCTACCATTACCTTGTCCTATCACATGGCACAACTGAAAAGAGACTGGACTCTTCTACTTGACACCCACTCTGCAGATATTTGTAAACATTAATATAAATCCCCTCTCAGTCTTCTCCAGGCTAAACAGCCCCAGGGCTCTCAGCCTTTCCTCATAAGAGAGATGTTCCAGTGCCATCATCTTTGTAGCTCTTCTTGTGCTCTAGCAAGCGAAGGCTGATTCTTTGTTCAGGAAAGTTATCCTATGGGGGAGCAGCACTGAAGAGTTAATGGCTCTTATTACTGATGACAAAGAGGGTTTGCAGGATTCATGGCAAATGTCTGTGCGACACTGGCTCTTTTAATGGCTCTAAGTCCACTATTACAATCTCGTAAGGCAGAACTGGTTTTGAAATTGAACTCTGCAGAATTGCCAAAACTGAGTCTCATTCTAAGTGTCTCTGAGGCTGTATAAATCTCCATATATGTGTCTGAATCTCATGCTTGGTGTCCCCGGTGTAGTCTCATCTGAACAGACCTGAATGCCTGCTTAGAGTTTGTCAGAGCTGATGGGTTTTTAGAGAAGCTGGGGTTGGACCCTCTTAGAAGAGCTGCCCTGTTCAGTACCTCAAATGGGAGCATGGTATTTCACTATGAATTTTCATAGATGGTTCTTGTGCTGCTTTTTTACTGCTTAGCTGAGGCACCACTGAATTCAGAATCTTGCTTCACCATCCTTCAGTTTAAATCCATCAAAAGGAGAGGAGGAGGAGGAAAAAAATCCAACTTTGATGGAAACACACATACTGCAAAAGGCAGTTGTATCACATTTATATTCTACTGTGTGCTTCTGTCACCCACGCTTGTAAAATACTTGCTGACAACAAAATGAAGTATGTTTAATTTCCATGTACACAATAATTTATTGTATTTGCTGAGTAATTACTGGTAGCTCTTACATGGTAACTCATTTTTCTACTTTTTCCAGTCCTTCTTCCATTCCTTGTGCATGGAAGGGGGTGTTTAATAACGCATGAACTGAAGAGAAGCTCAGTTTGCATTAGGTATTTGCTTCTACGTTAACTGAGATATTTAGCAAGAAACTTGAAAAATACAATTTCATAAAACAGTGCTTGGATTTTTAGAGAATTACATAACAGAGATTTACAGGAGAAAGAAAGAGTACTGGAAGAATGAAGAGTCATTGTAAAAACATGCCTTTTCTTCCCTAAAACACCTAAATCACACTCCTTTTTGCTCAAAGTTTGCTTGTGATACCAACAACTCACACTCGGTAACCTGCCAGAATAACACAGTTCCGCTTGCAATGCTGTATTTGGGTAAGTGAAGCCAGAAGAACTGTTTACACAGTCTTGTGCAGGAATCTTGCCCTCTCCCAGAGCAGACCTGCTGTACAAACTCATGCTCTCCAGTGCTAAAACTCTTTACTACATCTCAGAGTGGCCTTTGCTCTGCTCCTGAAATGATGCACCAGTTCAGCAAGCAGGTAACAGGACAAGCTGGGCAAGACATCCTGCAAAATACAAGGCCCCAGTAGATGGCAAAGTGCCTCAAAATGCCTTTTGTTTCATTGTAGGAATTGTATCTGCCAGCTGGTCTGAGTATAACTGTGGTACCCTGGGGAGTTGTCTTACCATTCACCATGCTGGGAACACTGGCAACAGATGAGAGAAAATACATGTGTGTGTTGAACAGGAGTGTTTTCGTGTCTTTTGGGGTGACTTAGAAATCATAGTGTCATAGAATCATAGAATGTTAGGGGTTGGAAGGGACCGCTAGAGATCATCAACTCCAATCCCCCTGCCAGAGCAGGATCACCTAGGGCATGTGACATGGGAATGCATCCAGACGGGTTTTGAAATTCTCCAGAGAAGGAGACCACAACATCTCTAGGTAGCCTGTGCCAGTGCTCCATCACCCTCACAGTGAAGAAGTTCCCCCTCACGTTGAGGTGGAAACTTCTATGCCTGAGTTTATATCCATTGTTCCTTGTCCTGTTGCTGGGAACTACAGAAAATAGATTGGCTCCTTCGATTTGACACCCACCCTTCAGATATTTATAGATGCTAATAAGGTTCCCTCTAAGTCTTCTCTCAAGACTAAACAGCCCTAGTTCCTTCAGTCTTTCTTCAGAGGGGAGATGCTCAAGTCCCTTAATCATGCTTGTATCTCTCTGTTGAACTCTCTCCAGTAGATCTCTGTCTCTCTTACGCTGGGGAGCCCAAAACTGGACACAGTATTTTAGGTGTGGTCTCACAAGGGCAGAGTAGAGGGGGAGGAGAACCTCCCTACACCTGCTGGACACAGTTTTCTTAGTGCAACCCCAGGATGCCACTGGCCTTTCTGTCTGCAAGGGCACATTGCCATGGATTGATTACTTGCTATCCACTAGAACTCCAAGGTCTTTCTCTTGGTGCTGCTTTCCAGCAGGTTGACCCCTAACCTATACCAGCGCCTGGTTTTATTCCTCCCCAGATGCGGGACTCTACACTTCTCCTTATTGAACCTCATGAGGTTCACCTTCACCCAGCTCTCCATCCTGTTCAGATCACACTGGATGTCAGCACAGCCTTCTGGTGTGTCAGCCACTCCTCCCAGTTTTGTAAAACTTGCTGAGGGTACACTGTACTGAGTACCGATCCCTGGGGAACACCACTGGCCACAGGCCTCCAGCTTGGCTCTGTGACACTGATTGCAACCCTCTGAACAATGTTGTTGAGCCAGTTTTCAATCCACCTCACAGACCAATTCTCTGTGACACATTTTTTTAATTTTTCTAAAAAAATGTGTCCTGTAGCTCAAAAACTTGAGTAAGTTGCTGTCATCTACCTGTAATCTACTAAACTGAAAGTGGAACAGATTGTAGAACTGGATGTGAAAAACTAATTGACAGGATCACCTCTGCTACTGGGATATTCAGGGAGTTGAGTTGCTGGTACAAACGGATCCACCTTAAGAACTATGTGGTGACCGTTGGTATGTTTCTTCAGAGCAGCATCAGGCCAGTCAGAAGGCACCAGTCTCCAGAATTAGGCTTTCAACATGGGGCTGAGCCAAGGGAATTTCAGGTCTCCCCAGTGCAAATGTAAGCCACAAACTGATGAAGCTTTCACATCTTTGCATCACTCAGGCAAATTAATCTTGGATATCTTGAGAATACAGTGAATGTTATTTGGAAAGACATGAGAAGGTATAACACAATTTATCAGTCATGAAAGCCATTAGGAGCAGGCGATGTCTTTCAGCATATGAAACATTAGAAAAATAAAATACCATTCAAGAAATGCCCAGATTCCTGAGGCTTTCATTGAGACCCTACTACTTTCTGTCTGCATGGGGCTCTGTTCTCCAAACTCAGACACAATATGCAGACGTAGAGTGGTATCCTGGCTATGTGGTTGCAGGCTGGTTTTCTTTGCTGATGAGCAACAGGCAGAGGGCAGCCCTTTGTAGCAGCCTGTGGTATTAGGGAAAACTACAAGTGGTCATGGATGGTAGAAACCACATTGCTGCTGTGAGGCTGCCAAAAACACAAGAGAAAAATCATTGTTACTTAATCATTTCAGGCAGTGCTACTGCAGTAAATGGAAAGAGGCCATTGCTTATGTGGGGTTGTCACATGAAGTATATCTCCTTCTGCTCTCATGCATACCCTTGTGCATTAAGCCAGTGACCCAAGTATCTAAGAAACAGCTTGGAAATTTTCAGATAGCTAAGGTTAGATAAAGAGAGAGGCAACTGAAAGGAAGGAAGATGGGAGGTTTGGTGATACTCAACTCAGTCTTTATACAGAAGCTGTAATGGCAATGCAGAGATACATTAATCAGTCCTGCCACCCATCCCAGAAGAGGAGTAATTCACATAAGCAAAACAGCACCTGGCCCACCCACAGGCTGTCACCGAGTTCAGCTCACTTAGGCAATATTAGAGCTGGACTGTGTATGACTTGCATCAGCTGACAGATTATACAAGGCAGTTGCAAAATATAACTAATTCACAGGTGTTCAGCAAGAAAAGCAGTGTCTTGTGTTAACAAGGAGTGATCTTTAAGGAGAAGCTGTTCGAGGACTATATGCCAATCATTCACTTGTATGATTTGTATGAAAGTAGAGGAAATTTTAACTAGAAATGGCTGGTCCGTGACTTTGTTTTTCTTATGCAGGCAGTTTCCATAGCAAAATAAAATTCTGCAACATACAGATTTCTGCCAAAAAATACTCACTTCTGAAGAGTTTTGGCCCAAAACATTGAGCAGAAATACTACACATAATTTTTTTTTTTTTAATTTTTTTTCTGTGAGATGTTTTTTGGAGGGTTTGTTTCGTGTCTACTTAAAATTGCAAACATGAAATAAGACATCATTTTGAGCTGCATTAGGTGGGGTTTTTTTGTTTGTTTTCTTTGTTTATTCCCAATTGAGAGTGTGAGGGTTTACCTGTTTTTCTGTGTTGTGTTAGCGTCTTGAGTTTTTCAGAGAAGATTCTACTTTGGACCTTGTTATCTAGAGTAAGAGAAGGGATGTGGAGTTTGAAGTAACAAAAAAAGTTTAAGGGTCCATTGAAGTTCCCATGTGTCTCCTAATTCTGTTTGTATACATATCTGTGTTCATTACTTGTATTCTTAAAGAGATTTTCTTGAGGTTGTGGTTCTATGGTGGAAATAAGAGGTCAAGTAGGAGAGTAAATAAAGCTGGGAACCTGGAAAGAAATTGTTTAGGGCTGACCAAAACCATAAGCTGTTTTTCTTGCTAACAGGAGGAAAACAGGATATCATTTCAGATAGAATTAAATATTTTGTTTGCTTTGTACCACTGTTTTCTCTCTTTATGGTTTGCAGCTGCTTTCTGTAAAAAATTTTCTATTATTTACCCAGAGTACATTTTACCTGCTGGAGTTGTTGACCAAAAGCCTGTCCTCAGGGCCCTCCACTTCTCTTCCCCTTAGATTCACCAGTTCCCTTAAGAGAAAGGAAAGCATGCAGCTGGTGTTCAGCAGGGTAGCAGGGGTGTGAATTGGATGGATCTCATTATCTAGTATTGCCTGTGATTTGTCCCTACAGAAAAGGGACCAGCAAAGACAAATTTACCTGCCACTCTGTAACAGCTCTTGAAATGAAACACTAAGATGCTCTTTCCTTTTAAAACCTGTAACAATCTTGTTGGCTAAGCATGGCATCAGGCCTCATTTCTGATCACCACAAGAGTCATGAATAAGCTATTTGCGTGAAGAAGTATTAATGTCAGGCAAAACAAAGAGTAATGGAAAGAGGCCCTGTCTGGAATGGCAAAAAATGAGTAAAAGTTGTTGACCTTGTTGTCCTCCTGCTGGCTTTGTTCTCTAAATAGGAATATATAGGTCAAGGAAACGGTAAATAAACTTGCTGACATTTTTTCAATACTAATAGCTCTGCATTTCCTGGCATGACAGTCTGTATTTTCCAGTACGTAATGATCTGCAGTTAATCTTCTGTCATTTATCCATCCCAATGTTCATGACTTTGGAATCAACACCACTAGGGTGCTCAAAGTAAAAACAAAGCTCTTACAATATCAACTAGTCCATTTCTAGAAGGACATCATCCTGTATTGTAATTCAGCCCAGCAGACCTATAAACATTCTTTCAGTGCTCAAACCAAAATTTAATTATTATCAAATAACTGATGTAATTTGGAAATAATATTAATAGTATTCATTAATAGTTGGCATAAACTGTATTCCATCTCAGGTTAGACAGAGATGGATGTTAGTACCATTCCTGGTGATCTGGATTTAGGACAAAACTTGAAACATGTTGTTCCTTCAGCACATGACTTTGAAACTTCCATTATCCATGTCCAGGATACCATCAATGTTCAGATCATCATTACTCTGAATTTACACCATTGATCTGGGATGTGGTCAACATTTGCTTTAAAAATTATTGTGTTGCTTGTCACCACACTCCTGGTAGTAGCTGAGGATGTTAGTCTGTCATATCATTGCCCTCTTAGGACATTGCTTTCTCTGTGGTTTCTGGCTGATGCAGCATTGCAAAGAGAGATTGACAACCAAGAGGAGAATATGCTGCTTTCCTTAGAAGGTGGCAGTGATGATGATACACACCCAGTGACTGAAGTTTTCCACTGTGGACTTCAGCATTATCAGGAAGGAAATTTCTAAACAAATTTGCAATTTAAATTTTTTTTAAAGTAATTTAAGAAGTTATTTTTTGATAACAGAAATACCTACTTGACTGATGTTTTAGGACAGACTATTTTTTTTCTGTAAGTCTCCATTTGCTTACCAGATCTGACACTGGCTAGCATACAACCCTGTCTTCTTCAGTCATGTCTTCTTGGGAAACTCACATCTTTGTAACACTTTCTTAAATTATTAATGTTGCCAGCCTTTTATAACAGTAAGGCTTAATTTATCTTAAGAAGAATTCCTCCCCTGGCTTCATTTATACAGTAGAAACAGTTTCTGCTGCTGTCAGAGACTTGGTCTGATGGATGTATCTCACAGTCCTTAAAGATTACTTAAGCTCGTCTGAAGTTATTCATGGAGTTCTTGGCTGAATAACACAGTAAAATGGCTTCACAGGTCTAAAATGCATGCACCAGAGAGCAGATGTTTGGTAGCATTGCTCCTTTTTATGGGGAAGGAAAATATGCTTGTAAGTGTGAGTGACATGAGTTCTAAAGACAGGAGGATTTAAAAAATGGTAATTGTCGAAAGGACAGAATGATTTGTTGAGTAAAGGCTAGTTTTTATTATTCTTTTGATACATATTTGTCTGGCTTCTAAATTCCTGCTGAGATCATGCTGATTCCTGATGCCAACATATTTGCCTTGATACAGGGGGCTAGCAAAACAGCTGTTCAGCTTTAAATCCCATTACACAGGTCTCATACTAAATTTTACCATGGAGTGCATGGAGAGCACACTTCCAATTTGCAATAATGTGATGCGGAATGATTTTAAAAAACCTTGCTGTATTGTGGAACAATAGAAAGCAGTCATTTTAGAAATCCCTTCCTCTTCCTTGCTATGCAAAGGTAGGGGTAGGTAGCCATAGCAAATTACTGAGTATTACTGCTTGTAGAATTTCGTTTATCTCAGTGATCTTCAGCACAAGCCAGTCAGTGATGCAGGTAATAAAAGAAAATAAAGGAAAAAGGTAAAAATATTTATCTCTGTTATAAAGCATTCAACAAGGGAAATAGGCAGGAATAAAATCTACACTTGTTTTGCAAGGAGAGGTGAATGAGTCAGGCAGTAAATGGTATGTTAATCAGAACAAAGAGAGCAGAGTGAATATTTCAAGTAAAGCTATGTCAAACCACAGAACAGAAAAGCACATTTTCAAATCTTTACATTCTGTGCCTGAGTGAAGGGGTGGTGTCAATACCTAAATGTTTTTAATTGGCATTGAATGGCTTTGTGGGCAGAGAGAAGGAGAGATGATAGGAGGTCAGGGTGTCTTCTGAGATATCAAGCTTGTGTGTTTTCTTCATATGGTGCTTTGTTCCTTGTCACCTCCTCCATCCTCTCGTAATAGAAAAAGCCATTCTTCTCCTCTGTCCATGTCATTTGCTCTAAAGCCAGATGTGTGAGATGTCCGTCTCAGGACTCAAACCAGTTATGTTCATCTCCATATCTTCCATCTTCCTCAACAACATTTCATGAACCTTAACTGCAAGCTTTTTCTGCTTTATATGGTGTGACTCTCTGAGTCACACAGCTCTTCTGGGGTTTGTTTACTCTTAAGTATTCAGCGGCAAAGGCTTCAACACCCTGTCTGGCAAGGGTCAGGTCCTTTTCAAGTTTGTTCCCAGCTTGGCTGCAAGAGGAGTCAGATATTCCCTGAGCTTGCTTGGGTGTCCAGCCTTGGCCTTCCTTCATACACTGGCCTTCTTTATCCCTATTTGCTTTTGTGTCTTACAGTTTTTATTTCATCTACCTGTGATGATGACAGAAGGAGGAAGTTGAAACTTCAGCTGCATTGTGTCAGGAAAATAAACCGAGATTACTTGCAAGAATTACTTAAGGCATTCTTGGTAGTAATTGCAGTTTTGACTTTGTTTTAAGCCCTAACAGCCTCAGTGAGAGACTGAAAGTTTTGGTCAAATCATGAGTGATTCAAGACTGACACTTACCCAATGATTCTTCTGCTGGACAATTTTGCCAATGGGTTGGGGAGCACAGGAGATAAAACAACTGAATATTTCAGTTCAGGTGAGTGACAGGTGGGAATTAAAAACCAATTTTCAGAACTCCCTCTGTCGTAGTGTAGCAGAAGCAGTTCATGCCCTGTTTTATCTGTTTGCTGTAAACAGTAGCTGAACAGTCAAGCAGTGACATCTTGCAAACAAATGCTGAGGTGTTGGGATGGTGTAGCTGTTACCCTGAAAGTCACGCAAAACTCATTTAATGTATGCAGTGTGTATCCATGTATGGCAAATATGAGTTGCCACAGATATAGCTGGGCTTCCAGTGGGAGGGCAGAAGGCAAATGGTACAATGTGAAGTGAAGAGAGAGAAGGAAGGGAATGACATGGTATAAGTGGTAGTGGTTCTGTGAGCATCATTTGTTGTTGACAAAGGTTACAGGAATGAGAGCTAGTCTCTGTTACCATTCCGCTTTCTTTGTAACTTCCAGGCAGAGCAGAAAGTGGAATCCCCCTACTTGGTCCTGGGTCTGTACTCATGCCTGTGTTAACACAGAATGTTGTTTAGTCTACGCTAGTCCTATGCTTCAGAGCTTTTATATCAGGATTAAGGCCATGCAGGTTCTTACCAGTGTGCCTACAGCACTTTTAGCTCCCCACGGCTTCTGCACTTGGAACATGTTCCGGGTTTGACCTCCTGTGCAAACAGGCAGGGAGTTTCATTCACTCGTCTTTTACACTGTAATATATGTTTTTTCTCAGGAGCACCCTCTGAAATGGTATCTATGCTTTTTAAGTATCTTCCAGAGAAGCATACATGTCTTTCCTCTCTCTCTCCTTCTGTCATGAAGGTACAGTTCATGGTACTGATCTGTTGCCAATAGCCTGGTTTGTTGCAGCCCCTGGAGTTATACACATTTATAGTGAGGGATGGCATGTCTCATGTGAAAGGTGAAATAAACCTCTGTGCAGGTAGCCTAAGTTTTATGTACTACATAGTATTAGGTGAATTGAGTGGAATAAAATTAAGCCAAATAGAAAAGTAATTGAGTTTTTCTCTCATTTCTAGATTGCTTATGTTAAGCAGTGATTAATACAGACACTCAAATTATTTCTAATGGTTGTATTACTTTAAAATTGTTCATTTTTTAGAAATCTTCATTCTGCTAATGAAGTCTCAACTCCCATCTTGGCCATTGTTACAGCCATGAAAATGAAACACAAATAAAAAATAATTTCCAGACTGAAATCTGTGGGTATCCACATTCCAAGTTAAATGCTAGGTCTGACATCAATTCATTTACATTTTGGGGAAGCTATGCTTCAAGAGATTTCTCAGGCCATCTTTGCCACTTACTGTTGCAGAGTTTTTTTTTTTAATAGAATTTGATAGATCTTTAATTCTTCTGCACTTAATGGCAAAGCTGATAGTGATTCAGTGGGATCAAGACTGACACAGTACTTGCAAGTGCTGTAGACCTCCCCCGAACTTCAGTTTGATCTTGCTTGACATAAAAATGGCTAATGCCTGAAATAAATAGTTAAATAAACGGGCTATCTTGCCTTGATTTTGAATATTTTCCAGGGGACAGTTTCACAGTACAGTTCCTGTGTTTGTTTATAAACACTTACAGTGTGCATACTGACACGCAGTAACACCAATTTACCAAGGCATTTCTCTTCCAGCCAAATATGTGTGTGTGTCTGTTTTGAGTCAGCCCTCAGTATATGCTAGTCTTTTTCCTGTCACCTTCCACTCTGCTTTGATAGCCTTATCTCTTAGTCTCACAACCTAACGGAAAGACAGTCAAATCAAATTAGCTTCTCTGACACAAAAAAAGATTGGGAACTTGCTCATATGTGTAAGCTTACATTGAAGAGCTGCTCCCACTGAGAGACTTCTTCAAGAAGTTTCAGTTCTTGGTGATTTGGCCAGAAAGCAAACGGGTGGGTTATAAATTAGCTTGACAGAAGTAGAAAAGATGGGTACTCTGGTGCATCTAGGTCATGAATCTTTACCTCTTTGTCGTGGGACTAGGAAGAAACTCTAGGTAAGTTTATTATCCTGCAGTTTGCTACCACCCACTGGGCACGTTGGAGGCAGCTGCTAGGTGGGCTACTGAGTGTGATATGACTGCTCTGATGCCTTTATGCCAGTCCCAATGTCTGTGGTTGGAAGCACAGCTTAGCTGATACTGAGTGGCTAGAGATCAGATGTCCAAGCTAGCCACACTTTCAGTAACTACCTGCCTAATAAGCATCATCCTAAAGAGGGTACCTGGGAAGATCAATCATAGTGTAGACTTTCCAAGCTTGAAGAAGCCAGGGAGAGACCGGATAAAAGAGTTAAAATGCTCTCAAACAAAAGCATTGGGCATGTAAATGAGAGATCTAAATGAGGAATGGTGATTTTAGCATGCCTTTGCCCATAGAACAGGCTTCTGTAACCCTCAAAGGTTCATATAATGTAAAGCAAATTAGCCTAGAAATGAAAAGGACATAATTAAAATGTTAGTCTCACTTCGCTACCCACTTATTGCTATCATAGCATAGCTGAGTTTGTTAATGAGTTATGCCAATTATAGATGTTTTCTTTCTCAGAAACGTAGGAAAAAGAAAGGATTTTTAAGGTCAATCGCTTTGCCTTTTTAAAAAAAAAAAAAA
>JANVCC010010406.1:3987392-4023584 GCA_025345505.1 Todiramphus chloris collaris
AAAAAAAAGAAGCTATACTCGTTTTTAGAATGGGTTTGAAAAATAGGTTTCGAGGAAAGAACAATTACCATGGTCAAAAGGAAAAAAAAAAAAAAAAGGCAGCCAACTTTGGTATTCTTTTAATTCATGCCTTTTAAAACCCAATATATTAAACTGAGATGTTGTTCCCTTCTGTTCATGATGAAAAGGAAGAAATGGTAAGAATTTTAAATTCAGAACAAAGCATCAGTGTTATGTGAAATTTGACCATGTGCCATACAGTTTTCTCTGATAGATTTTCTGTGACACAAGGGTGTGTTCCTAAGTAGCAGATTTCCTTTTTTATCATAAGGCTGTTACATTACTGGACATAATTGTCATACCACTCCTCAGATAAACACATGGTTCAAGTAGAAGTATTAACCAGCGTCAGTTAAATTTCTTCTCCTCTCGAAGGCCTGTGATCTTTTGATAAAAGGTGGGAGAATATCTTGACACTCAAGTTTTTTTTATCATCTCTGCTGTTCCTTTGAAGATGTTTTTTCCTTTTTTGTTTGAAAGCCTACTCTTTGACCTTTCTCCAGCAGCCCCATGAGGGCTTGCACTGTGAGTGTTTTCTGCTGCCAATCAAGATCTACCCTCTACAACCACAACTGCACGCAAGACTGGCTGGACACTCAGGGCCGTGCTCTGCTGACACTTGCATCTGTGTACTCTATATGAAGGCTTGTAAAAAGATGAGAACTTAGCCCTTTGCATTCTCTAATGGATTTCAGTTGGCTGTGCCATGGGATTCATTTTGTCTCTGTTACAACCTCACCCTGAACCCTCTTTCTGCTCTTAGCTTGTGACTTCTTACTTTGACTCTCTCTGGAAAGGCATCACAGCTAACCTCTTCTGTCCTTCTCACTTCACAGTATAAATTCATATGCGTTGCCCTTTTTTTAGAGTGACAGCAAAGCTAATGTCTACAACATATCTCACTTATGCTGTGAAACATTTCTATTTCACTATGGTCACAGTGGGATGGTCTGTAGGAGTCAGGTGAAGCAAAGTCCGAGTGCCCTTCACTTCCCTAAACCCAAAAGAGGGAGAGTGGCATCAGTGATGACTGTTTTGGTAATGTACTGAAATCTCTCTCTCTGTAAAGAGAAGCAGTGCTTCTTCACTCTTTTCATCACCCCTGAAAACATTTCACAGGAAATACTCCCATAGCCATCCAAAATCTTGCAGGTGAGATTATTTGGTTTAGAAATGCAGTTTTTCAGACAATTAAAGTTTTGTGGTTACAGTTTCTATTAATTTCTGTGATCTTGGGTAAACTTAGTATACAGCGAAAACAAGGATTGCTATATAGGAATGGGTTTTACTGTCCTCCCCTTCTTCTTGGTATTACTGTGCTCTGTTCCTCTGTGACCACTCTCCTTTCTTGGCAGTTGAGAGTAACAATAGGTTTTGGCCTCTGAAAAAGGAGTTGCTACCACTGTCTTAGCTTGCAAGCCATCATGAGGATGCACAGAAGGGAGAAACTCTTCATACTCTGTGGACGTTTTATCTGGGTAGACTCGTCAGCTGCAAGATTTTGCTGCTAGATTTTGCACTGTGAAATTAGAGAGTTAGAATAGGATCCTTTTTCTCTTGACTGGATTTTCTTTGGCTTTCTGTTTCACACTCTCTTTAGAGTTTCTGTTATTGAGCATTGTCCCTGCAACCATGAGTTAGAGAATTTGATTTCACCTTCCTGATAGTAACATGTGAATCAAACAGCTGTAGCTTTGAAAAGAAGCCACACTGTTAAGTAGTGTAGGGAAAGTGAAATTGCAAGGCAGTTGCAACACACGTGACAGGAGGTGAGGTTAAAAGTGTTGTCAGCCCAGTATGCCACTGATGGATGCATTCACAGACATTGTACTGGAACTTGGATTCTCTCCTGCCTGGTAATTTCCTTCTATCCTAGCAAATGGGTGTCCGTCCCCCCAGCAAGATACAGATAAAAGCTAACTGTGTCTGCTGGCTGATCTCCTGATGACTTTGCTTTTGCAGGTACTACTGCTCTGTCTAAGTCTTCTTTTCCCTCTGCTTCTGGCTTACAGAAACTACATATGTAAAACTCGCTTGCTGTGCTGCTAAAGTGACAGTGCTATGTGCAAGTTGTGGTTTTTTAATGAACACTAATGAGTATTCTAGACTATTCCAAAGTATAAAGTTGGCCTTTCTGATATAAAAATATTATTTGGGTAATGGCTTTCTGGAAGATAAATATTTTGCGTTCTTTAGCGCACTCTGTTGTTTAAAAACTGACCATCTGAAAAACAATTTCCATCTGGAGCTGCAGTTATTTTCTTTGGTGGTCCAGGGTTCTTAGCCAGACTTAATCCATGTAATGCAGTACAGCATCCAGGAAAGGGTACCACGCTGCCTTGGAATGGCATGTATACAGTGCTTCTTTATAATGTTCCTTCACCTCCAACCATTTCAGTCCAATCACTTTCCAAGTTGGATGTGATTTCTGTGTATGGAGGAGAAAAGCAACCATAGTTTTACAAGGCTTTCATTCACTAGAGAGAGAGACGCATGAGCAGGGAGAGATAGGGAAGTAGCTGAAGAAAATTTATCTTTGAACTGGAGGTGACATCCATGAAATGTTTTATGCTTTTTTTGCCTGGCCAAGCTTTGCCTACCAATGTCTTCACAGCATTAATCACAACTAAGAGGTTCTGTGGGAAACCTTTTGCTCTATGCTAAGTAACATTAATGAGGATATAGATTTAATGTTTTGTCCATCTTCATAAGACTGGCTTGCTGCAGACAGGGAAGGAAGGCTGTAAACAGAGGGATTTAACCCTGGAAAGGAATCAAGCACCTCCTGCTCACAAGATGTTTGTGTTCCATTGCTGTTAAGAAACGATAAACATGGTATCAGCAGCCACTAACATTTCCAGTGGCAGAAGAGGCAGAGAGCTTGTAAATGGCCTGATATGTGAGAAAAGGACCTGTGGGTGTTCTTAGCTGGGGTCTAAGTTAAGAAGAGCAAATTTGTGCTGCAAATTCAACAATGAGACAGAACTGTTGTTTCCTATGGCAGCTGCATGGTGGCACAGAAGGACTAGAAGTAATTGGATGTATTCAGTCTCATGTCAGAAGGCATGCTGTTTCCCCACTCCTGGGCAGGTGTCCTTGTTTGAACTAGAACAGAACCAATTCTGTTCAGTGGTTTTACTTTTCAGCTAAGCCTCTTGTAAGTAACGGCACTTTCTGAAGTAAATGGCAGATTTTCACAGACAGTGTCAGCTTCTAGCGGTGATAACGATCTGTGTTTAGAGTAACTACCATGGGTTGGTGTGTGCAGAAAGGCTCCTGCTTAGACTTGCTCCTAGAGAAACCAAAGTCACTGGTAAATCTTGCGTGTCACATTGGGGTGCTGTAAATCAAGAGGTTGCACTTGTGAGGAAGAGCAGACAGAACTGGTGACCCTAGAGTGATCAACAAGGTATTCCATTCTAGTCTGTTCCATTCCATTCCATTCCATTCCATTCCATATGTAATCTTCAGTATAAATCTGAGTGATAACAAGGATTAAGCTCTCTTCAATGACTGGCATCTGCCTTCCATCCCAGTCCATGTGTTCCTGAACCCAGTTCCAGAATCCAGCTCCTGAATCTGGTTCCTATCTGTTGCTGAGTCCAGTCTGGGACTTTCCCAGTGCCTGCTCCACAGCGTCCGTGGTGACGGTTATGTAATTGCCATCAGGGCAGTTTGGTTTGATATTGGCTTTGTATATATTTGTATATATTTAATTTTATTGTTATTATTTCATTAAAGATCTTTCTGTTTTCTAACCGATAAGGGCCTCTCCCTTATTTCTTTTCTCCTCCCCTTTGGGAAGGGAGAGGTGTTAACAGAGAACATCTGTCTAGTGACCAGCCCATCACTAACCCTTGACAGGAGTGAAGGAAGGAGAACAGGATGGCACTGTGCAGGGAGCACAGGGAGACCAAAATGTCCATTACAGAGTTGTGAAGCTGCCTGCCTACTGGGTGAACTCTTCTTATGTGCAGTGATCCCTAAGGCTCTGTGGAGAAATGTGTTTTCATATATGAAAGTGATTTGGTTTTCTGGTGTTTTGTATGCTTATGCCTGCAGCTTGAGTACAATGCAGATGCTCTTCAGATCACAAAAGGCTTGTCCTTACATTTGGCAACTGGGATTATGTAATCGCCTCTCATGTTACCTCATAAATAAATCTTAAATACTTTGGGGCAAGTCAGATTTACATCCAAAGACCAAATCCCTGGAATGGAGCACTGGTTGTTCTGTTTTTACCTCCAGCAGAAATGATTTCTGGTTTGGTTTGCAACAGTAAGAGAATGACAAAAAGATCTTCTTGTCTCTTACTCAAACAAACATCAGTATGTCTGAAAGGTGCTATAAATCAGGTGTGTTTAAAGCCAGGCCTTGCAGATTAAGCTATGACAGCTGAAATCTATTTAGAAACTCTGTTGAAACTCGAAGCCATGCGCGTGTGCAAAAGCCTGCCTATAATCTTGGAGGCATTATTTCATTTGAACAGTGTCAAAGAGTGCTTTGGGGTGTGTGTTGCTACTCAGCACTGCCACTTGAGCATGCACTCATGGACCTTTGTGGGCAGGGTTTTCTAAAGCATCCAGCCTTGGCCTAATCTTCCTCACATAGCAACTGATGGTACGATTTGTATGGATGCCAGTGAATGAAGAGCTTAATTCTAGTGCTGTAGAAAATCCTATATATAGGGGTATTTTCACAATAGGAAAGCATTGTCACTGTCACATTAGATTGTTTGATTGTTAACCATTCATAAGGGAAGACTGAACCAAGTACTCAGCCATCATAGGAATGAGTGGTGAGAGAGATCTGAAATCCCTGCACAGTAAATGCAAGAGCCAGCACAGTATTGTGAAAGGAAGAGCTCTGACAAAAGGTATTCACTGTCAAGTAACAGCATAAAATATTGTGGTGTTTGGAGTATGGCACAATGAGATGCTAATAATACATTAATGCACTACTTGAACACATCCTAACTTTAAACTCTGTGATGGTGTCACTGGACTTAAATGGTCTCACGAAAACAGTGAGTTTTTCTTCAGTTACGACTTTTGTAAACAGCAGAGCTAGCAAAACCAAGGACAGTGCTATCACCTTTTGTTAGTTTTAGCTGCTGTTTCTTCGAGATTTCACAATGAGACACATTTTATTTATATTCATCATCCCTGGCTGTGGCTGAAAATTTGATTTGATTTGAATGAAGAGTTCTTCAGATCAATCCAAACTCACTGGTGCTGCAGTCTTAGTATTACTATTGGGATCAGTCCAGGCATTCCATGTGCCTATATTTCAAAGTATCTTGCCTTTAATACCAGACAAGGGTCTTCTGTGAATAAAGCCACAGTGTTAATCTATTCCTTGGCTTTTCAAATAAGTGCTTGTTAGGAGGTAAGAAGGCAGCGTGTTGCAATGTGAATCCTGAATTGAAGACCTCAATTCCCTTGAAGTCAATGAATGAGGTCAAAAAGAAAAACTTCCAGGCTCTCCTACAGTCCTCATTAGGGAAGCACAGGAATTGCAAGCCTCTGTAGATACAGGCCAGGCAGAGCAGTTGCCTCAGTGGCTGTAGCCCTTACTCTGTCCAGCTCTACCTTCTCCTGCAAATCTGTAGCTTCTGTTCACCTGCCTGCATACACTGGCAGTGTTTATGTCAAATCCAACACTGGTACAGTGATCCAACGTAATGTCTCTTCTATAACTAGAGAGAGATGACTTTGTAGTTGTCTGTTTCCTCTGTGGAATACAGCTGAAGCTCACCATGATATGTCTTCAGCATCAACAGAAAGAAAACTACTGCTATCCCTGGAAGACACGTAACCCATTTCTCCTTATTCAAGGGTAGTGTGATATCCTCCATCTTGCTGACCTGAAAAAGAGCAAGGAGGTTGTCAACATGTCCCACCTCCAGCTTTGGGAAAGATTTCCAGACACCATGGGATGGGAAAGGAAGAAGGGTGAGAGGGCTGTGCCAGGTAGCAGTGGGGCCGGCTGCCTGCTCTGCAAGCCCTAGCAGGGAGGATAAGCATGAACCAGTGTCCTCAAAGTCAAAGGTCAGGGAGTGAGTAGGTTGGGAACTGCTGATCTGCCATTTCTACTGGGATCTGACCTAAGTCCAAGTAGCTGCATGGTTTGGCTGACAAAAGTATACTAACATCCCTTGCAAACGAATCTTACAAGTCAGGTGGGGTTTATTCCTTCCTCTCTCCCCCTCAACAACATCCTCTGTAATATCTAAATAACTCTGCGTTAGTCTCAGCTCAGTTCCAGGAACTCTGCTGAAGGGAGATCAATGTCAGTATCTCTGCTGGAGGATGCCCACGGCTGATAACAATGGTGGGCCCTTTGAGCTGTCTGGAACCAGCCCCTCAGCTGCTGGTGTGGCTGCCAAAGCATACGGAAGAAAAGGCAAAAATGCTGAAGTAGCAGGGGTGGGGAAAAAACAATGATGGACAGGAGAGGGAAGAGCAAGGAGGGGCAGGTGGCACTGAGCAGTGCCTGAGGCTGGAGCAGGACCGCTCAGCTGCCTGTGGAAAGCCCACGGTGGGATAGTTTTCCTGACAGGTGTTGCAGCCTGGAGGGAGAGCCCAGAGGAGGGGAAAAGTGTAAGCAGGAAGGAGCTGCAGAGAAAAACTGCTGTGTTCTCACCACCTCATGCCACTACAAGGGCTGGGGGTGTAAGATCTTGCTTTGTTTGTCTTTGTTTCTTACTACTTGAGCCTATTTTACCTGGCAAATTAATTTTCCATCCAAGTTAAGTCTGTTTGCCAACCACAGTAATTTGTAAGCAGTCTTCTTGTCCTCTGACCATGAGGTTTCTTGTCCTGTTTTCTCCTCCTGTCCTGAGAAGTGAAATAATTGAGAGTCTGGATTGAAATTTGACCCTTGGCAAAGGTTAACCCACCACAGTATTCTGCCAGGCAAGCATCTTTAACTCTCTAAATAAGCATCTCTGTCATTCTTAGGGGCTTTGTTAGGATACTATAAAAATCTGATTTCAAATTTTAAGTAGCAGTAGGTAGAAATTATCTCCAACAACCAAAAAATAAGAATCTGAATCATTATACAAAGCATAGAGGATAAGGTTCTCTCCTCAGCTGTATGAGTGAAGTCAGAGCAGATGACCCCAGTGTCACGGTTTAGGGTCAGGGCGGCCCCTTAGATCTATAACAGATACTCTCTGTTAACCCCCCTCCCTCCCCAGAGGGGAAGAGAAAGGGAATAAGGGAGAGAGACTGAGCGATTAGAAAAGGAAACTAGAACAGCTTTAATGAAAATGAAATTAATAATAATAAAAATGGAATATATACAAATATATACAAAACCAGTATGGAACACAACCCCCCTGATGGTAATTCCATCACCATCACCACTGATGCTGTGCAGGCACCGGGGCAGTCCCAGACTGGGCCCCGCAGCAGACGGGAGCTGTGTTCAGGAGCTGGATTCTGGTACCGGGTTCAGGAACACGCAGATCAGATCTAAGGCAGAATGGACAGAGTCCTCCTTGGGTGCTCCGAGGAAGGAACCGAAAGAAGACCCAAGCCAAGCCAAGCAAAAGCTGGCAAAGCAGTCCAAGAGGGGAGAGAAGAGCCCAGAGACCCTTCGGGTCCCTCAGCTCTAGACCAAATATTCCGTATATGGGATGGAATCCCTCACTGGTCAGTTCAGGGTCACCCGTCCTGTCCGCTCCTCCCTGCAGGTGCAGCCTTTCACTTTCTGCACCCCCCAATGTGGTACACAGGACCCAGCAGTGGCCTTGGTCTGCACACCAATCCTTGGTAGTAACTCTAAACATAAAGTGTTACCACTGCTAGAAGCAGGCACTGTCTGTGAAAACAGGCTTCTAACTTCAGAAAGTGCAGTTAATTAAAAGAACCGAGCTGAGAAGTAAAATTACTGAACAGAATTAGTTCTGTTTTCACTCAAACCAGGACACCCAGTCATCTGGTCTGACCTTTGAAACAAAACCTCTGACCAGTGGATGCACTGAAAAATACGCATAAAGACTGCCCAGGTCTTCAGGAGAAAAAAGATTGTTGTTACTGATTTATGTGAAACTCGTCTTCACTTAGAGAAGTGGTTAGGGATTTTATAAATGATGGGTCTACAGAAGGAAAATATGGTCCCTTGGTCCCTTTTCCCAAACAGTTCATGACCACAGGCAGCAGTTCCCAAATTATTCGGGTCATGAGGCCATTCTCAGGAATATATGCATGAGATTTATCTCCCTCTGTGAAATTTCCTTCAACACTCCTAATATCTGGGAAATGACGCTTGAGTAGCTGATTCATGGCTTAGGTGTTAGCGGTTCTTTCTTTCTTTTTTTTTTTTTTTTACAAAGAAAAAGATCCCTTCTTCTAGGTGTCCTTATAAGAATTTGACTAACAAGAAAAATGCCCTGAAATCAGAAGAGATTTTTAAATACATATACTGTCTTTTTACAATGCAGGATTAGACACAAAGCAAATGGTGACTTTTTAAAGACATACTTGCTTAGAGCAATTAATTTTTGCCCTTCCCCCTTCTGGATATGCCATTGAGGCTATGTCCTGGTTAGAGGGCAAGCTCTGTACTTTTATCTGTGCTAGAGAACAACAGGCAGACATTGTAATGACAGTGTTACAGGAGGCCTGTAAATAGATCTTGATTCAGGCAGTGATGCATGTCTAAATGCAGGCTCTGTGGTCTCTCCCATTTACCCTTTAGCTGCGTTGCAGTGTGTCCTTTTGCAATGTCAATTATAGTCTCTCAGAGCTTGCAGGTGGAAGTAGAAGCAGTATGTAATCCTAGCAGGAGGTGTGGGTTTTCTGCTAGGTGCCTGTCTGTATAGTCACCTACAAGTCTGCTGTCTTATTCTGTAGTAGTATGTAACCCTTTGAAATACCAATTTTCAACTTGCACATATACACACAGATCTACTGACAGCCCCTATCAAAGTGTAAATTAGAAGAGGTACAAAGTTTCTTGACAGCTGATGGCAATAGTATACTGTTTCAATGAAGAGAGAGTTCAAATAGGACTGTTAAACATTGCTCAGCAAACCCTCTTTAAGCACAATGATAATAGAAACATTTTCACTGGGAGACAAAAAAGACCAAGAACTGCTGTAAATTGCAGTTATGTAAAGGAATAGCAATAGGACATTTCTGTCTTCTTATGGTGCTGGAAAATAGGAACTTATTCTGGTCTCAATCACAGCTCAAGTCTCTAATCCCTTTCATCTCATTACCCTTGCTGAGCAAAAGATAAAGCAATTTCAAATTTCAAAACAGATCGCCTGCTGTCAGACTGGGGTAATGCCTTCTCAAATCTAAAGTGGAACATGCGTTAAGTGGGTCACTCTTTGTCTTCAGGCTTTGCTTGCCTTCAAATGTGAAGTTGGGCACCTGTCCCAACCCTCTGGTGTTAAAAAAAAGCTTGACTGCATGTGGAGAAGCTTTTGCATCTGTCTGAGAAGATGAAATCAGAGTGGGATGTCAAAACTTTTCTTTAGTTTTATAGTTACATTTGGAAACCATCACAGCACATGAAAAGATCTCTTTGTGTTCAGATTTCAGTCCTTTCCACAATGCTGTAATGGAGTTGAGAATCTCTATGAAAGCATGGTAACATGTCTTTTAAAACTGGCATGGTTGCTGGATGTCAACAAGAAATACAGTTGCAGTTAGATACTCAGTCTTGTAGTGCCATTTTTTTTTTTTTCTGTTGGGAAGGAGTATTTCATAACACCACATCAGGAACAGGCATTATTATGTTTTTAAGGTGGTGGAGAACTGACAACTTTTATTCTGATTATTAATAGTAATTCAACCTATTCTTCATTATAGCATTAGCCTTTCTTACTTCCATCTTTGTTCCTATGCAGAAGAGACGTTTCTGGATTTGAGAAATTCAGAATACCATATACATAGCTTATAAAGTGTAGTACTCCCACTACATTGCCTTTGTTCAGACTTCAAACCCACAAAGTACTTTCATGTCCTCCATAAAAGGGCATTAGTATAAAAACAGTTTTAAGGTCAGTCTGCCCTTGCCAAAAACATTTTTTAAAATCTCTGTTATCTTTAATAAAGTTGTGGTTTTTTCTTTCAGTGAACACTAAAATGTATTGGAGATAGTTCTAAACTGAACCCAACAGAGCCTCAACCTTCGGTATATGTGCTAAGAGATTCAGGTAGTATTCCAGTTATTTGTGTTAAGCTGTCGTTGACTTCAGTGGGTGTTTCATATAGTAATTGAAAGGTCTATTACTGTATTGTAACCTGGAAATATTAAGTTACAGTCTTGCTATGGATAGGTGTAGACAGTTGCCTGATCTTAAGCTGCCTGTAAAAAGCCCAGTACCAGACCTGTCAGTCTTGTCTCATGTCAGAGCAACAACTGAATGTAATGGCTTCAATTTTGAGTTCCAGTCCCATCAAAAGAAAAGCAAAGCAATGCAAATGTCCATTTAATTTCTGTGTTTTCAGGAGGTGAAATCTTAACTTTTCTCTTTGCTTTGCCTTAAAACAGGAGGAGCATTTTCTTCTTGTTCAAGTGTATCACATAAAGTATTAGTTAAGGGCGTCAAACTTTTGAACTTAAAAATCCTTCTTGTAGGAGAATGGATCCACAGCTACATCTTCTAGCTCTTCAGAGAGCCATGCCTCTTTTGTATCTTTTCCTGGTTTTCTTATAAAGAAAATTTTACTCTGTATCATGGAAGAGATGCAGTGCAAGTAGTGTAAGGTTGCATTTGTAGTTTAAATATTTTTTCCAGGAAAGTAACTAGAGTATCCAAGATAGAGTGTGTCTTTCAACTGACAATGGCCTTACTCTTTTGTGTTTGCAGTTCCTGTATTATGAAATAACAGTTCTGAGCTTCTGTGTTTATTTCTGTATTAACTTAAAGACCCTTGCTGTGTCCAAGCTGGCCATATAATTTTCAGGAATGCTTACATTGCTAAACTTCAGAATGAGAAATCACAGTAGGAAAGCCCTTGAGCATCAGTAAGAAGCAAGGGGAAAGCTATGTGTTTTGTGGACCTCCCTAAAGGAGAAATTGCTTGTGATTGAGAAAGAGACAGGCTGGATTTATGGTACTAGACTGAAATATGTTTGCTCACCTTTCCTTTGGAAATGAAACAACTGGGGAACAGATCACCTCTGCCTGCTTCTTCTCAGGACAGGCGTTAGACAAGAAATAGCTCCAAGGTCAACTAGGAAGTGAGTTATTCATAGATATGAGATTTATCCTCACCTCTGCAACAGGAAATCCCATTTCAGGGCTTTCTCCAGCACTTGATTCCAGCCCCAGATGCCCTGCTGTGTCCCTTGCAGCTTGGTGGCACTGCTTGGAGAACCTGGACCCTGAGTACCAGAAGGGTAAAGTACATCTCAAAATACACTCCTCTGTGCTGATCATATACCCCAGGTAATGTAGTGCAAGCCCATTGCCCTTGTGCCTGCATCTTGTTGGCTTTTGATCTCAGGTATGGGTTCATGCAGGCCAGTGCTATACCTTGGTGACTACTGGGGTAATACCATGTTCATGTTTCAGACCTGCTCTGTATTGGAAGAGAAAGGGATTTTAACTTGGGGTTGTTTCTCATGATAAGGTTTAAACAGTGCAATTCTGTGCCAGGGCTGTTGAAGTGGAAAAGGGGAGAAGAGAATGTTCTATAGTTAACGTATGGTTATGTCTTTCATGTTTTACTTCAATAACAAAATAATCCAGGCAGGTTATGTTACCTTCATTTTAAGACATGGGGAATCTTATCGCATTGATTTGGTTGGAAGCATATTCTAATGCAGCATCCCTGGGCAGGTTATAAATTCTTTATCTTTAATTTGGGCATAGTACACTGGATCTTGTGAATGGGTACTTCCATGGGAATTGCCTGACAGGTGAGTAAAATACCTTTGATGGAGTGGATAAATGATATAATAGCAGAAGAATAACATGCAGCAGAATGAACGTTGTGAGAAAACGAAAAAACGTTGCATTTTGAAAATTACAGATTCATCTTCATATCTTCTTTGGTGACTCTGTGGGGCAAGCAAATGCAGCCAACATTGGCATCTGCTGCAGGCCTGACAATGCAGCTCTCCTGACCAGGACCTGAATCGTTTTCTTGCATGATGTGTGGATTAGGTGCCTGGCGCTTTTTACTTTTGTATTGATAAGGTAGAATGTAGGGTATTGAGAATGCTTCTTCTAGACCATTATAAAGTAGTTTAGACAATGCCAGAAGTAAAGTTTATTTCCAAAGCAAAAACCCAGCAGAAGATAAGAGATCTGCTAACTGTAAATTGTTTCTAAGCTGCACAGATGGCCTGGCCTCACAGCAGCAGCAGGATGGGAACAATACTGTGTTTCCTTATGGTGCAAACAATGATGACAGCCTTCTTCAGTCCTTACACCAGGCTGAGGAGCAGCTCTGAAGGGGAACCCATTGCAAGCTGGGAGATGTAAGGAGTGCAGTGTGAACACTTGCATAACACAGGTGTAATTAACAGCTTTTATATTTTATGGACCTTGTTAATGAACTGTAATGATGAATTGCAGTTCAACAAATTTCCAGGAACCTATAATGCAGTAATAGCAAGCAAATCTGTAAGGCTTCTGGTTTGTCAGAATCATCTAGCCTTTGTCTTAGACTTTGGCAGTGTGCTGTACAGTGTAGCCTCTTCATGATGAATAAGCTTTGGGCACTATGCCAGGATGTAATTATTCAATATGATGTAGTAGAATCCTATCTATTTATCCTGTTTCTGCTTCAAAACTCATCCTTTCATTTTATTTTCCCACATGCCAAATGAAATTTAGTATGTGTGGTTATTTGAATATAATACTACAGTCCATGGTATTAAATTGTATAAAAACATTTGCAGATGATAATCTTATTGCAGACAGTCTTTGTAATGACTTAAGGAGGTGGGGGGAGAGGTCTATTATTACTAATGGGTCTATGCAGAAAGAAAAAGAAACATGTCTCACACCAGTGAACTAACAGGTGGCTTAATAGGGCCATGATCTGAAACAGGACAGACTAAAATTCATTGATTAAACATCGGCAATTTCAGTCAGTGCAATAGCTTAGGGGCGATGTGATTTGGTTTTACTTTTATCTAGAATAAGGCTTTATATTCCTTACAAATTACAGGATTGTTTTTTTTTTTAGAATGCAGGAAGTTGCTGACATTTTAAAATGAACCAGCACAGAGCATGATTTGCATGTACTTTGTGAGAAGTGGCGTTCTCCAGCTTCAGTACAGTGATAACTGGTCACAGTTAATCTTGACCTCTTTTGTCTGGTTGTAGAGTAACTTTAGATATGAGTAGGCAGTGTCCTTACCTAGTGTATACTTTGAAAGGATTTATTTTCCTTCATTTGATGGAGAATGCTGCAATGTAACTTTCCCAGAGCATGAAGGAACTGCGTTTTGTTCAAACACACGGGAAGATACCTGTGAGAAAGTGAATCCCAAGTGATTTAAGCAAGAGAGACATTATGTTTCTGAGTCATTTTCAGCCGTACTTCACTCAGTAAGTGGTTCCATCAAGATTTCCCATGAAGTCCTGTTTTACTCACAGTGCCACAGTCTAGACACTACCTGCTTAGACTTGAGTATTTGCAATAATTTAGGAGTACGGTGAATTCAGTATTTCACACCTTGATGCCAGCGTAACCTGTCCTGCACTGTCACTTGCCTGTGGTTCCATAGTTTGGACAAAGACCAAGATGAGTTCTGTCATGTGACTGTGGAGAAACATATAGAGAATGGTGCTGTTCCATGACGTGGACAAACAAGCTACTGATCCAGCTAGAGAGGTAGACTTAACTGGACCAGAGACAGAGGGAGTACCTGTGTCCATTGTTGTTTTCTTTGGTGTAGGTTGTTTTCTGGGGTTGTGAGGACTTTTTCGTCCAGAAATTGAGCTGGACTTTTTTTTCAGGCATTTTGGAAGGAAAAGTCTGTATATTGAAAAAAAAAAAAAAAAAAAAAAAATATGCTGCATATCCATACTTTTTCTCAGTATGGTATGAATTTTTTTCATCTTGAGTGATGTTTTGTCTTCATGCTGTGACCACTTACCCTTTTAACTTTGGTGCTTTTCTTCAGTGTGTCAGACAAGACAGGAGCAGTCACATAAGCAGTGCTGTGAAGGACTTGGCTTTCTCTGTCATTTACTTTCAGCAATGTAACCCCACTAATGGGTCACAAGAAGCCTTGTGCTGGAATGATTACTTTTTGCCTACTCTGAATTTCCTATAAAAATAGTGTGGAGGAAAAAAACATTTTGCCATTCTCTTAAGAGGTCTGGGAGTCGCGTAGTTGTAGCCTAGCTGTTGTAATGTTCTTTTTAGTTTCATCTGAGGGATAATAGTGTAGTATCTAGCTCACAGAATTCTTTGGATAAGTTTCTTTAGAATTACAAATGCTGAATTATGAAAAATAAAATGTCATGAAGCTCAGAGATGAAGTGGCTTGCCTGAAGTCCATCACCTGTTGGTCAGTGTAGTGCCAGGGTAGGAACAGATGCTGTTTTTCCAGAGTCCTTGCTTGGTATGTCCAATGCATGGAAAGAGCAAGCCTTTAAGAAGGCATGCATAGCATTGATTTTGAGGGCATTGTCCTGTACCTGCAGAGGTGGAAACCTTGTGCATTAATTCTGTTTGTTAGCAACAGCTGGTGTCTGGGAATTGGCCCGCAGGAACCTGCTGCTGTTGCTGGATGAGCGGCATACATGGGTGCAAGCCCAGAGATACTTGGTTATGTTGTTTGCTAGCTGGGTTGTTTTTTATTTGAACGCTTTATAGAAAATATGCCAGTTCAACCATTTCCTTAGAATGCCAAACAAGTCAGAAAACAGAGGCCTTACAATAACGAGAGGGAGTGGTAGATAAATGTGTTCAAGAGCTTCTTCATCAAGTGTCAAACATGTAGAGCTGATGGTTTTTTTTTTTTTTTTTTTGTCAAATATAGAGCTGTTTTTCTAAACCAACAGTCACTTCTTTGTATTGCAAGAGAACATGAAAAATCTGAACACTGTGATCTTTAGCTAGTTCCACTGTCTTTTCTTTCATGTGTGGAGAAGACTTCTCTCAGGAGGAGAGGGTGCTGCCTCTCTGCTTGTGGAAACAGAAGTGATGCCTGTGGAGCTGTTAAGAACCCTGTTCCATTAAATCCAAAACATATAATGAGATACATTGGCATCAGTTAAGCTTTTATCATGATATATTTTGCAGTTGGTCACTTCCGACTAGTCATCAAGGGAGAAAAATGTCTCTGAGTGAAAATGTGATCCTGAACTTCTGGACCTGAAAATGAGCTATTTTAAGGAAGCTTGCATCGTGAAAAGATAGCAATTTCCAATGCAGATGAAAACACAGGTTTACTGGTTTGCCAGGATACAGTATATCCATTTGGCATTTCTATTTCTTGATGTAGTGCATGGATATTAGAGTATCCTAACCCTGTTACCTCTCTTGTGCTCTAGAGACAGAAGGGGAATCCTGATTTTAGACAGAGATTCTTCTGGTATAGGTGGGATGGTAAATCACAATATGGAACAATGCTGTAATACAAACATTATATGCAAATGCCATAACATGAAGAAACTTCCTTGAGTAATTCTAAAGTGAATATAAACAGAACAAAAGTATATAGAGACCTCAGGCTGACAGCTCCTTGTTAGAATTATTAATACATAAAACAAAATGCCAATTTAGATAATTATTTTCAAGCTTCTCATTTTCAGTGAAACTTAAAATCTAAAAGATGTCATCCTTCATGACCTCCCTAAAGATGTGAAAATCCTGCAGTCACTAATAAGAATGAATACACATTATGGGATCCCATCTTTTCAGTTCAGTCCTGTGTTATCAGAGGAGGAGTGGTAGGGATTGCATTCAATTCCAAGTAATGAGCCTTTAGTGTCATCCCACACCTGAGGTTTGAGCCTCATACTGCAAAGTGTGGGTTCTAGCGGTAGAATATTTATAAAGATTAATTCCTTGTGTCCTAAAATTGTTAATGACAGCACTTCAATGTTTACTGTTGAGTTTCTTGCGATGTTAGCAAGAGGGATTCCTGGGTAGTTCCGCACTGCCAGAAGCAGTTCTTTCTGGAAGCACTATATTTAGAATTTTGCTGGATGTGGTTGATACTTTGATCAAGTATAGTCTCATCAGCTAACAGGTATTTTCAACAGAGGAAACAGCACTGTTGTACTGAATAAGGTCCTGTTGTGATAGCTATTTTTCCAACTGATTTCAGCAGGCTCAGGAAATATCTGTTGTGTAATGACCTGTACAATCAATGGCATCCTTTTCAAAATGTCAGCATCTGTTTCAGACCAGAAAAAAAACCCTTTGTTTTTGTTCTAATAGAAAACAATAGGTTTGTTGTTCAGAAATTCCACTTCGAAACGATGATACGAGTTTACAAAATTAAATGGCTTAAAAAAGTAAAAGGGAGCAACATGCTGCTGTGTTCAGAAGCTGTTTGCCAGGTATGTTATTATGCAATTGTTCTGATTTTTGTAGAAAATGTTATTAAATATTGATGGATTCCACCTAATTACTGTGTCCAGTGGTTCCTAAGATGGTGAGCTGACTCAAAGCATAGCTGCCAGAAGTGAGAATGTTTTTTTCTCTTTTCCACTCTGAAGTTCTAGTACCTGACTAATATAAACTTGCTTATTACACCTTTTATGTTCTGTATAGGCAGGGAGTGCAGTAGGCACTGCGTGGCTAAAAATGAAGACAGTTATTTGAAAGAATTGTGATACTGGTTGTCATTTGGTTGCCTAACAACCATATCTGAAATTCAGTCTTAGAATTTGCATACAGTGACTTACAATGTTAAGTGAATTGTTAGGATGAAGAATCTTACATCTTCATTCTTCTAATGAGATATGCACAAAATGTTTATTATTTACTAATGTCTGTTTAGGTACAGTTGTCAGAAGCAGGTCAGTGATAAGAACACATGAGAGGGAATGGCAGATAGCATATTCATTTTTACAGGAATGCATACCAAAAATCTCAATTTGTTTGAAACCTCTGTAATTTCTCCTGAAATAAGGACAGACATGGTTTGACATTCAATCCATTTTGAGTTTTGGTGTGGTTTTTTTTCAGTCACTTTATTGTATTTTTTCCATTGTCATTTTTTCATTTCACTAGAGAGCCGTGCTTTAAGGAAAGAATGCACAATAAAGGTGGAAAAGATTAGACAAAAAGTTGTCAAGTGAAAGACAATTTTTGCAAGATTGTTTGATAAGAATTGCCCAAAATGTAAATATTTTTTCCACATCAGAAAAAAAAAATGGTGTGCTTCCAAATTTCAAATGAAAAATTGAGGAAGATTTCATTAAATCCTGTTCCAAATTCTTTCTTTTCCACGTTTTTCTTTGTTTGGAAAACTTTCTGGACAATACTTGACTAACAAGCTATTAGAAAGTAAAGATTACCTATAACTTTGTACCAGAGCAGGGGTAGGAAAAGGGGAGCACTGAATTCATCCAGTTGCCATCCCCACACCAGCAACTCAACATACAAGTATGTGAATGCCGTATTTGTTGGAAATAATTGTATCAAAACTTTGTGGGAAGTCTTACAGAAAAGAAAGGCTGTATTTACTTACAAAATCTTGGAGTAAGTTGATTTTACTTGAATTCACTCTCATAGTTTTCTTTTAGTCATGTTCTATACACCCACTTATTTGCAGGCATCAAGATCTGCATTCCCAAGTAGTCTGTCCAGCACCACTTCTTTGCAACACAAAGGACAAGGGTAGCCACTGAAATTGCATTATGTCCCTAGGATCCTTTTGGACTAGAGGCAACACAGTAGGTTTGAGACAGATCTTTCATAACCTTCAGGAGGCTGCACTTGCTAAGGAAATGTCCATCAGGAATTTGCTTCCTCTTGTTTTATTGAACAAGGTTGGTGCTCCTTACCTATTTTACATTGTTTGTAGTATTTGTCTGTTTCTGTGGTAGGGTGTTGGAAGGAAATTATTCAATTATTGGAGAAATGGCATAGGCAGTATTAATTACTGCAGTTGTCATCTTCCTGATGTGGAGATGGAGGTCAGTGGAAGTGGGGTTGTGTCAAGGTGCAGTCTTCTGGCCTTGGCAGAAGCAATATGTTCCCCACTTTTCTCTTGGAATTTATGTCCACTCTTACCAATAAAGGGTCTACTTCTGTTTATTCTGGTCCATCCAGACGAACATCCATATTCTTATGTCATTTATACCAAACAATGCTTCTGTTACACGTATAGATACCTTCAGTCTAGATGGCCATCCCACAGCTCCATCAGTACACAAATTACTGCACCGTTTCTCAAACTTTTCAAAATCACTGCATTAAGTGGGCTGTTCCCTACCTCTCACTCCTTTCTTATGGTATAATCTTTTTCTAGGAAGACCTTTGCAGAAAGTGGTAATTTAACAGTGCTATGCCTGGAGCTCTGAAAGTGTTTTACAGCTCTGATTTCTGAAGTAGCCACATCTTAATTTACCAGAGTGTGTACTGCAATTTGTATGTCAGCAGAACACACACACAAAAAAAGTAAATACATTTAGAAATAGGCTTTTCTTATTTTTTCTTGTCTAATTTTCACAGTAGCATAGTGGTGTGGTACCAGACTGGGATGTGGGAGACATGGATTCTACTTCCATGCTACTCGTCTCTGAATGGGAACTGTTGTTCAAAAATTAAGAATTGTACTTAATTACTGTTGCAATTTTTTATGTTTCTCAAAGCATCTGTGAGACTGTAAAATTAGGAAACACTTCAGCTGGAACAGTTCATTTACTTTTGCACTTTTTTGTTTGCTTTTTAATTATGAAGTGGCTTTGTCTTTGTGATGGTCCTTGCTAGTTTCTGATCATATGGTGAGGCATGGCAGTTTTGCAGATTGACCCTCCTGGAGATGTACATTATTTCTGCTTTGGGTCTGCATTTGGTTCAGGGAATTCTTTTCATTTCAGAATCAAGATTTTATGGATTGGTTTTCTCATTTGACAAATAAGCTGAATGCTTTTGCAAAAAAAAGCCTTAATGCTGACTTCAGTAAGTTTTGAACTGGGTTTATTTCTTTTCAGTTTTATTGCAGGTTGAATTCTTGGAACATTCAAGTAGGTGCTGATATTATTCAACATTTATATTGCTTCCATGAACATACATAACTCCCATGCTGAATTTTATTCTGAAAACTTCCATAGTAATGCTTTAGATGAGCTTATATGCTTTGCATATAAAAAGGACTGGTAATACGTTAAGGATATTTAAGATCATGTCCCATACGTGGAAATCTTTTCCTGTTCAAAGATTGATCTGAAGACTGAAATTGGCCACAGCCTTCACTGTGTCCTCATGAGTGTCAAAGACCAGCAACGCATCAGACAGGATTGAGCACACTCCCAGCAAACAGCAAGGGAGAGACAGCTGAAACTTGCTCAGTGACAACTGAAATTACTTTGCATTATTAGACTCCTGTAGTGTGCTGTAAAACTTGGGATGGCAGCTCTTGATCAAAGAGAAGCTCATGTTTCTTTCATTAATGTGCTACAGGGTGTATAAAGGCCTACTTTACCCAGATAATAAGTCATCTCTGTACCATTTGTGGTATTACAGATGCAGTTGCTCATAAAACATCACAACCTGTTCCTTCAGTGCATGGGTGTAAACAGATGCTCATTTTACAGTTGTGTAATGAAGGTCTGAATTACACCTACAGGACAGAAACTGCAATGCTACAGCCATTCACACGTAAAGATTAAGTTGTGCTTTTGGCTTCAGAGAACAATGCGATGGATAAAAACGATAATGTAAATTGATAGCAAGTCATATACTTTGCAGGATTATGAGACTTTCCATCTATTTAAAGCAGCTTGGCCTGAGGAGACTTTCGGAATGCAGTCTCTGCATCTTCTGGGATGCGGTCTCTGCCTTTGCTACTAGCTCACAGGCCTTCTGCCTTTTTCAGGCAAATACTTCTGCACTGTCTGAATACACTAGCTGCAGATATCATTAGTACTGACAGTTTGAAAAATGATTACACGGTGATGAAAAGAAAGTAGTAGGGAAAAAATGCCATTGCCGATGACAGGCAAATGAACAACATTTGGAAATGACACTCCAGCAGAATCCTGGATTACTATTCTTTAATTCTTCATTGTGATAGCAAACTCTTAAAAAAAGCACCCTATCTTTTTGTAAGAAGGACATTGTTGTGCTTGAAGGACTTCTCAACTCAGAATGTGTGCATAGGGACATAGAGAAAAAAAGAGTAAAAGTAAAGACCATTTAAGTTGTCCAAAGAAACATATGGGAGTTTGTCTGTATGCAGCAGTTCTTAAAAGCATAACTGAAGCCTTATTTTTAAACAGTTTCTTCAATGACATTTCCATCGCTCAGTAGTAGCTGATGTTACATGGTTCATTAAACAAGTGGCCTCTGTACTAATATTCTGAAATCTGCTGTAAAAGACACCTTAATATTCTGGTAATTCATTGGTTCTACTTGCTTTTTTGCCCTTTGAGTTGCTACTGAGACTGAGAAAATATTACTAATCTCAAGTAGCTTTGTCTCAGCTTAAATGGGGAAGTCTTACCTATTTATTCCTGCTAAAATAGTCTTCATTGCTGGTACTTCATCAAAGAAAGGTATTATGCTTCTCTGAGACAAAATCATCTACATATTAAGTCCACTGAATGTAATGAATCCAACCTTTCTGTATATAAATACTTCTTGGAGCATCTACCAATAATAAAAATCTGAGAAAATGAAAGCCTAGTAGGTTGCAATTTCACTTGCCTGGAAGCTTTGCAGTTTTATGTATTACAGAGCTCTATTTTTAAAATTATTCTTTGGTCATGGGTCTGATCCAGCCTAATGTCTAGCAGCAAAGGTTCATTCTTAGCTTGAGGGAGTCTGTATTTGGTACTGAGGATCAGAGCTGAAGTGATGCTGAGCTCCTGCAGGTTCTCCTGGCATTGCCTCAGTGCCCGTCTGTTCATACCACATGGCCCAGCATTTGGTTTATGCTTCTTTGGCTAAATTAACTCCTGGGATTTACAATGTGGCTTCAGAAAACAAGAATCATACATTAGATAGTGTCTTTAAAGGTTTTCACAGTTTATTTTTTTAAATGCTAAGGCTTGAGGAAGTATTTGCTCACTGGCAAGTCTGTGTTTTGTGCCTGTTTTCTGGGAAGGGATAGGTTCATGCACAAATCCCACAAGACTGGCTCTTTTGAAAGGCGCTCAGTTCCCTGTTTCTGACAGTAAAGATCATAGTAGGTGTTTAAATGGTTGTTAGCAGTTGCAGTGCGATGTGAATCTGAGTTCCTTGCAGGGTGGAATAAGTTATATCACCACCACTGTGAATTAGCCCTCCAGGTGACAGATTCATGACTTTATGCAACAGAAACCTGCATAATGCGAAAAAAAAGGGATATGTTTAACACAATGGTTATTCATATGAGAAATGTATTTAGATGTCTGTTACATTGTTGAAAACCCTTAAGTTGGAAAAGCATGCAAAGCTTGGATATTACTGTATCAGATGGTAATTTGGCTTTGAATGTAACTAAGGTAATATTAGTCCTAGTATATTGTTCATTTTTGAGTCCTAAACAAAGCCAGAATTCTAGAATAGATACGCTATCAAATATGTAGGTATGTTTCCTGCCAGTTTGTCATCAGAAACGGGCAGTAACTGCTTTTAAGGGGTACCTGGTTCCAGTGCTGGAGAGCATTTTCTAAAACATGGGTGTAACGTATGTGTATCAGTCTCCTCGATTCAAAAATCTAAAACCAGGATGCTGCTAACTGCAGGACTGCAAAATGAGAGAGATGATCTCCCCAGCTCTTGCAGACTGGTATGAGTTTTGGCTCATCAGTAACCTTTTCTACGAGGCAGGGATAGCAGTCACCTGAAGTCATGCCTCCGTCAAAGAAGCTGGATGTGCAAAGGGAGTTGGGCTTTTATTGTTCCTCTTCATACATGCAAAACTTAGGGATTAGTGGCTTCCTTATTCAGTTTTGAGAAAATAAGGATGGAGGAGAAAATAAGGAAGGGATGGAGGGGTGAAGGGAAGGAAGACAAGGAGGAAGAAAAAGCCAGGAGAGAGAGGAAGTGTGTTTTGAAGTGAGACAGGAATAATTTTGATGGGAATATATCGAAAATCTTTGCAGCAATTGCAGAGAGTATTTAGAAAGATCAGCATGTATGGCATACATGGAGGTCTTTCTTTTGGCTTTGTTTGTTTTTGTTAAGGCATTTCAGTTGCTGGCAGTTAAAAATCAAATTTTCTAAAGAGATCCATAGCAGGAGTAGAACAAGCAGATCCCAGAGGTATACAGACTCCCATTTCATTTGTCAGGGAGTAGCAAGGTGGAATATACTCTGCTTGGGGAAGGGTGAGGTTTTTTCCATGTTTGCCATAGAATCATAGAATAGTTTCTGCTGGAAGAGACCTTCAAGATCATCAAGTCCAACCTTATTCCTAGCCCTACCAAAACCACTAAACCATGTCCCTAAGCACAACATCCAACCACCTCTTAAGCACCTCCAGGGATGGTGACTCCACCATCTCCCTGGGCAGCCCATTCCAATGCCTGACAACCCTTTCTGGGAAGAAAGGCTTCCTAATATCCAGCCTGAACCTCCCCTGTTCAGCTTCAGGACATTTCCTCTTGCTCTGTCACTTGTCACCAGGGAGAACAGACCAACTCCTGCCTCGCTACAACTTCCCTTCAGGTAGTTGTAGAGAGCAATAAGGTCTCTCCTCAACTTTCTTTCCTCAAGGCTAAACAGCCCCAGATCCTTCAGCCTTTCCTCATAAGACACATGCTCCAAACCCTTTACTAGCTTTGTAGCACACCTCTGCCATGGTGCACAACAAGTAAAAGAAGTAGTCTTTCTCACTGACTTCTGAGGCAAGGCAGTAGGTTTACATATACCAGACAGAACTCCCCCATTAGTCATAACTATCTTTGCAGAACAACTTGCCCTTTTGAAAGGCAATCCTAAGTTTTATTTGTTTTTATTCTAACAGCCCTCCCTCTGCTTCCTAGAATGAAACTGAATGGTAATCATAAAATATTCACACTAAGTATAGTCAGAAAGCGCATTCAACAACCCAACTAAAGGTTTAATGAGTTTGTGCTTATTATTGAGAACTTGTGAAGTCCTAAATATTTAAATCAAAAGAGATTATGGAAAATGTGAAAAAATAGCTGTTGGATGTACTCAAAAAACCCTTTTGATCCACAGATAACTTGCTTAAGGTCTGAAGAAAAAAGAGAAAAAGGAGGAGAGAGAAAAAAACTATGCTCATATAATGTTGTATTTTAAATGTTAGAGCTTGTCCAGTCTTTCAGGCTTGGGGTTGTGTGTGTGTATGTGTGTTCAGCTTTTACCCATAGTAAATTTAGAAAATGTTCAAGCTGAAAATTAAAATATTTTGAAAACAAATATTTCAAGGTGTTTGAGTTCCTTCTGGCCCTGACTTCTTTCCTCTCCTTTCTTCAGCCAAGAACACAAAAATCATGCTCTTTGTCAGCAATAATATAATAGTAATGAGGGTTTTAAAAGTCCAAATAGCTTTCTGTTGAAAAATTCAATTTTTTAAAAGAATGCTTTTGCAGAGTTAAGTTCTTCCTAATTTTAATGGCACTAGTAATTGCAGTATGTTCTCTACTATTTTACCATATCTAATTTTAGGTGAGGTTTCTTCATGGTCCTTGGGAGGACATTTCACAGTCTGCTGTGTGCAAGCCTACACTTATATGTATTCTGTGCTTGCACCTAAGGAGACCAAAAAAGAAATCATACAAAGAAAATGTAGTTGCAGCAAGTTTGAGATTGACAAGCAGTTGATTTCTGTTACCTTTTTTTTCCACTGCTAATGTAGGAGGCAACTATTTGAACACCACCATTTAGCCCTTTACCTCAAGGAACAGAAATCAGTTTCTTTAGCCTAAGAAGTCTCTTAGGTATAGCCCAGTGCATGCTATGATAGCAACATACTAATTTCTGCATGCCTTTTCTTTCTTATGGCTTAGAAAATAACACTTTTAAAAACATATTAAGCTTATCGAAACTGAAGGTGAAGCAAAGACATCTGTTCCCTAAAACTTGTACTGATTTTAACTACACTGTTTTCCCTCCGCACCATAGGTTTGTTGGTCAGTGTTTAAAAAAAAGATAATTTTTTAAGATCGTCTGAGTAATGGAAATTATTTTCCATCTTTTGTTCCACTGAAGTATTGTACTAGCATGTTGGCTTGACATTCCCCCCCCCCCCCAGTTAGATCTTTGTGATTAGCATCATAACTAGAGGACAGCAGGTTTTGTTAGAAGCCATTTTGGTACATGTGGATGAGAGAAGGAAGGCATTTGATTTGTATGGAGATAAACAGCATAATAATCATGTTTCACTCCAGTGGTTTTAAATCAACTAGGCAGTCTGTTCTTGGCAGCTCATATCCTGAGCTGTCTTCTGCAGTGTCTCAAAGCAAAAATTCATTTGTGAAAAGTGGTGTAAAACAGACATTCTTCTATGCATGCACAGCACTGAACTTGTGTGTGGGGCTGGTCAAAACAGTTGAGCTCCAACAAAAACATTTCTGATCACACTACTAAAAAAATCCTTCTTGCAATGCATCCACTGAAAGAAAGACAAGCAGAAATCTATTACCATCCAGAAGAAAATGCAAGCATTTCCATTCTTCTTCTATCCTCCAAGGACCATAACATCTTGTGGTGATGATAAGGTTATACAAAATGGTTTTGCAAATTATACTTCATGCTTGCTTTAAAACCTTTGCTCCCAGAGTACAGTGGTTAATAATCCCTGCCTCGGTCTTGCTTTTTAAGTCCTATGCATAAATGCTTTCAATGAAAAGCTTTATGATAGGAATATATGCATTCTCAAAGCTCAAAAAACAAGCAAAAGATGAACAAAAGAGTGTTACATGAAATTTCTTTTCCTTTTTTTTTTTTTTTCAAGTTAAGATTGAGAATTATGAGCATCTTTGCTATTATTTCAGAATGCCTGCATAGTTTTTCATTTATTATGTAAGGGTTTTTGAAAGTGCATCCAGCTTCATTTGTCTTATTTCAAAGTCATTCTAAAATATTTTCATTTATGGATAATCATCAGGTTTCATGACTTAGGAACAAAATCAACTAAAGCAAAAATTGGTGTGGAAAATGCAGTGGAAATGCATTGGAGAAGATATTTAAATGAAAGACAAAAACTACTAACGTGAGAACAAGTTAAAATATCACGGGAAAAGATATAAGGTCCTGGGTACTACCAAACCATATCACACGACTTAGTAAAATATTCTGTGATTAGTAACTCCAGAAGGAATTTAAAACAGCTGAAAAGCATTAGCCATTTCAGACTGATAATATTTTTATTTCTTTTTTTTTAATTCATCAGATAAGGGGTTGTTTCCTATTTTTACTCTGCATTTTATGTAGGGTAGAGGAATATAGTTTCTATGCAGAGCGAAGATTTTCTAATCTGTGTCCTAAATTTCAGTGACCATGCACTGGTTGTTGCTATGCTGGTTGAAATGATACGAGCAGA
This sequence comes from Todiramphus chloris collaris, assembly GCA_025345505.1. Taxonomy (NCBI): domain Eukaryota; kingdom Metazoa; phylum Chordata; class Aves; order Coraciiformes; family Alcedinidae; genus Todiramphus; species Todiramphus chloris. The sequence goes on from JANVCC010010406.1 coordinate 4,013,058, forward strand.
CCAAATTACCTATTTTTTCAAGTAATTCCCTTTCATAACTCACATAAAACTTCTACATATACCTGCCCCTTCCCCGTGTTATACTGTCCCTTCTAATGCTTTGATAAATCAAAGCTCCGGGCTGGCCAAGAAAAAGCCAGACACAACTGGAGGCCTTGCAGAGTTCATGCAAATTCTGTGGCTTGTGTCTAGTTATGGCAACACCACATTTGTTAGTCTACGCTTCTCCTTTCAGTTCTGTAATTAATTCTGCCTCTCTGAATTTATTCTTCAATCTGCCTGTTACCTTTGTAGTTCTGTATTCACTGAATTCCTTCCAAGTTTGTGGATTTATTGAAAATTTGTGTAGATGAGTTGCATGCATGTTAAGACTTTATTAGTACTGGCTGTGTTTTCACTCAGTTTAACCAGAGGGACCGGTCTCTGTAGTGGACTGTTGTTTAATGCAAGTTTGTGTCATGTTGTTAATGAGTATATTAAACAGCATGGGTCTCGTGTGAATCCGACAGGGCACCCAATTACCATGGTGGCTGCTGGGTCCTGTTGTGTCTCTGGGGCTCTGCTTGGCTGGCAATGCTGAAGACCTCCTTTTCTTTTGTAATCTTTAGGAGAGGGTGCCAGTTTGGATCTATCACTTCTTTCTTTCTTTCTTTCTTTATTTATTTATTTTCACCTTTTCAACCTTTTTGTAAGACTCTGCCAAAGTTTTTGAATTTCACAATTCTCATATTTTCCTTATCTGGGTGTTTTATGTCTACAGGTATGTTTTTCACCCTGATGGCAGCTTATCTTTTTATTTCAGTGAAACAGTGCATACTCTGCTCAGTGGCAATTAATGTATGTCTGCCCTTTTAACCCTTGTTGTTTCTTCTGGTATTTCCCCTGTCTGCCTCCCTCCCTCCCTCTTCCTTCCACTTAGTGACATTCATACTATCTTCATAAAAATCTCTTAATAGTTCTGTTGAAACACTCCTAACTTCCTGATGGGCCGCTACTGGCCCTTGATCCATGCAGAGATTATGTCAGAAGAATCAAACTGACCCACGTGTTCAAATCCTTTAGTCTGTTAGCTACAAGACTTCTGTCTTCAGTACAAGTTGTGCTGTTGGTCCCTGTGCGGCCCTGAGTGCCCTTATCTGATTTGAGTTAGTGGTAGCAAAGAGGGATAGTTGTCTGTTAGCAGCCACATGAATGTTTGAAAAAATCATCTAGGACTTAGTTTGGTTTAGAATTATTTTGGTGGATTACCTGGACTGGCAACAATCTGATTGATTATTCCATGAAAAACCAAAGTACACAGACAAACCCAAACATCTCTTGGTTGGAATTTATTTCAGTCACCCTTCTGCATGCTTGCCTTTGACAAGCAAATTCCACTGTGCAGGCAGAAACATAACTATGGCAATATATAGGGCTTTATTTTTATACCCTGTGTGGTATATTCTGGTACACTCATATCACTACGAGTTCACTTTCACTGCTGTGACCATAAAGATGGTACCACAAAGGGCAACTGAGACATGGTATAAGAGTGATGTTGACACTTTTGGTGTCTGCCTGGTTCAGACTGCAAGCTTCAGAAGCTGAGGTGGTTTTCAAGGTTTTCCTGCTGGTATTACTTGGGTTGATTTTTCATGGCATTTTCACGTGAGAATGCTGACCTGGAATTGTCTGAGGTCTGTGAGGTGCCCTTCTAAAAGAGTGATATATAAGCAAATATTTTATTCTTGTCTTTTGCTTTCTAGACTTTATGGGGTTGGACAGCCTCCAAGAGGAGTCCTGGACAGAGAGATATATAAATGAAGTTGCTCTTTTCTGTCTCTATAAAACCTTGTTTAATGACAGAGAACATGCCAGTTTAATAGTGGAGTGAATTTTATTCATCTGACAGCAGTGTCTTGATAAAAAACAAACATGAAATCTCACTCAGCTGAGGTCACTGGCAGCCACTGATATAAGCCAGACTGTCCCAGTATTAATAAAAAAGTTGTGGAACTGCTTCCTACCCCATCTTAAGTTTTTCTGGTTTTCTTTAAGTCTACTGTGTCCATGAATCAGCACTAACTGAGGCAGAGATCATTTGAAAAAGCAGTGTCAAGTATTAGATTTGGACAGTGAATCTGCAGATGGATTGTAATGGTGGTGGGGCTTGTTTTGCTTTGTCATTCATGTGAATGCTTCCATGGTGGAAAGAGTGTGCAGTAGCCCTTTCAACTTTCTAAGAGAAATGAGAACATGGTTACATTTCAGTTGTTTATTTATTTGTATATCCACTGAGAATTGAAGAGATGTCATACTACATGGCTGTGCACTAAAGTTAGAAGATGGGAAAAAACTATGAGCTAGTGTGTATTAGCAGCCATTGCTCAGATGCTCTGTATTTGGTATGATTGGCTAGAAGTAGCAGTTGCTTCACATGAGTTTTCTTTCTTAGGTTCCATCCTGCTGCTTCTTGTTAAAACCATCACACTAATGCTTCCATTCCTGTATTAGAGGAGACATCCTCTAACAAGATGCTTTGCATCTTGTACCTCTTTGCAAATAGGTACCAAAATGGAAAGACCCTTATGAAAGTAACTCTCAAGAGAACAAAGCTGTAACGTAATTTATACTTTAAAAATATTTGAAAAGTACTATCATATGTTCCTCGTTGTCTGGGGGAAGCTGTCTCTGTTTAGTTGTCACAGTCATTCTCTTATGAGCAAATATCTCCTGTTGTGATAATTGTTGTATTGCTTATCTTGGGACTCTTTTATGCCAATCATTATTACTGTGAGCTTTGCTCCTTGGGACCAAACTCATTACAGCGGGTCTCCATCTCCCCACTGTCATCGATCTCGCTGTCAATTTCCTGCTGATTTTCTTCTTTTGTGTCAGGATGCGCAGGGAGGTGGGGCTTGGAAACATTCCAGTTTTGTCAGTAGGAGCAGGTAAAAATGTTCAGCTACTGCATACAAGGAGAGGTCCTCTGGGTCCAATTCGTATTTGTCAGCACTGAGACAGTGGTTGCACGCTCATTAATACCAGTTCCGTGCACTGTGGATTACGAAGTGGTGGTAAATTTGTCTAGGTAAGGTAATGGGCTTGTGACTGTGATTCTGCTGAATTCTCGGCGTGCACAATTGGGCTTTTCTGTGGCTTTTTGGCAGCTGCAAGAGGGCAGTCAATACTTGATTTAGAACACAGCCTGCAAATGTAGTTAACCAGTGATCTTTTTAATAATTCTCATCTATGCCTTGTATGTGAACAGCTCATGGAGATACACAGCTCTGGTACCCTTGATCCAAGTATTGGGAGACTAAAATCTGAATTTTTAGTTAAACTGAGATGTGGTCTTAGCTGTTGCCAAAGTCTGTTATTTATGGAAGTTTTATCCCTGCCTTCAGTGACTGTACGGTTAGCTCAGCAGTGTTTTGAAAAAATCATCTCTGGCCATTTTTATGTCAGCTGTGCTCTCTGTGGAGATCATTAATGCATCTGACTGCCAGAGGAGCAGAAGCATCTCCCTGCGGATGTACCTGTCGCTGGCAGTGGAGGGCAACAATTTGATCAGTGTTTGGCCTCTTTTAGATGATGAGCAGCTGAGACCAACTGGGGAAAAAATGTCTCACAGACCCCTTGTGTGCCTAATCTACAGGCAGTGATGTCTTTTGCAACACTTCCTGTGGAGAAGTGCTGCTAAAGTAGCTTTTTGTTTTAGAAGAATCAGAGTCAGTCCCTGGTCTGTCCACCAAGATGCGAGCCATCACACAGATGCTGGTTGTTTCTTTCTCCATGTACAAGGTTAAGTAGATGGATAATGCTGGCTTTTAAGATAAGCTGTGGCCATGTTATATGATTGATGCCTAGCTTTATAGACCGGACGGCACAATATCGCCTGGCTCCACTGGAAGCTCTAAGAAGAAAGTTGCAGCTCTGATGATCCCATAATCTATTGAATACTTATAATCATGATGAAATCCTGATTGGATAATTAATACATGACATTAACAGCTGCAAGAGTGAGCCTCTGTGTTTATGAACTACTGGCTTAAACTTGTGAAGAAATAGTAAAGGGGACCTACTACAGCTCCTGATGTTCCCCATTGTTTCCACTCCTAGTGACAAGCCACAGACTGAAGTAATTTCATTAGCTCTAAGATTTCAGTCAGGCCAACAATGAATTCCTGACTCCTGATGTAAGGTATACTTCTTTGGCCCACATAGATGGCACAAGTTCATCAAGTTGGTGGAGAGAGTTGGCAAGCTATTCTGAAGGCCCTCATGGCATGCTGGAGCATCACTGAGGACCAGGTAAAGTGTGTGCCTGCAAACCTGACAACTATGTCACTTAAAATGTGGCAGTGGCTCTTTGGACAACTTAGATGATAAAGAATCACAGGAAAACCAGAGAAGGGAAAAGATAGTCTTTGCCTTCTTGTCTTAACCTGGACAGAACTAGCCAAGGCAAATTTGGGTTTAGTTCTGTGTCACCCTATGCAGCATGAGCTGACATGAGTCTGATGAAATTAGGTCAGAGTCTGAGCAAGGTGGATTCAGATGAAAGCCCAGCCTTAGCTGATACTGGTTATGTTCTCCTTGTAGTCCTACGTGAACAGAGGTCTTTGTCCCTGCAGATCTCCCTCAGTGTAGTTGGGTTCCAAATTTTTTTTTTTTTTTGTACTCTGAGCAGACTTTCCTGCAAAGTTGGATAAACCCCAGAAAATCCAGGAACACATATAAGAGAAAGGCAAAAAATCAGGCTTACATCTTTTTACTGTTATGACTATTCAAGAATGGAAGCAGAAGGTTCTTCATGCAGCTCCATAAATGATCACTTCTTTGGTTTTCATAGGAAAACACATCCCACCTAAGGATGTGAGTTATACAGTGATGTATGGGCTCTTGGAATCTACATTACTGCAGGACTGCCCTGAATGATGACCAAGAGTTGGCAAAACTAGAAGAAAAATCACAACCTCACAACCAAAACTATCCTGTGAAGAAATCAGGTGTGTGGGGGAGTGGTGGTGAAGAGAATTCCAAACTGAAGGACAAAAACAAGAGAGAGAAAATAACATGGAATGTGGAAGTTGGAAGAGTGTTAAACTTAAGGATGTTTTTGCAGTGAAATAGTAAGTTAAAAGTGCTATGCAGTACCAAAAAGCCTGTAAGCAACTACTTTGAGGAGTCAAAAGCTGGAAGAGAATGAGGCATTAAAGGCTGCCTTACATAAGAAAAGGCAGTCAGCACTGAAAATCTGGACTGAGCACCCACCCCTTGCCATAGGCAGACAGACAGACAGACAGACAGACATGCACCCCCACCCTTGCAACAACTCTAAAACAGGCTCCAGCACCAGCATAACAGTGGTGTAGGGGATGCAAATCCTGGAAGAAGAGCGTGAGGACATACGAGACAATGAAGCTGATGTGAAAAAGTGCAGCACTAGGGCAATGTAAAGCCTAATCACAGTTTTTACTAAAGCACCTTCCAAAAGGGGTGATAGGGTGGACAGAGACTTCGGATTTGACCTAGTTGAACCCCATCGTTCAGTCAGAGGAGTAGAGGCTCATAAGTCCCAGTTCTCCTGTGAACAAGATCTTCAAAGAATCTTCAAAGTGAATGTTGGAGCAACCTTTGCTGCTGTAAAATGAGAAGGCTAAGGAATAAGGGAAGAAAGGGTACTGTGCCATCAGAGACAGATCAAGTTGTTACAAAACTGATATGACCCCAGAACTATAAACAGGCTTGGGTGCAAAATTAGACCCTTTAAATAAAAATGTTTGCACTGAATGGCTTCTTAAATAAGAAAGAAGTATTTGTCTTACCATTGTGTTGTGGTTTCAGTCCAGCTGCTGTCAACTCAGCACCACCCAACCACTGGTTCCCTCCCCAGCCCAGTTAAGTGAGGAAGAGAATCAAAAGGGTAATAGCGAGGAAACTTGTGCTTTGAGATAAGGACAGTTTAATAGGTAAAGTAAAAGCAAGCAAAGCCAAACAAGGAATCCATTCACTGCTTCCCATCTACAGGCAGGTGTTCAGCCATCTCCAGGAATGCAGGCCTTCAGCATGTGTAATGGTGACTTGAGAAGACAAACTCCAAATATTCTCCCCTTCCTTATTCTTCCCCATGGTTTATATCCTAAGCATGATGTAATACGGTCTGGAATATCCCTTTGGTCAGCTGGGTTCACCTGCCCCAGCTGTGTTCACTCCCAGCTTCTTGTGCACACCCAGCCTGCTCACTGGTGGGGTGGTGTGAGGAGCAGAAAGGTGTCTGACTCTCTGTAAGCCACTGCTCAGCAGTAACTAAAACATCCTGATGTTACTGTTTCCAGCACATACCCAAAACATAGCCCCATAGCCATTTTGAAGAGAATTAACTCTATCCCAGACAAAATACATGGCTGAACGAGAAGATGCTGTGCAAGCTTCTGCCACAGCTGCTCAGCGAGTTGCTGTAAAAGCTGGGTTAGATGTATCCCCTGCAGCCACAAATCATAATTCTGAGGAGGTACATTGACTTCTGCAAGCTTTTAAAGGAATATCAAAAGGCGAAAAGTTACACTGGAGAAAAGAGTATGTGCTGAATAAAAGCATGTTTGGGTCAGAAGAGATTGTCAGGCTCTGTGGTCTTCTGAATGAGTGATCTTCAAAGCAGGGTGCATGTACCACATAGGGTGCAGAAGACAGTCCATTGGGAAGTGGAAGAAAACGTTTTTTACCATTAATACATTTTTATGTATGCTTATTTATGATGTTTATTTCATCTTTAGCTCCTCCTTTTTGATTTATATTTTTCTGTCTTTTTGTTTATTTTTTCTGTATGTTTTAATTTACATAATAGGTTAGTACAATTGTACATGTGTATGATTTATAAATTACATACACTGGGGGGATGTGCTCAGAATATTTTTACTGATGTGGATTTGCACCCAGACAAGTTTGGAGAGCGCTGTTTTAAACAATAGCTGTGGTCAAGATCTGCCTGTCGACCAGCTGCATGTAGAACAGCTGTGGTGAATGGTCTTGCCCAGGAGGGCATCTAATTTTAGGGCCTATAAGTATGTGAATTACATGTCCTGAGGCAGAACCCTGGCAAGAGAAATACGGGTGTTTGGGAGGAAGATAAATTACTGTAAGCTAAAGAAAAATCCCGAGGTAGAATTGAGTTGATCAAGAAATAACGTGCCTAGAAGCTGCTGCATACCATTATGTCTATTGATACAACAGAAGATACTGGGTATCAGATGCTGACTGTGGTATCTGCAGTTAGGAGAGCTGTTTAAGGAAGACAGTAGTGAGAGAGAATGAGGGGCTAAGGACTTAGTTACAGAAGGAGGAAAGAAAGGAGAGATGAACACAGAAGTAGAAGACAGAGTGCTGTGATTGCTGAGGTGGTGGGAAATACGCTGAAACCCGTTTAGTCTGTCACATGTACTGGCCAAGGGCTTTCAGGAGTGTGGGCTGCTTCAGAGAGGGCAGAGCGTGACACACAGTGAAGGCAGGGGATGCCTTCGTGGTTGTGCGAGTGTCACTAGAGAAGCGAGGAGTGTGGCATTTGTGTCTCTATAGATCCTTGAGCATGCCTTCCACAGTGTTTTGGAAGAAAAGGCAGGAAGGTTTACAAGGAGTATCTGGATGTTTTCATAGGAAAGCAACTAGATTACAACAAGGGAATCAAAGCGAGCAAATACCAATTATATAAATATGAAAATAAGAATTTATGCTCTCGAACGTATTTTTTTGTTTTGTTTTGTCTTCCACAGAATGGAATAATAATATGTAATCCACTCCAACGCTATGGGTATTGTTAACATGGTATTTTTTAGCTTTGCTTTCACTGGTTTTGTTTTGTTTGTATTGTCATGTATACATACAAGTGAACAGAATGATGCAGTACTTTTCTTAAAGGTCACTTGTCATGACTGATGCGACAACGAGACAAATATGAAAGCAGAGAAATGGATCAAATTTAACATCCCTGGGACAGAAAAATACTATCTTTGCGAGAATAAATATACTCCCTATTATTAATAGTGATCACACTTAACAGATTAGTTAGCTATGAATGCAGTGGTTCAGTATATAATCAAAAAAAGTGTGTAAAATTGTGTGTGTATACCTATCCACAGAAATGCAATTTTGTACATGTATAAAATGTGAGGCTTTGAACACTTGAAACAGCAACCGTGGATGAGATAAGTCTGTGACTGTGTCCCATGATAAACTGAGTTTGGACAGATTTCATAAGTAAAGCTTTACAATGTTGTGAATGGGGTGGCTGCGCCTTTGTTTAATACTGTGTTTGGGACATGTTAAAAAAGAAGTCTATACACCAGTGGCCCTCAGGTGAGCAGAAAGTTACAGATAGTAAAAAACATTTTTCTGTTATGCAAAATGCAGCTTATGTGTATGGTAAGCAGCCTAGACTGCATTTGCTGGGAAAGTTTTTTTCATTTTTAGAGAGCTGATCGGGTAATTTTTGAAAATCAGAATAATAGTATTTTAGAGGTGAGAGCTGTGCATCAGCAACAGAGGGCTATTAAACAAGGCATGATGTTCCTGACAGTCTCCTTAGAAGGATGGCAGCAAATAGCACAAGGCAAGATGGGCATCTTTGTGTGCCATTGTCAGCTGTTAGTGTTTAAATGACTGTTTCATCATATTTTGACTACATTGGAATATGAAATATTTATATGAAAAAAAATTAATATTTTGTTCCATTTATTTCCAGTAATCATCTGTCATGCATTTTGTAGGCTCCAGTTGTATTTGAGTGTATATGAATTTGTGTGCACATATTAAGTGCACTCATATGTGCATATAAGTGTCCCCAAATATAAGCTAACTTTCTATATACAGTTTACCTGATAATAATTGCATGTCTTGTGAAAACTTCGTTAAAGCATGCGATTTTAATCACATCACAAACACAGAAGTAACATTATGGTCTCAGACAGAGGAATTTTAGAATTTGGGTTTGTATGCTACAGTTGTCATTTCAATCACAGCAGATTTTTGTTGTTTGTGCAGACTATATTTGCTTTAAAAATCAAATGCTTAACAGGTTGAACAGTGTCTGTGTGATCTCCTCTGAGACCTGTATAGATGTCATGAGGGAAAATCACACCAGGAAGAGCATAGGCCTCCAGGAAGACCAGTACTAGTCCCTAATACGGAGCTTAATTCCATAGAAGGGTTTCAGTTGCCTTCCCGGATTCATAGGTGAAAGCCTCTGTTTGGCAGTCTGTCAAACACAGGGGGGTGGGATTGTGGATTTGTAGCCAGACAAATGCTGTATTTCCCGCTTCTACTCACAGAACACAAGTTCTGAACTGTTTCTGCAAGGACAGGGTCTTGTCAGGCCTTGTCCTGGTCTGCCTGGAGCTTTGTTGTGCTTTGTAACAGCAATTGTCTATCGAAGTGGCAGCTGTTATCTAACCACTTTTCACTTTAGCTTACTTTTATATGATTGAATAACATACTGCCTATTGTTATAGTAACTTGCATATATTTCTCTACCTGATATGTACAACTAACAAGTCACTTGTGTAAAATGAACTGTCTGAAGCTAGGATAAAAATCCAGCATAGAGGAGAACAGACATGAGATAACAAGAGGCCTTAAAACTGTGGTCACAAGGTGGTACCAGAGCCAGAAGAGCTACAACCAAGAAACCTACCAATGGTCGGTTACTGATGTCTAAGGGAATGCAGCCATAACCTGTCAAGATGGTTTTAGGTATTACAAAGAGAGGACAGACAGAATATATAGAGTATATATTGCAAATCTGAACGTGACATGGAGTTGCAGAAGAACGTAGACCAAGCAAGGTGTAAGGTATCTTAGAAAATGAATAAAACTAAGCCACACTGGATCCTAGACTTAAAAGGAATAATCTCCTACCATCAGCATGGATTCCTTTGTCTCAGAGAACAGCTCAGGATACTCACAGCTTGCCATAATCCTCTCTCCCATCCCAGACTGAAGCCGTCAGCCGCAGGGCTCAAGGAGGGGTCTGGGGTGAGCATAACACCACAGGGAAGGGAGAGGTATTACAAAGTCTGTCAAAGATTTTTAATTGTTTTGAAGTTTGCTAATTTTTTTGTTTGTTTAAGTAATAAATAGACCTGTACTAATAACAGTTACTTTATTAGACTGTTAGGATGTCATGTAATCTACCAGTAAATTCCTAAATTCTTGATTTACCATCCAGGTTGTGTTTCTGACGCTCACATAAACTGTGTGAGCTGTAATACAACACTGTCCTTAGAAATGGACAAATTACAATATTCAGTCTGTAGGGGTTATACTTCCTTCCCTTGGCCACATAGTGGATACACAGAAAGAGAGGAAAGCCAAAAACTGGAGCTCTTTTTTCTTTTTTCTTTTTCTTTTTCTTTTTCTTTTTCTTTTTCTTTTTCTTTTTCTTTTTCTTTTTCTTTTTCTTTTTCTTTTTCTTTTTCTTTTTCTTTTTCTTTTTCTTTTTCTTTTTCTTTTTCTTTTTCTTTTTCTTTTTCTTTTTCTTTTTCTTTTTCTTTT
>JANVCC010010406.1:4023684-4122308 GCA_025345505.1 Todiramphus chloris collaris
TTTTCTTTGTTGTATTTCTTTTTTTCTCTTTTCCTTTTTTCTTCTTGTTTTTCTTCTTTTTTGCTATTCCTCTTTTCCTTTTCCTCATTTTTCCTCATTTTTCTACTTTTTCTCCTTTTTCCCTCTTCTCTTCTCTTCTCTTCTCTTCTCTTCTCTTCTCTTCTCTTCTCTTCTCTTCTCTTCTCTTCTCTTCTCTTCTCTTCTCTTCTCTTCTCTTCTCTTCTTCTCCTCCCTTTCTTTTTTTTTCTTTTCTTGCTATTAAAGGCAGCTTCTACCATAATGTTTTGTATGAGGGAACAGAGCAAGTGTGCCAGAAATCCTTTGTACTCTATCCTTCGAAGGCAGAAAGTGAAGATGATGTTTTTAAGCCAAATGAACGTATAAAAAATCCTCATCAGGTCTGCAGGAGTGTGAGTCCATGCAGTCTTTGTGTATCTCTGGCAGCTCCACTGCCAATATGAAAACCAGAATACCAGAGGAGCAAGATGCTGTGCCTCTGGGTCTCACCACCAAAGGCTACAGTGTGGTGAGGTGGTTGCTTGTTTACTTTCATAATATTACAGCTTGCAATCAACACTCTCATAGTTTTGCTTTCTTGGCCCCAAGGGGACAAAATGAATGCATTTTTTTCTGTGTAGAGTCCGCAGGCTTTTGGCTGTTAACATGCCTAGTGTTTACTGTTAGCTCAGCATGATTTTAAGTTGAAGTTTTCAATGTAGCACTCATCCCCTGAAAAATATTTAGAAATAAATAGAAACATACAATTTACCTGATTTTCCCCCCTTCCCCCTATCTAACATAGCTTCATCCCCCTGCTTATCTCAATATTCCTTCTCTTTTATTTGTACACTGTGACCTGTATGAACACTCTCCAAAGGTGTTGACTTCCCTAGTTGTTGTAGAAGGGAAGTGGGAGGAGAGGAGGTCTGGAAATTTGCTTGGACATCTCTAACTGAAGCCTGAGAGAATCTGTCAATTTGCAGAAGACTTTTCCTTCAAACAAAGGAGGAGGATATGACACTGCTTGCTCAGCAAGAAGAGGTGTGAAAAGGCCATCATTTTTTCTTAGTGTAGTTAATGGTCAGATCATCCCATCGACTTTTTCATCTCTGTCACTTAGTTCTGTTGTGCCCCCCTTGGGAACTGGCAGGGAGCAGATATGTGTCAGTGCCAGGTAGTAGGGAGAGGGACATATTGATGCCAGGACTGGTCGCACCAGATCTGTTCCAGTGCAGGCTGCTCATGGCATCAAAGACAGCCCTGCTGGCCAGTTACGGCGAGACTGTAACCACTCAGTTCCTCCTGCAAGTAAAACGGTTGTAACTCAATGATTGCACTCAAATGCAGCTAGCTTGGACTTAAGTTCAGCAGAGATGACATATGAAAAGACCATGCAGCATGTATTTTTGAAATATATTTTTTTATGTCCACAGCTGTGAAACTGTGTTACAAGTGAAGAACCATTACCTTTTTTTTTTTTTTTTTCTGACACATAAGCAAGCAATTGGTTTTTTTAGTAGCTCATAAATTTCAGTAGAACCACTGACTAAGGATATATTGAAAAGAAAAAAAGAAAACAAAACAGTACTGGAAGTTTTCTGGAGTAAAATTTTAGCTGAATGGGGCAAGTTTCTTTGGACAAAATTTTCTTATATTAAAATTATCTTAATTTAAAAATAAAAATACTTTAATAAAATATCATCTGCAGGGCTCTAAGAAATTTGTGAGAGAAACAGAGGTGTTTTCTAACATCTATTTTATTGATATCCTTTTATTAGATTAGACAAAATTTTTAGTCTTGTGGTTTCCCATTGCAGACAAAACTTGTGGAATGTTCTTCTTGTCTGTCCTCCATGGCAGTTTTTCTGTAGCTCATCCAATTTTCCTCTATTCTGCACTGTTGCATTGTTAGGCTCTGTATTCCACAACCTGGTGTTACAAAACTTAATATTTTCTTTTGTTTTCTTCTTTCTCTTCACTGTCTTCCTTCTTTTCCACCAGTTAACTGTATTAAGAGCCTGAGGAGAAGGCTGCTCTGTTTTTTTTCCTGTTTAAACTGTCCGGAGTTTCCTGAGTGCCCATCAGTGTTTAGCATGGAGAGGAACTATATGCAATGGAATTCATTTCAAAGGGGGAAATTCAATCACAAGACCTTTATGGTAGCATCCCAAATATCATGGAGGTCACACTTTAATATTTGGTTTCCAGACTGAGCTTCGCAGCTGTCAGCTGTAAATAAAAAGAGGTCTTGACTATTTTCTGTTGTTCAAAGGAGACAGTGAAATTAGAACTCTATACAATATTTTAACACTGGTGATTTAGCATAGAGCTAAACAGAGTGCCCATGTCTCAAGCCCATGATTAATTAGTTCAATCAGTTGCAGTTCTGAATCTTGAATATGTCACTTTTTGAACTATTCGCTGTTGTATTTTCATTCAACAAATCATATTACAAATCTCTGGAATTTAGAGTCCCTTATGTCTATGAACTTACTGTATTGATGACCACACCTGCCAGTTTATTGCTGTAAATGTCCTTAAAGATACGTGGATTTTTAACCAGTTAGAAATAAAAGAAATGACCACTTGCCTTTTGCATTAGTTTGGTGATGCTCATAAGGCAAACTAAGTAATGCAGTTCAATTCACTGTGAAGTTTGAAGGGATGAAATGAAAACTAGAATAATTAGCTTTTTTTAGTTCAATGAGGCAGGAGCAGGATCAGTCTTGTTAATTGCATGAATAAATTCAGTGGTTTGGCTGGGTTTTTTTTCAGAGACTGCTTGTTACTTTCTATTAAGACTTTCCTAATTAATGTCATTGTCAGAGTGATTCCTTCTTCATTTATCATGCTCTTCTAAACCTTGTGCAATTAAGACAGAAGCATTGCAACTATAGCAGGTAAAACTTTTTATTCATATGTATTTGCTAATGTGACACCACATTTTAGTGGGTATGATTCAAAACAACACCAAGTAAGTGATATACCAAACATTTTTTACAAGGGATTTTGCAGGTCGACCATGATGACACTTTCAGACCTGAAGGCCAAGGGAGGGTTTGTGGGTGTGAGATAGTTCAAAATAAGGCTTGTGTCCATTTTGCTTAGCTTCCTAGATGTTAGCATGCCTATACCTGCTATTCACACAGTTGTTTTGTGTTCTACTTGGACAACATCTGTGAAATTCTGGCCAAGTGACATCAATGTACATTTTGTTTCCAGCAGCTGTGCCACTGGGATTTCACTTGCATCTCTGCAGTGAGGAGTTTTTATGAGGCCTCTGCCATGGTGACATAACACTTGAACCCTCCTGAAGCCATAAGTGGTGCAGATCCCTTATCAGTCTGCCTGTCTGTATAGATTTTATTCTGTTGCCTGTCACTCTGACATGGGATAATTTTCTACGTGAAGCTGGTAGCAAGGGAAAACATCCCTAACAGAGTTCTTAAAATCTTTGGCATCACATTCTTCTGTGAATCTAACCCTGCTTTGCCACCATTTTTAAGAGACAGGTAATTTATGAATCCAGATAGCTATTTGTCCTGGTTTGAGTGAGAACAGAACTAATTCTGTTTTGGGATTTTACTTTTCAGCTCAGTTCTTCTAACTAACTGCACTGTCTGAAGTCAGCAGCCTGTTTTCACAGACAGTGTCTGCTTCTAGCAGTGATAACACCTCATGTTTAGAGTTACTACCAAGGATTGGTGTGCAGACCAAGGCCACTGCTGGATCTTGTGTACCACATTGGGGGGTGCAGAGAGTGAAAGGCTGCACCTGCAGGGAGGAGAGGACAGGACGGGTGACCCTGATCTGACCAGTGAGGGATTCCAGCCCATGTGCAGCATATTGGGCTTAGAGCTGAGGGATCTGAACGGTCTCTGGGCTCTTCTCCCCTCTTGGACTGCTTTGCCAGCTTTGCTTGGCTTGGCTTGGGTCTTCTTTCGGTTCCTTCCTCGGAGCACCCAAGGAGGACTCTGTCCATTCTGCTTTTGATCCCGATCTGTGTGTTCCTGAACCCGGTACCAGAATCCAGCTCCTGAACACAGCTCCCGTCTGCTGCAGGGCCCAGTCTGGGACTCCCCCGGTGCCTGCACGGCATCAGTGGTGACGGTGATGTAATTGCCATCAGGGGGGTTGGGTTTGATACTGGTTTTGTATATATTTGTGCATATTCCATTTTTTTATTATTATTGATTTCATTTTCATTGGGGCTGTTCTAGTTTTCTAATTACTAAGTCTCTCTCCCTTGTTCCCTTTCTCTTCCCCTCTGGGGAGGGAGGGGGGTTAACAGAGAGCGTCTGTTATAGGTCTAAGGGTCTGCCCTGACCCTAAACTGTGACACTATTCCTGTAGCTTTCTTCATAACAAGGTGGGGTTTGTACCAAGGATCATTTCAGATATGCTGTGAACATTATTACTTATGTATCATTGCCATCAATAATATGGTTTGCTACTATGAGTGCAGAATTTTTAAAATGTGACCTGCTTTAACAGAAAAATGGTCAGAAGTCTCGTCAGGGAAGATGAGAGTTTTCATCACTTTTCTGGGCTAATATTCAAAAGCTGCAAAATTGTTTATTGTGACAGTGACCACATGTGGGTTTATTTTGTGTACTGGTGGCAGGTTGTTTATTCTTTTATTAGCTATTATTAGCAACATGTAATTAGTTTCTTGTTATTGAGTCTGCACTGAGACACATGTAAGAAGCACTTTCTCTGACAGGCCAATTTCTTTGAATTGCTCTAGCTTTAATAGAAACCAGGCATTTATGTTGTTAGGAAAGTTTGTAATAAACTTTATTCTGTGGTGAGATCTAGATCCAGTAAACTCAATTCTGCTTTGTATGTTCAGTTCCTATATTCAATTTTCTTGCAAAGTAGTAAGTCCTGCTGCTGATAAGGGAGTGCTTCAGAAGATAGTCACCAGCCAAGTCTTGAAACGTAGAACAGACTTTTGTTTATGATCACCTACTAGGCAATTTCTCAATTAACAGTAAAAATCGAGTATGACTCAAGCACGATAGTCAGGGTTTCATCATACAATGTCATCAGTCTGACACCATGTTACTGGTCTGGTGCCCGTGGTGTTGCTGGCTCTTTGCCTCTCAAATCATGGTAGATGGGCTAAAGAGTTCTTTGATAGGAATCTGGAACAAAGTGAGTGTCTTCCCTCTTGCCTAAGCTCCACTGTGTGGATACACTTTTCCATGAACCAAGGGAAACCTGATATAAAGGATCACTTTCTCATTTGTAGGTCAAAACCAGTGTGTTCTGCCTCATTGAGACAGCAAACTGAGTGCCAGTTGTCTGGTACCTTCTAATTGCTCTAGGTGTGGTGCTGTTTTCTTAGTTTGACTATTTTTATGCAGTAATAACACCAAGCAAAGAGTCTGTACCGTGTTTGGATTCAAGGAAGACAAACAAAGTTACAATCAGATACTTATGCTACAGTGTCATTTGTACTTTTCCTCACACAGTTTGTCTCTTGGAATTATTCATGCCACCCGTCAGTGTTTTCTAATTATTTTGAGAACACTAAAAATATCTGTACTTCAGCCAGGAAAGCATTAAATAGCCATGACTGCCTTTTGCAGGAAAATCTTAGCTTTGATTCCTTAGGCCTTTTCATATGCATTGGTTAGGTTTATGTGGAAAAGAGCTTTGGGAAAAACATTTTAACCTTCTGTTATCTTATTGCAGCCTGTTCACATTTACATATGTGTTCATGCCAAGGCAGCACTAGGATAACAATGTGCCTTTAGACATCCTGGGGTAAAGGTGCATGGAGAGGATGCAAGGTTGTCATGTCTTTGTGTGTGTTTGATCAGTGCTCATGCAGAGTTAGGATGTGCTTTCTGCAGTGGTTTCAGTAGGAGAATTCAATTTGGTTTCAGTAGCAAGCTAAGGGTAACCTGTATTTCCTAAATGTACAATGAGAACTGTGTAGCTCTTGTGCAGTAATTAGCAAGTACATTTCAAGTGTAGAGATTGTATAGTCAAGTGGATGGAGCACTTGACAGGAGCCTGAGAATAGTATGTCTTTCTTCAGCCTAGACATCGATTCATTGTGTGATGTCTGGCAAATTGCTGCAACTCTTTCTGGCTCTGTTTCCCCCACAGGAAATAAAGGACTCTGCTTTAGAATGAGATCTGTAAGAGCTAGTGTAATAAATAACAGTTATAATGATACAGTTCTCTGCAAAAGCTTGGATAATCATCTTCAGCAGTGGCAGTAGTTTTAATTTGTTTTCATAATTGAATGGAGTCTTGATGTATGCAATTTTGTGTTTCAGTTGGACAAATTGATCCTTGATGGACTGGTACAGAAGTTTTAGTGATTTTTTTTTTTTTTTTTTTAACAGAATTCTCATTTTAATGAGAAAAAAAGATCTTTATAATTTGAAGCCAATTGCCAACAGAGGGTTGCAAATTGTTAATGCAAGGTTAAACTAATTTACAAACGGGGAAATGCTTGCATTTTAAGTATCTTTTACATTGTTACAGAAATGCCAGACCTGTGTTCCTCCTAATGCGACATTTACATTGTGTTTTGAAACAGAATGTTAGCTGCTGCTGAAAAGATCATGAATCCTTCTAGATTCAAAGGGACAGGAAATCCAATCCATTTTTTTTGTGTTTGCATCACATCCTGGTACCAAATGACCAGTGGTGCCCTCCTCACCTCTGGTCTGAGTAGAATTGGGGTTTCTGTAGTGAAGTGATGTCCCACGTGTGTCTACTCTGCTGCCCCAGTCTGCACAGCAGTTACCACATTTCAGCAGCTAGCGGCCAAAGAAACATTCATTGATGAAGTGAAATGTAGGTTGAAAACTCTCGATAAATGGTACCTGTTAGCTTTTCTGAATTGTTGAATTTAGTAATTTCCAGCTATCCACTGTAGTAATATAGAAAGATATAATGTTCATGTTTTCTTCTCACTTATTCAGGACGTAGCTTAAAAAGCAGCAGGATGACCACTTGTCTCATGAGAACAGACCAGCAATTAATTGGTTTGAGCACTGATAACACAGAATGGCACAGAATCAGCTGAACTGTGTCTGCTGCAGGAGTTATACTATAAACTCACAGCAAATGCTAGTTTGTCCTAGATATGTCCTTTTTGTTGTCTGCTACGTGCTCTTACAAAAAGCTTTAGAACATACCTGAATGGAGATTTTAGAAATTCTTCTGACAGTCACTAGCCTGTAAGAAAATACCTTTTTATAGAATATTCTTCTTTCCTCCACTCTTTCATTCTTCTTTTTTCCCCTGGATGCAGCCTTTCAGCAAGAAAACCTCCTCAGATTGAATTTTTTTTTTCTCTCCTTTTACTGTCCTTTCCTGTTAATTTTTAATTCACTTTTGTATATTCTATATATCTGCTTATGCTCCCAGGAGATGTCAGGCAATAACCTCCTACACTGTAGATCAGGGGCTTTCTGAAAACGCACATGGGGTAAATTGAGCAAGATGAGAACTAGCTAATGCTAGCTAATTCTCAAATATTGTATTACACAATTACATATATGTTGTTTAAATAGTAAGAGCACCTCATAATGTCAGAGCACCAGATGATTAGTATTCCCTCTACACTGATCCCTAATTAGTTAGATTAGGTCTGACCAATTCTACTCTTACGCAGTGCTCGCATACCAGGCCTTACTTAAAAGGCCACAGCTACTGGGACCTAAAAAGCTCCTTATAGTTTTGCTGACATGAGTAACAACAGATTCACGTTGTTAAAAATAAAAATAAAAAATGGAGAAAGTAAAACCAGATGCTGATTTTGTAGACGCTTTTTCCTGTTGCTTTGGTCAGAGGCTTTGCACTATAAAAATTTGTTCAATGTAAGCAGATCTTCATGGGTTGTAAAGCAGGACTACCACTAAATGCTTGTTTCACGTCTTACTATGATTCCCCTATTGTTTGTGCAAAAGTGGGTAATCTCTGCTTACTCTGCAGACTGAAGCATCTAGGGATTGCTGTAATCTGTGTTTTGCTGTCTGTGTCCCTAGAGGACTCATTGCCAGCTGGAGAGATACAAAAGATGGCGCTTCCACCAAGATCACACTGTTCCTCCCCTTTCCTCTTCTGTCAAGTGAGCCGATGAAAAGACCTGCTATGACAAGCACAGGCTAGCTGAGAGTTTTCCCACGATCTGGGAATTAGCTGGCCTGATCAGGCAACTATTTGGTTTCTTACTACTTAGGTCTGACACAAATGTGTCATCACGTAGGAGAGAAGCTGACATATAAAATGTTTTCCCATAGGCAATGCAGTTTTTTAAACCAGTGGTGCGCAGTAAGCTTAAAAGAACAGACATGGTGATACATATTTATGACATCAGGAGTCCCCTAGCGTTAAATTGGGTGATTTTATATGACTACTAAGAATGTTCAGCTTCTTTGCTAGTCTGTGTGCTTGCCTTCAGTTGTCTGTGGATAATGTTTCTTAAATTCTTGTGTTGCCTTGCAGCCTTCTGCTTTGCTTAGGAATACACAGCTGCCACAGCAGTTGGAACTGAAGGCACAGCTTAAATCTATAGGACAGTCTTATGGCAAATCTTAGTTATTCCTAGGCATGATCATAGCAGAGTATTCATGAAGATGCTGAGGTATTAACATCTTCACACAACGCCATTTGAAAATTAGGATTTGCAAAAAAGTTGCTGGCAGTGTATCTCTAGGATACGAAAAGAGTTTTGGGGAATAATGCTCTGTAAGCTGCTCTAACTCTTTAACCTCCTATTCTACAAGGCACCATGTGTTTGCGACGTTAAAGGGAGGGCCACATGTCACAAGAAGTCTGTATGGAAAGTGTTGTTAAAAAATGATTTATTGGGAATTTACCACAGCCCAAATGGGTTTGGATTACCTTGTCGGTTTTTTTTAAACAATGCCAGTAACCTCTGAGATAAAACCCATTTTATCTTCTAAGTAAACCTTCAGTATATTTGGAAAAGCAGGCATTTTGAAAATTCAGAGTATTTATCTTTCAGAACTGGGATACAGTGTAGGATGGGAGTGTCTGAAGTATGTAACAGATTACATTCCCTGAGTATTTTGTTTGACTCAGAACTGCATCTTTCAATAGCTAATAGTTTGGAAGCCATTCTGACACAGGATGTGGCTTCACTGGAGTTACTATAGCTGTGCTATACCTAGAAATGTATTGCCAGAACTGTCATATACATTGTCTGTTCTACAGCTCTGGGCCATGTTGTGAGAGTTGGGTTAAGAAACACATTAAGTAGCTCATAGGTGGCAAGACGAGAGCCTGCATCACGAGGCAGGTGACAAGCACTCGCAGCTGATCCAGCTCCTCAGTTAGGCTTTGTAACCTCTGCTGAACTCAGTGCTCTGATAATAGCATTTCTTCCAGTAACCCTGCTGAGAGTGGGTGAGAAAGCACTGACCCCTTCGTGAACTTCACAGGCTCCATATGCCAGGGCTTGAATTGCCACCCAGATGCCAGCAAGGTCAGAGAGCTGGGGCAAGATGTTGTTCAAAGCATGCACTGGAGAACACATCAGCTTCCACCTCCTTCATGCCCCCTGGCCCTGTCCTGTGGAGATGCTTATGATCAGGGCAGGTTTTCTGTGTGAGTGTTGGACGTGAGGTTGGGCCCACCTAAATCTATGTTCTTGCTTGATATGCTCATATTAAAATTGATAGCAAAGGATTTCCACTCCCTTTTGTGTCTCACACTTCCTGCAAATGTGCACCTGGCAGCTCTGAGCTACAAGCTGTTTTTCCAGCTCCTCCTTCCCTGCTAGGCTATTCCTTTCTCTAAAATCATTTAAGCCAGACTTAGTTTCCTGATGTGCTACCTCATGCATGCAGAAAAGCACACACTCTCAGTAAAATTTCTTCATGTCTTCTGTTGTGTCCTTTCCTACTTGTGCTGTGAAGAGATGAAGTGTCTTAGCACAGAGCAGAATAAGGTTATGTTAATTAGAATAGCCAGTAGCCTGAAGTAATGCTAAATAGGTAGGATTTTGTGGGTTAGTGTATGAATATACAGTGGGGTAGAAAGGTTGTGCCACAAGGGCCCTGTATTTTGTTTCATTTTTGTTGTATTTGTTTACTGGGGAGGGGGCTTGTTCGTAAGACATGCTGTCATCTTGAGCAGGTCACACTTCTTGCAGAAAAACATTTTGATTGTGTGTACAATTAACAAGCTATAACTGTGTCTTTTAAAGTACAAGTTCACAAGTCAATTGCCAAAACCCCTTGATTTAAAACACACTGTAGGCTGCTGAAAACGTGATTTTACAATCCTGGGGAAGAAGCCTTTGCTTGGGAGTGGATTGTAATTAAAAGTAAACAGTTGTATTCCTTATCACTCTTTACACTGTAGATTTTTTATCTTGTAACATATTTCCATCTCTCACTTTTGTGCTGCAAAGGAAGTGCCTTTTCAGGTTATTTTGTAAAGTTAGACCTTGATATTCTTTTTAGTGTGTATCCCTGGTCCAGTGTGTCAGTGTTCCACATTACAAACCTCATTGTGTTAAATGTGGAGCTTGCAAGAAAATGAAACTTACTGAAATACCTTTGTCATTTCTTTTTCAGGATAATAAAGTTTTGAACGGTGCCTCCCCAAAAAGTGTGATGAGAAATGGCTTTAGGAAACAATACCCAGAGAAGTTACTCCATCATCCCGTGCTTCATCTTTGTTGAGGTGAGTGCAGCATTCAGTTGCTAAGCCTACACAGAAGGCAGACCTGCCTTGCAGGAATTAAGTCATTTGTTGGACATTCTGTCTGTAATGGGGAATGCTTTCTTACTTGATAACTTGGGTATCCATCTTTATACTCAGTGCCATCAAGTCCCCCTGAAAACAGTCCTGCATGAGTTAGCCAGATCGTAGGTACAAACACACAAGAACAAGTAGATACTGTGTTTTCAAGACTTGGCTCTAGCTGATTGGCCAGCTAGTCCTGTGGTGTTTGGTAGGGAATGGGCAGTAGCTGCAGGCGTAGGTCAGCAGCAGATGATTGCTCATCTTCCCATTTTTCCTCAGACCTGTATCCATCTTGCTGCGGCACAGAGACTGGACCTTGTTTAAGGAAATGTCTCTTCTCACCATCTAATAGTTCATATGCTTAGGAAGAAACATGCAGTTCTGATTTCAGTTTAGGTGGAACATAAAGTTTAGATGAGGCATGCCTATCCTTTACTTCTGATGAAGGAGCTTGGCTAGTACAAAGGCTGGGAGTTGACAGTGAAGTTACAGGAGTGGTTCTTCCCATGATGGAGTATGGTTCCACATCTTTGTTAAGGGTAGCTGTTGTTTTTTAATTGGCTTATTATTTTACTCTGTACAAAATGCTTTTTTTGTGGCACTTCTCCTACTTACCCTAGCACTACTCAACTGACCAAAATCATTATCCAAATCAACGGTTGTTCAACTGGTGCTTTGTAATGCTGGGATGGTTTGCTTGGTGAGACGCAACGCTGGGTTTCCAAGAAGCATGAAAGCTTCCATCAAATTTAGATCATGAAAAGGAGATAACTACCTATGCCCAATAGCCTTCAGAGCCCCTTCTCTCATGTAGCTTGGATACAACAGTCATTCTTTGGCCCAAATTATGAGACAACTTGTGCTCTTCCGCAACATAAGCACAAAGAACAGTCAAAAGACTAATTGTAATGCTGGGTATTGTGTAAGACTTACTCCATCTCCACTGAAAGTCTTATTCCATTTCCACCTTGGAAAGGTTTGAGTGTGCTGCAGCAGAAGGTGTAATGGGCACTGTGAATGGTCACTTTCCAGAGCTCCTGAGTACTGACCTTGCCCCAGGAACATGGGAAAAGCATACAGTAGTATCCAGGACCTCTCCAACCCTTAATCATCTGGAGTCCCCTCCTCATAGCATCTTCTCCAGACAGGATATATGGTTCTCTTATTGCCCTCCTTACTTTCTGTACTACCAGCTTAGCCCCCAAAATACAGATGATCCCTGGGCGCTTCATCTAATGAAAGGAGTAGGTTTTGTTTTGACTTGAATGGCCCTTCCTTTGCAGGAGGAATCTGGCTGTCTGGAAGATGAGGACAGAGGAAAAGCATAATAAAACTATTAAAAACTACTAAAGCTTGACATGAGGCCTTCCTAGCTGCAGCTATGGCAGACACCAGTTGTGGGAAGGTGGCTGAGCCTTGCAGTGCTTCACAGGGATTTGCCACTGACATAATGTCCAGATTCTCTGCCTCTGCTCCCTGGGAAAACTGAAGGGCTGTTCTGACTAAGAGAAGGGTTCACTACTTTATCTTCTCAACTAGAGAAAGAAAGGTTGCAATTGGCAAAAATACAGCAATAAGCTCAGAAAAAAAACCCCAAACCAATAAACACCATGAGGAATGAGATATCTCAAAATTTACTGCTTAAACAAGCAGCTCTGAAGATTTTTAGCCCTTGCTTTAGTATGAATTATGAGCCTGGTTGGCAGCCTATGACATGAGATATAAATTGTTCTTCCTGTAGACAAGACTGAAATGAGTGGAAGAATAAATCTTTTACAGGAGGAAAAGAATTGTTTGCCCCATAAGTGTACTCTACTTGTCCTCTCATATTCTTTACCTTGCCTATTAAAACACAATCTTACATTAAAAATGAGTCAAAAGCAGAGAGGTAGTGTCTGAAAAGATGTTCTCTCTGCTGCATTTAATGAAAACTTGTATTTCTTCCTCTCTTGTCCACAGTATAGATTTTTAATGTAGCACTACTGGAGCTACAAATTCATGGGCTTATGTCAAGCACCGTAGCATTAAGCAACAGGAAATGTAATTTCCTGCTGGGAATGCAGAGATGATTGATACAGCCATTTGGTCTGAAAAGTCCCTGTAAATCTCAAGGCATAGTGAAGTTTTCTTCTTTTCCTACCGCCATGCTTCTGAGACTAAAGGAAATGCTTTTTAGATGAGCTACTGCAGACACAACCCCCATGCTGAATTGCCTGGGTTAGGATGGGCCTTATTTTGTAGCTTTAAAGCAACCATGAGAATAGATTAGCTGTGTGACACCTTGCTGCAGTTGCTAAGGGCGCATGCAGGACAGCTAAAACAATGTTGCCTGCTTTCCTGATAACAGTTTTCTGTGAGAAAACCATCCAGCAGCAGCAGTGTTATATGACAATGAGTAGGAAAAGAGATGGTCAGTAAATATCAGCCCGTTCTCCAGAATGTGCTGCTTCCCACACTGTCTTCCATGGAATGAGGGCCCATGATTGAAAGTTTTGAGATACTTGATCTTAAGAAGAAACCTCTGAGTCCTGATTGTCTTGTCTGATGCCCTGCCAGTAGATATTTGCTAACTGTCCAGCATTCAGTGTGGATTGAAAGAAGTTGTGATGGTAATGGTGGAAATGAGGTGTCACAAACAGTTTGGACATTTTAAATACGATTATGCTTCAGTCTGTACAATTGTGACACTTAAAATGTCAGTGGTTATTCACATTTCCATTTTTTTTCCGTTTAATTTTCCTCATATTGAGCTAACTTGTAGCAGTTAGTTATTATGAAACCTGACCTGAAGATGAATGGCTTGTTATAAAAACTTAAACCCTATGCCTGACTCTACAAATTCCTTTTTATGTTCAAAATATGATCTTTTTAATAATATACAGATAGCATGTGATGTCTAATCTGTAATGACAGAAATGTTAAATCAACTTTTTCAGTCCCTAATTAGAAACACGATGTCACATTATGAGGAGAATTAAAGGCTAAATAGGGAATCATTAAACTAATTTTTAGCCACTTATCAAATCTGAGTCCTTCTCCCAAATAATACAGGCAGCTTTCTAGATGGGTCTTTATTATATTACAAGAGAGATCACTGCAGCCTGGCATTTGTCACCAAATGACTATGAAGATTTGGTATATTATATTTTGTTAAACACATAAGCAATTAATTAGGATGTACAGGAGACTAATCTTCTTTTCCCTGCCCCCCTTTGCAGCATTGCTTGCAACTCACCTTCAGTGCAAGGAGCCTTCAAGAGGCTCTTGCCCAGCCTTGGTTTATGTGGAAGAGGTCGCAACAAAATGACACCAGTTTTGTTCCTCATTCGGCTCACATGTGCCGCTATTTTGAGCATTGTATGGACCATTGAGTGCTTGGTTAGTGAGGATGGATGCTGTTGCTGCTGACAGTTGATAAACCAAAGTGCAAAGAGAAGGATGTCCTATTGCAGTAGCTTCCAGGGCCCTTTGGAGTCACTCATGAACCCACAGCAGGCAGCAAAGGCTATCAAGCTCCTAGATTCTATGGTCTTTCTATTCATGCTTCTATGATTCTATGATTCTAGATGTTATGCCCTGCATCTATCCCAGCAACTGCAAATAGCGCACCGCAGCCTGTTTGATTTTGTTGTTAGCCAGGACTGATCATTAAAGTGCTCTTACGGACAGTCAGCAATCACGCGAGAAAGTAGGAGAAGCAGCATCTGGGACGATGGGAAGGAATTTCTCACATATTTTTCCTTTTTCGCATACTTTTAACTTACGGTGGCGTATGTTGCCAAGACTCTGCGGAGCATATCCTCTCTCCTTCACCTGCTGGGATAAGCTTGAAAGCATCTTTATGGCACAGCTGTCTCATTATTTTGCAACTCTGCTTTTCACAGTTTGGTCCAAGGAGTGCTATGTTACATCCCTCCACACAGCAGCCACATATATACCTGCTGAAGGCAGGGGAGGGTAAAATCACAGCTGGCAGAGTTGTGTTTTGTACACAATGGCCCAGTTTTTTCAAGAAGGGAATAAATTATTAAAACAACTAAGCTATTTCAGATCTAGGCAATGACAAGTGGAGGCGTGGCAGAAGTGCGAGACCTGGTGAATCCCAGTTCTCTTCCTAGGAAACCGGTGACCTACCCTGAGGTCTTGATCTATCAGCGCTTTCCATGCACTGTGGTCTTTCTTTGTTCATCGCAGTTTGGTTGTTAGCTTTTTAGGACAAAATTCATGCTAGGGGGGTGTAGAAGAGCTGAGTACTGTCTGGCTTTGAATTTGGTGGGTCAAAGTGATTATACTTGCTTTTTCAGCGTGTTTGATGCTTATCATTAGTGACAGGAAGTGTAATGTGATGTAATAATTGCATTTTCTAATAGATGTTGGGAGGACAGTTGCATACTGTGAGTAAACAGTATTTGTGCAACTATACGTGACTTCAGTGAGAAGGCATGTAAACAACTTCTAAGTAATTTTGTCTATTTGAACTGTGGTTTTTAAAGAAGCAATAAGCAAGCAACACTTCCTTTTTTTTTCCTGCAAAGAAAACCCTCTAATTTCTTCTGAGTCAACAGCAGTTATGACTATAATAACTCTCTAGATAATAAAAGGAGAAATTAAATTGGGAATTTCTGCTGATGTGTCACTTTCTGCTTCCTTTTTCCTCTTCCTCACACTGCAAGTTCTGGTTTGAGGGCCTGGGTTGTTTAAGCACATGAGTTATCTGAGGATGTACTCTCAAGTACAGTTACTTCTAAAGGGTCAGGTGCATCTGAGGTGTCTTTGCACATGAAAACTGCAATTTTCTGGCACTAGATTTAATTAAATTGTCTTAAACTGATCAAAGAGTTACTCAATGCCAAGTGACTTTAATATGACTGATGTATGTGCCACATTGTGCTTTATTGTGGATTATTGTAATCCTGACATTGTCAAGGTGGTAGGGGCAGGCTCAAATAAGCAACACCATTAAAACATAAAACATTGGACATCTTTCAAATTCTATAATCTGACGTTCTCACTGATTTTCTCACTAAATCCATTCTTCTGCCTTCAGGAAAACTTTTGAAGGCAGAGTGGAAACTGTTTCTTCTTCACAACTCAATGTATAACACATTGCAAAGAACTGAAGATTTTATTAGAAAAATCTATTCTCCCCTTCCCCCCACCCTGAAAAAAAAATCGATAATTGTTGCAAAATACAAAGCTCTGGTCTTGCATCTATTCTGATGCAAACTTTGATTTCAACAGTAGGTATGTTACAGCCTCATAGGATCTCTGTTTCTACAATCAGTGGGGTAAATTTTCCTTTATTTTAGTTACTATTTTAGTTTTGGACAGACTGAATCATCATCAAATATCAGTTCAAACATAATTTTAAAAACCCAGGAATTTCAACTTACAGAAGCACAGAAGGAAAGCATTATTCTTTCTCTGCCTGCCTACATTTTCCTGACATTTTCATGTAGTCAAGCCAACAGCTGAACTACTCTTTAGCAGGGGAATTTCTGCAATACTGAAATCATTTGTGTAAGTGAGACAAGTACCTCTTGAAATCTTGTTTTGTCATCAGCATCGCAGCAGGATTTATGGAGCAAAAAATAAGTGAATTTAGAACAGTCATGACATATGTGGCACTTTCTATTCTATTTTTTAGTTTAAATGTTCTGAAAACTCAAGACTTTACACATTTGGTTGTACTGGCTGGCGTCCTTTAATTTTGAGCAATGCTTGGGAAGTGTGAAATGTCTTTTTCTGTGTGCTCTGCTCCTCAAAACAACTTTTGTTAGAGGCATTGAATGTATTGGGAATGACTTTCTATTTGTGTTTCTTTAAAAAAAGACACTTTTCTCATAAGAAAAATTTGCTGGTTGTATTAGAGTTTTAATGATATGATTAAAATCGCATAAAGGACATAGGAACATAGGATACCAATTTTTAATATTCAAAATACAGGCTTTAATTTTGTCAAAGTAACGTCCACTTCTCCTAGAATATGCCAAAAAATCCCAGTCAGATTTTAATGCAAACATTAACTAAAAAGCCATCCCAGGTTGAATTTACTTCCAATTAGTTGGAGTGATCCGTGACTCTGTTCTGTAGCATTATCCAGTATCCACCATGTGGGGCTTTTTGATTTTGTTTCCTGCTGAGGCAGAAAAGAAGGATTTTCCAGTGTTTCATGTGTGCGGGCTCAACGCTTTCCCTTGCTATAGGTGTCTTGCACATAGCTATTTAAAGCCCTATGCCTTGTTTCTCCATCTGTGCCATGCAAGCGTTAGGGCTGTGCTGCTCCACTGGGATGCTGTGAGGACAAAATGCCCTGAGGGACGTGTCATGTGCTGGTGTTGTATAAACTGCCTGTCATTAGATCCTCTAGTTAGACCAACTGTGTGAATTGATGGTGACAGATGCTGTGCAAATTTGGAGGAACTCCTCTTGTAGCAGGGTGATGTTTCTGCATAATCCCCTTCAGTCACTTCTGTTTCTTGGGATTCATTGTTTCTTATTTTATTCACTCAACATATGTATCTATTTCTCTTTGTTGCTCTTTGGGAATGTCTCTTTGTGTTCCCCATTTGCCAGTCATTTCTTATTGTTTGCTTTCTTTGTCTCTCTACCGCGTACCTCCTTTGTTCCAGCTGACTGGCTAACTCCACGTTGTAAAATTGGCTTAATCTCAGTGAACAGAGTCTCCTGACTGTTGGATTAGTTTGTTGAATTGCTAGGAGGCTTTCATATTACCTGACTATAAACTGAAACGGAATTTTTTAAATTTATAATCCTTCTAAATGCTTCACAGTTAGGCGAAGAGCATAGAAAACTCATGGCCACAATGGGCACTCTGGAAAAAAGCAGATTGTCGTTTGATTCTCTGTAGCTTCTTAAGGACATCTTAAAATTAACATTAAGGGACTCCCCGAGAGGGATTAGCTGCTTCACTGCATTTTTCTGTAAAACATAAATGAAAGGTTTGTACTGTTGCTTGCAGACATGTGAAGCCTGTTTTGTATCCTCTCTCTTTATCCTGAAAATTTCCCATCACAAATAATCCCTTTGACAGCCTGAATAACATTTTAGGGTTTGCACCGATGAATTTGGTGCAGATTTCAAGGAAGAGATTAAAGGTATCAAAATTCCTTGTCTTGATGAGTAATAAAAAAAAAAAAAAAGCATTTGCTAGTAGAGGAAACTTTTGAGAACTACTGCAATTTATAGTATATTGGTCCACGTAACCAGGTTTGTAAGAGAAGGAATTGTGGTTTTTTAATTACGCAGCAGTTAGGGAAATTGAATTTGCTTTGGTTTTTAAGTAGAAATGAATTTTGCCAGTTTGTAGCTTAAAAAAACCCATAGCTTTAGTAGACTAGTACTATAAAAGCTAGTGAACTGAATTGATTCTGTAGAGGTTTTAAGAGAATTGGTTATAAAACCAGGTACCATTCATCCACATTTTCTGTATTACATGTGCAGAAATCTACAAGCTAAAGCCTTCTAAGAAGGAAAGTATTTCCAGCAATGTCTGAACAACTTCAGTTAGGCTTAAAATAGGTAGCAGTGTGAAAATACATATGACACAATATGTAACATGGGCAGCTATCTCCCTATAGGAACAGAGTGGTGTTATCAGTGAAAATGACTGCTAAATTTTTGACAATTACTGCTGAATTTTTCCCTTCTTTCTTTTCAGAAGTATGCTTATATTTTTATGTGTCTTGCAGATTGTGGTAGAGCAACTGATGTGTTAGTTTTTGTTTGTTTGTTTGCACACTTCAAAAACCTGCTTTTTTTTTTCCACATTTTCTCTCCCAAGCACATAATGTGAGCTATTTATTTGCTCAGATATATGACAATTTGCAGATCAGTGCAGATGGATTACATTACGATATTATTGACTCCTCTGTGACACAATTGCAATGTTTCCTCTGGTATGCATGTATGAACATATATTTTTTCCTTTGGTCTGTAGGAATATCACTTTGTTTATTAAGCATGATACTTGATTTGCATAAGTTACATGAAGTTTTAAAAAGGGTGGAAAGAAATGAAGAGGGACTCACAAATTCATGCTAAGTAACCCTAAATCAAACCTTACCAGAATTGATCAGTAGGAAAGATCTCAGAAACATCAGAGCAAAGCAAGATGCTCAAAGTGTATTTTGCAGTATCAAACCTATTCAACCTTTTTGACAATGGTTTTGACATTAGGAGAATTGTCAGAAATGAAATAGGTCTTTTAAGCATTATATCCAATTTCATCAGGCCTGCACAGGACTTGATTTCTGGCTCCTGACCAGCCACTCCAGACACTGCAAAGGAGGGTTTTGTTGTAGCAGTGTTAAAAGGGTGAAGTCTTCAAGATCAGGCTTACAGCAAATAGATCTGTACAAGCAATTTATCTTTGAAAGCATACTGTCATTTTCTGCTCTCTAGAAATTCCAACAGAGTTTAAAGAGCAGCTTTAGGAATTGGTCTGCCAATCCTTGTGCTTCCTTTACAAGCCTAAAGTATTAAACCAGCCTGGAACTTCCGCAGCTGTTGACAGAGTATTTTGGTGCCTTTCTGTGGGAAGCAAATAGCTTCTAAATTGTGGTATCTTCTCCTTCTAAGGCACAAGTGGACAATCCGGTAACCAGTACCTGAGTAACAAAAAATAAATAAAGCTTTTATGACTCGATGATCTTCAGAGGTCCCTTCCAACCCCTAACATTCTGTGATTCTGTGATTTTATGGATGCAGTTGGAACATAGCAACAAATAAAAGAACATACAGCTTTCTGGAGAAGATGCTCTGTGTTGCCGTATTTCTAACTCATTTGTCTGGTGCACTGGGGGTTTCATGACTTATTTAGTGACTTCAGGGACAGTCTGAGTGGAGACCTGCTACTGCACCCATCCCCATATCCCAGCATTTTAGCACGAAACAAGTTCTTCGCTGATACATTTCCTTATAGTCATACTGCACCTCACTGGTGTATTTCACTAGAAATTCCTGTGAGGTGTTGCATATAGTACAAGTAAATTCTCAGATCATGTTCTGGAAGTCAGATTATATACTCTCTCACACAGGTAATTTTGCATATATCATATATTTATTTGTTCACATCTGTGAACTCAGTGGAGCTATTGAAGAGGCAATATGAAAATTCATCATATGCAGATGTGTTTGCAGGAAATATGTGAGGGGTGTATTGCTGGGAATTGATGGTTTGAAAGTTGTTGCTTCTTGTGCACATGATACTAAACGTGCATTCAGATCTTAACACAAAATCATTACCTGTGATGATTGCTTACAGCAATGCTTAGAGATTGACTCTTAGTTTTAGAGTTCTTGAGTCTTCTTGAATTGTCTTTCAGCTTGATGCCATGCCTAAAAATAATACTTACCATTCAGAAGTTCAGCATTCATAAGATTTAGGTTATCTGTATAAATATACAATGATAAATTGTATTCACTCTTCCTGGAACACTCCAGTTTTAAGTTAAAGAGTCAGGAATAAAGCCTCATCTTCATCTTGAAACTGTGTGATTTAATGGCCAAGATTTCTACTGCAGATAGATTTTTAGAAATGGTCGTTAGATGAATGATTAATCAATATTTTACTAAGCACATACTCGATTTTTAAAGAGTTGTTACACATTTCAAGAAACCAAATGTTTGTTCATAATGGTCTGTTAACTCCTGCTTTGGGTGATGTGTTTATAGCACCCACTGGGATTAAGATCTGCATCAAGCTAGACATACCTAGAGTGCTGTGTCTGGCTGTGGTCTGTAGCAGCCTTGCAGCAAAGGCTTATTGTTTCCAGAGGTTCACTGCAAAGACCCAGGCTGTTTTGCCTGAAGGTTTTAAACATACCCCAAAACTTTGCTATATCCTTCTTTCTCATGTTGTTTCCATTACAACCTGATCATATGAGCAGGTGAATGGGAGAACCAATGTAATAGGACACGTAAGGGATAGCCTTTTACTAGTTTAAAATAAGTTTGAATCGTCTATTAACTTTCCTTAATTATACAGCATTATTAACTTTCTATGATTCTACAGTAATTATTGATGCAGTCTACCAAAAATGTGCTGCAATAAGATAAAAGCAGCTTGGAAATATTCATGTAATTAGTACTGGAGTTACTTTCAAGTTTTGTCACGACGTCAGTAGAGTGAATTCTAAAATTTAAAGGATAGCTACATTTGGTCATGTAATGGCTGAATTATCTTCGTGTTTCCTTCTCCCAGCTATTAAATGCAGCATGTCTACCCTAAAAATCAATAAGCTATTGTTCATCATTACTTAATGGCTTATTTCTGGAGTACATACTTTGCATACCTGGAAGAAGCTCTAATAATAATGATACATTGATAGAGAAATTTACTCTGTGTGATTATTTTCTGCAGATGAACAACATTATTGAATTAATACTGGTTTTATTTAGTTTAAATCATTTATAACAGTCTACTTGATTTTCCAAGATTCAGTATGAGTTTTGCATGCTTCATGGAGATAATGCAATTTGGCCTTTAAATCTCCTCTCAGAATAGTTTGTAATACTTTGGTTTTTTGAAGTGGAACTGTTGATTGAATTTCCGTTTGATTTATTGCAGTCTGTAATCGATACCGCGTTTTTTATAAAATAATGGGAAAAAATGTGTAACAGTACCTCATAAATCTAATCCACTGTCTTATTAGTTTAAGATTCCAATTACAATAGAGTGAGTTAACTTTCCAAATCGATTGGATAGCAGATTATACTGGTATTAGTTTTATAGTTGTGCTAGTCTTTGACTTGGAGCTAGTTAAACTAGTAGTCATCGGGGATCTTTATGATCTTATTTAAACCAACAGTGCAGCTCTATTATATTGGTAGGAAACATGCTGAAAATTGCAAGCAAAAAAAATGTGGGAATAGAGTGTACAGTGTTGGTTTCCTGTGAATACATACCCATATTCGTTCATCATGATGAGTTTCAGGCTCTTCATTCTTACAGAAAATGTCTTTCTGTGGAGATAAAGGAGTAAAACAGTTTGGGATAGATGTGATTTCAACAAGAAAGGCCGCCAGGGTCAACCCAGTGAGTAAGGGACCTAAGTCTGTACTTCTTTCAGTTAAAATAAAGGTCATAGTCTCAGAATAATTTAGGTGAGAAAGGATCTCTGGACATCTGTAGGCACAGCATGGCTCAGAACAGTGGCAGCTGCATTAAGTTCCTCTGGGTATTGTCCAGTTGAGTTTTCTTTTTACCTTACTAGGCAACCTGCTTAGTTTTTGAGTATCCTTGTAGGAAAAGCACTTGTCCTAATATTCTTTCTTATGAAATGATGTAACCTGATGTTAAGGAGGAAGGATCTAGGCCCAATGGCAGTGAAAAGAGAAAGTAGGATGCAACTAAAAAGACGATGAGTAGTGGAAAGCAGTAAAGGAATGAATTGTAAAAATCCTCCTGAATTTTAGAGCTATGTACAGTTGGAATCTCAGGACCAGTTTTATCTGTCCTGCCCCTTTTCTTGTAATAATTTCACCTCGGTATTTCCATGCCCATTATCACAGAATCATAGAATCATTATGGTTGGAAAGGACCTCCAGGGTCATCAAGTCCAACCTTTGTCCTAGCATTTCTCTAACCACTACACCATATCCTCAAGCTCCACATCTATTCATTCTTTAAACACCTCCAGGGATGGTGACTCCACCACCTCCCTGTGCAGCCTGTTCCAGTGCCTAGCCACCCTCTCAGTGAAGAATTTCCTCCTAATATCTAATCTAAACCTCCCCTGACGCAACTTGAGTCCATTCCCCCTCGTCCTATCATTACTAATTTGAGAGAAGAGACCAACACCAGCCTCTCTACAACCTCTTTTAGGTAGTTGTAGAGGGCAATAAGGACTCCTCTCAGCCTCCTCTTCTCTAGACTAAACAAACCCAGTTCCCTCAGCCGCTCTTCACAGGCCATGCTTTCCAGCCCTTTCACCAGCTTTGTTGCCCTCCTCTGCACTCGCTCCAGCCCCTCGATGTCCCTCCTGTGCTGTGGTGACCAAAACTGGACACAGTACTCAAGGTGTGGTCTCACAAGTGCCCAGTATAGGGGTACGATCACCTCCCTACTCCTACTGGTCACACCGTTTCTGATCCAGGCCAGGATGCCACTGGCCTTCTTGGCCACCTGGGCACACTGCTGGCTCATGTTCAGCCGGCTATTGACCAACACCCCCAGGTCCTTTTCCCCAGGCAGCTCTCCAGCCACTCCTCCCCAAGCCTGTAGCATTGCTGGGGGTTGTTGTGACCAAAGTGCATGACCCAGCACTTGGCTTTGTTAAACTCCATACAACTGAGCTCAGCCCATCTCTCCAGCCTGTCCAGACCCCGCTGCAGAGCCTTCCTTAATTTTGTGTCTTCTGCAAATTTACTGAGGGTACATTCGATTCCCTCATCCAGGTCATTGATGAAAATATTAAACAAGACAGGTCCCAAAGCTGAGCCCTGAGGGACACCGCTTGTGACTGGTCACCAACTGGATTTTACTCCATTCACCACCACCCTCTGGGCTCGGCCATCCAGCCAGTAATTATGAAAATGTGTGTTGATTACTAAGAGTCAGTGTGTTGATTTTCTCAAACATATTCCTTGCTGTAGAACCAAACATGTTAGACAAAGCTTCCTTTTCCAAGCCTTGCCACCTCAGGCTGTTTTGTAAGGCAATGAGATGTACTGTTGTGCTGCCCTTTCCTAACGTCTGTATCCTGAAGTAATTTCCATTGAACTCTTCTCCATTATATCCACTATTTAGCTTCTTACAAAAAGCACATGTTCATCTTACTGCTTACTCCTGCTGTGCCTTGATTTAGTAAGACACTGAAGGAGATAGAGCTGCCCTTTGTGTATGTGGAGACTTCTTAAAAAAGAATCTTGAGGAACATCAGTAATGTTAAATCCAGATTCAGACAGACTATTCTTGAATTTAAACCAAACCTCTTAATAATAAATAGCTATAGCAAGTAGCAGGGAGTATTTCTGCTTGTTTTGACAGGGGTAACATTGAAAAGAGAGTGGTATCTTTAAGTGAAAGGGACAAAAGCGAGCACCAGAACCTAGGGATTTTATGAAGGTTTTCAAACCCTAAGTTTTCCCTTCTTCCCTCCCTGCATTTACAGTTATGCAGCACGGTGTTTACATATCCTTAAAAAATTAAGTGGTCATTATTTTTTTAATACAATTCCTGATCAGTGATAAAGAGTTGTACAAAACCATTGGCTCAGACACAACATGACTTGAAAGCATCAGATGAGATTCAAAGTGATAAGGTAAGTGTTTCTAAAAGCTTCCTGTTCAGCTGGGAAGATGTTGGAGGCAAATAAAATGGATTTTATAATTCATTATACATATTAATAAGACTGTGCCCATTTAGGTGAAGTAAAATATCTCTGATAGTTTTCTACTTAATTTAAAACATTGTCTCTGATTCTTGTGATTGGTCTAAGAGTCCTGCAATCTTGGTATCAATGGATAGTTTATCCCGGCAGTAACTGCTGCATTCATCAATGTCTAATAACCATAAACCTGCACTACTCTATTAAATAACATTGGTCTTGAAGCATAGGCAAGTTTTATGAATTTTAATGAATGCCATTCTATTAATGACAAAGATTCAGAGCTCCAATGGCCTCCAAGGTTGTCAAGTTAGAGGGAAAGCCTTTATACTTGGAAGAAATAGGCAACAGAATAAGCATCTAAGAAGGGGGTAAGGTTAATGTTGTTAGAGTAAAACTAGATTTGATTTTCCATCTTTTACATATGGTTTTGGAATGATTAATTCTAGACTGCCTTAATACTAATGGACTTGGTGACTTTTACTGGAAACAGGAGTCCAGTGCAAGGGTATTGGAACACAAAATACCTAAATACACAAAATACTTAAACACATCAGGAAATTTCCTTCAGAAAACATTGTTTGTAACTCAGTTTTTAAAGTAGTTTTTAATATGTTATGTTCACAGAAACTCTGGTAGTAGGTACCATGTTATCCCACTAGCTCACTTAGGAGACAACTAAAGGTCCTGAGTTTTTAAGATTAACTGTTGTGGCACAGCTTTATACAAACCCCATGAATTTACCCAAGTCTGTGCCTGCAAAGGCATTGTGACCTTTAAGATGTTTCCATGATGTTGAAGACTAACAGGAAGATTAGGGATCTGCAGTTTCAATTTGTGCAGCATGGCTCAGCTTTTTACAAGGGCTTGTAGTGATAGGAGAAGGAGTAATGGCTTCAAACTGGAAGAGGGTAGAGTTAGATTAGAAATTAGGAAGAAGTTCTTCACTCTGTAAGTGGTGGGACACTGGAACAATTGCCCGGGGAAGTTGAGGATATTCCATCACTGTATGTGTTCAAGAGCAGGTTGGATGGGGCTTTGAGCAACCTGGTCCAGTGGGAGGTGTCCCTGCCCATGGCAGGTTGGTTGGAACTAGACGATCTTTA
Organism: Todiramphus chloris collaris; assembly: GCA_025345505.1. NCBI lineage: Eukaryota > Metazoa > Chordata > Aves > Coraciiformes > Alcedinidae > Todiramphus > Todiramphus chloris. The sequence continues at coordinate 4,048,889 of JANVCC010010406.1, forward strand.
AGGTCCTTTCTAACCTGAACCATTCTGTGATTCTATGAAGGAGCAGGTTGGAAGAAACTGTGTAGGACCAGGACTGAGCAAAGGGCCCAGCACAATGTGAACAAGAGGGACAATAATCAACAAAAGAGCAAAGAGCAGTGAAGTGCGATCCCACCAAACATAAGCACATAAGTAAAGAAGTGACAGGAAAATGTCTCAAGCCATTTTTGGGGAATCAGCACAACTAGATTCTTCTTTGTGACGCCACATTTAATAGCTCATGAATTCCCATGTGAGAGAACCAGGTTATACACACACACACACACACACACACACTTAGGATTATTTATAAGCCTTAGTCAGCACGTAAGAGCTGTTATGTACTAAGTACCAAATGATTCTTGAATCTCAGATTCCAATCACTATCCTTTCAATTCTGTAGAAAAAGGAGGGGTTTTTGAGCAGCTTGGAGGCATCTCTGCCTGTTGGTGGTAACGGGAGTATCTCTGGTCCACCCATCAGCAGCCTGTTCCCAGCAAGCTTATATTTATAACTGGTTTCTTGGCAGGCAGTACAGGTCATACCATTAACAGGTTTTCTTTGTTTAGCTTATTGGCAGACGTTCCTTGTCCAGCAAGTGGCATTGGATTCAGTGTCTCAGCTTGAGACCAGCTTTCATGATTGCTTAATTTGTACAACATTCAAGACTAGGGTTGCACGCTTTAGCTTTGACAATATTCAAGGCCAAGGAAGAACGCACGGGCACAATTGCTGAAGTGCCTGTACACTAATGCACCACTGTGGGAGGGAAAGCTCACATGACTGGAGTGCTGCCATGGATAGACAGGCTTTTTCAGGAAGGACAGGCTGGGACGTCAAGAAGAAAAGAGTTGCCCTTTGTATAAGGGAGCAGCTGGAGCACGTGGCGCTCTGCCTTGGGATGGCAAAAGAGATTATGAGTCAGAATTATCTGATAAACCAAAAGTAGGTGACGTTGTGGGTGTCCGCTGTAGACCATCTGATCAGAAAGCAGTAGATGAGTTGTTCAGACAACTGGAAGAAGCCTCACTTTCACAGACCTCATCCTCATGCAGGACTACAGCCACCTTAGTATTTGCTGTAGGGACAACACAGCAGAGACCAAGCAATCCAGGAGTTTTCCTGGAATGCATTGCTGACAACTTCCTAACAGAGGTGATCAAGTTGCTGATGTAAGATACTCTACTAGACTTCACACTTGGCAAACAAGGTAGAATTTGTCTAGGATGTGAAGGTCAGGAATGCAAAAGTCAGGGACATCCATGGCAGCAGTGTCCATGAGATGGTGGAATCTAGGACTGTGAGAAGACAGAGGAAGCCAAAAATCAGGATCACAGACCTAGATTTCAGGAGAGCAGACTTTGGCCTCCTCAAGGAAGTGCTGGGAAGAATCCCATGTGATAACAGCCCTGCAGAGAAGAGGCATCCCACAGAGCTGGTTGTTTTTCAAAAATTACTGCCTCTAAGCTCAAGATTAGTCCGTTCTCATGAGTGTAGCAGGAGGTCTGCATGGATGAGTAGAGAGCTCTTGACTAACCTCAGACACAGAATGAAGCACAGGAGAGACAGCAGCAGGACCAGATGACTGAGGAAGAATACAGAGGCACTGTCTGAGCATGCAGGAGTGTAGTAAGGAAAACCAAAGCCCATGTGGAGTTGAAACAGATGAGAAATGTGAAAGGCAACAACAAGGTTTCTGCAGGAACATCAGCAGAAAAGGTAAGATTAAGGAAAATTCAGACCCACTTCCAAATGCATTAGGGAACTTGGTCTTAGGGAACTTGGTGACAAAGGACACAGAAAAGTTTGAGCAGTACTCAGTGCCTTCATATCTCAGTAAGACTGGCCTGCAGGAGTCACAGGCGCTTCAGACTGGTGAGAGAATCTGGATCAATGAAGCCACCCTCAGTGGAGAATCATCAGGTTAGGGAACATTTAAACAAACTGGACAGGCGTGAGTTCATGGACCCCAACAGGATGCACACATGAGAGTTGGCTCCTGTCACTGCACACCACTCCAGAGTATCTTTCAAAGGTCATGGTGAGAGGGAGAAGTTCTTGAGGACTGTAAGAAAACAAATGTCACTTCTGTCTTCAAGAAGGGAAAGAAGGATGATTCAGGGCTTGTTAGCCTGTCCTCAATCCTTGGAAAGGTGACAGAACAACTAATCCTGGAAACCATTTCTAAACGCATGAAAGACAAGAATGTGATTTGGAGTATTCAGCATGAGTTTTGGTCCTCTCATGTTGAAGAGGAAAAAGACCTAGGGATGGTGGTGGATAAATTGATCATGATGCAGCAATGTGCCATTATGGCAAAGGTGGCAAACAACCTTCTGGGTTGCAATGGGAGGTGCATTGCCGTCAGGTCAGCAGAGATCATTCTTCTCCTCTTCTCAGTACTGGTGAGATACATCTGGAGAGCTGTGCCAGTCTCCCCAGTATGACAGAGACTCTTCTCTGTGGTACCTAGTGAAACGGTGAGACACAGTGGGTACAAATTGAATCAAAAATAATGACATTTAACAGAATAAAAACCTTTCTTCCTTTAAGAGTGATTGAACACCAGGGCAGATAGTGCAGAGAGGTTATGGTGTCTTTGTCACTGAAGATATTTCAGTGCCAGCTGGATATGGACTTGGATGGCCTGCTCTAGCTGATCCTGCTTTGAGCCAGGGGGTTGGACTGGGTGATCTCCAGAGGTCTGTGCCAGCCCCACAGAGGTCTGTGAACTACAGATGACAGCCTGGCAGCTTGTTCGGACGTGTTTGTAGCTGGTGGCTCCGTATAACTGCTCTCTTGTTTGCCAGGTCTTCTTGATGCTGAGATAGTTACTGTAGCATGTGGGTCGTAAGCAGAGCTAGATGAGGAAACTGAGGAACAGCATGAATTGTCTACAGTTATTCCTCTGGCTAGGGTCAGGATCTCAGCATCTGCATATGAAGTCTTTTATCCTGACTCTTGGTTTAGTCTGAGACATGACTGTCTCAGATTTGGCTGAGAAAACCCAGGTGCATATCAGTAGCTGCTAGTTGAATCCTCACCTGTTGTCTTCTTTGTAAGTCTTCTCTTTCTTTAACGGCCATGAACTATCAAAAAATTTTTTCATAGCTAAAAAAAATATTTTTCTCTTAGAACTAAACATTTATCAAGTCAGAACTCCACTGCAATGGCACAACATTTTAAAATATTTTTTAGTAATAAATAAATGCAGTCACTTGTCTCTGAAACACAATTACTCAGACTTTCCTTTTCTTCTTTTCCTCAGGAGGTAGCAGAATAACAATATTGAAGCATTAGTCATTTAAAATGTGATAAAGTGTTTTCATGCATATGGGAAAAGGAGGAGGATTAAACAGATGCTTAAAATGTGTCAGAGTCCCATGCCACTATAGGAAAGAGAGGGAGAATATTAGAGAGACTGCTCCAAGAAGCGGTTCGTAACAAAAGAATAACCTGGCATCAGGGCAAAGAATTGAAAATTGACATATGTTGTAATTGATGAAACTGTGAGAGCATCGTTTATGAAGGAAGAGAACAGTCCAGGCACACACGAGCAAGCACTCTCTGGCTGCAAGAAGAATAGAGATCTGAATGCCTGTCAACATCTTCCTAACAGAATAGTGGAGTGAGCACAGCAAAAGAGCAATAAAATGGGCTCCTATCTGGTATGTGCCTGGCTGGCTTGTGAGTTACCAACGGTCTGGTGGGGGGAGAGTTCCTGCTGTGGGTGGGTGGACAGCTGCACACAGAGTCCGACTGCAGACTCTTGTCTCTGCATACACATTTACAGCTGGGAAATAATTTGCCCATTTCTAACCCCAAACGCCTATGCAGAGCACTTCCATAATTAAGCTTCAAGTGAAACGGACAGCTGGTAACACCTTTCAAAATCAATAGCATCAAAATCAATAGAAACTTTGTTTCAAAGACAGCACAGAGGACCAAGAATGTACAGTGTCCAGGTGTTCGGCTTCTCTGAGGCTTTTACATTTGCCATTGGATTTTCTGGGTTGAGACATATTGTAGAACAAAAGTTTGTCCAGCCTAACAACAAAATAGAAGCTACTGCTGTCCTTCAAAACCTCACAGCTCTTCAGGTTGCCAGTCTACTTGCAGTGTTCACAGAAATATAAATGTGGGTATATGTACTGATTTGCTTTGGAGTTAGCCTTCCTTTCTACACACGCACAATTGCATTGCCCAAAGCAACATCTTTTAAGAACTTGATTGAATTGGTTTTTTATTGAGATGCTGACAGGCAGATTGATGACCAGAACAAAAGATACAAAAGTATGGGCAAAATGTCTGAGGAGAGAGCATATTTGGAAAGTATTCCCTGTATGAGGAAGGTGAGAGAGAGAGGATGAGCTCTCTGAGGAGCTGCTTTTCCTAACCATGAACAGTTACTCTATGACTTTATAGTAAGATTTCTTTCCCTGGAGAGGTGCTTCCCCGGGTCTACAATGCAGGGATGCTGAGGAGTGGAAAACAGCTTCTCCTTTCTTTGGCCAGATATGATCCCAGAAGCTTTTAGATCTGTCAGGCTGGTGGAGAGCTTTTTTATAGCTTCTTTGGTCTTCCTGAAAGAGTAATGTGTGGATAAGGCAATGACCTGTGGATCCCATGGCAGCTGTCTGCAAGAAGGTATCTCCTTTCTCCAGGTAACAGGCTGGGAATGGTCCTCAGGAAAGACAGATGTATGAGGTACAATAAAAAACTATTAATTGGGAGGGGAGTGTGTACTACTATGTAGAAGGTTATTGTGCTGTAACACACCTTGGCATTTGTCTAAAACTCAGGGTGCACAAAAGTCCTCAGTTTGACTATGTTTTACCTTTAACTTTCCTCAGATGGGTTGCTAGAAATATAACTCAATCAATCATTAACATTTAAGTTTACAGTCTGAAAACAAGCACAGGGAAAGTAGGGGCTATGTTTTGGTGTGGTTTGGTTCTCAGTTTCTTCAGATCTTTGTTCTGTTTGTATTTTGCTTTATCCTAGTTCTCCTTTTCATTTGATCCTCCCACTGTCAGACCCTTCCATCTTCAGAAAGTTGCATGCTTTTCTATCTACAGAGACACATCAGAGATCCAAATCTCTTAGTATAAAACATCCTTGCTTAAAGATACTGCATGAAGATAACCAAAGAGCAATCATGAAAAGCATACTGAAAAAGATATATTAGTCTGTTGTGCCAGACTCCTGTGTCTTGTCAGGATCTGTTGCTCCTTGTCATTTGAGGAATAGATTTTCCTGACAGCTTCTACATAAGTGAAAATACTTGTTAGATTAAAATACCTTTAGAGTGTGTGACGGATTTAACAGCTTTTATTAGCCATTTGTACAGTGAAATACCATCAGTCAGTGAACCATTCTCAGGGTTCTACTGTAACTAGGAATTTGTTTTAGCCAGGGGCAGCCATTCATCTTTCCATGGCAGTCCTGTTGGGCACTTCTGGAGCACACAGCCTTATGCAAACAAAATGTAATATGTGTGTCAATCAGATCTATATTTTGTGTGGAATGACTGTGGTATTTTAAAACTAAATAAGCTTCAATTTTGTGGTTTTGTTTCTGAAATCAGGCAGTAATTAATTATGATGAGATTTTGCAGTATTTCTAGTGGATGATTCATGTCAATACAGGCCAGGTTAAGAACTGCTATCAAAAAGAATCAGATGCAAAATAGCCCTGTCACAGAAGAACACATCTTATTTCAAGTTAGGAGGACAAATGCAACACCAAATTATGATTAAACTTTTTGAAGTTGCTCTGTGTTTTACAAGATTTAATTATTTTGATATATAGTAAAATTTCAGTATTTCAACAAGGTTCATGAATTCAAATATTTCTGAGACTGGAACAGGTAGTGGCTTTAGGCTTTGCTGCACTTCAGAATGCTCTTTGCATTACAGTCTCTGTCAAATCTGCCCTAAGCTCAGGGGAAACTGGCTGAAATCCACTGAGGCAGATACCTGTGGGAAGACCTGGTCTCCAGATACGCATCAAGTGCCTGGACTCATTCCCCAGGGAGCAGTTCAGTGTAGTGAGAGCTAAGATACTGAACCTACTGAAGCATCATAAAACACGTCCTCTGTTGGGATGGAACATACATTGGGAAGGAAGAGTTGGCACAGTGCTAGATGGTGACCTATGTATTTTAGAATAGAATCTCATTGTTTAGAGGAGCAAACTCTGAATCCTTTCAAGCAGAATTTGGAGAACAGTTCTTTGAGGACATTCTGCCAGCTCGTTTATTCCTGTCGCCATTTTCATGAGATAAAGAAGTCAGCCTGTACTTTGAAGAATGAACAACAAGTGTTCCAAGTCCTCCAACCAAACAAGCTCTTCCGAAGCACCTGTTTGCAGCAATGGCTGGACATATGATAGTTGAAACATAGAATTTTTTACTAATGTGTTAGATGTTGGATTTCATGGAGTCCATGAGAACTCCCTTAACAAGTACTGAAGCTGATTGCAGGATTTTGTACTGATTGTTTAGGGCAAGCCCTAGGTATGTAGGATAGCCAGTCGAGTCATAGAATCACAGAATCATAGAATGGTAGGGGTTGGAAGGGACCTCTGAACATCATCAAGTCCAACCCTCCTGCCAGCACAAGAACACCCAGGGCTGGCCACACAGGAACAGATCCTGGAGGGTCTTGAAGATCTCTAGAGGTGGAGACTCCACAACCTCTCTGGCTTGTTGTAGGCTCTGTCACTCTCACAGTGAAGAAGTTTTTTCTCATCTTGAGGTGGAACTTCCTGTGTTTCACCTTGCCACCATTACCTCTCATGCTATCATAGGGCACAACTGAAAAGATACTGGCCCCTTCTACTTGATATCCACCCTTCAGATATTTGTAAACATTAATAAGATCCTCTCTCAGTCTTCTCCAGGCTAAACAGTCCCAGGGCTCTCAGAGATGTTCCATCCCCTCATCGTCTTTGTAGCTCTCCATTGGACTCTCTCTGGTATCTCCCTGTGCCTCTTGAACTGGGGAGGCCAGAACTGAACACAGTCTTGGAGTATAACTCATTTTCACTCAGCCCCAGGTGGTCAAATAGGTCTGCCACCTCAGTATCTCTCCCTTTTCTCTCTTAGTTGCAACGGGAAGTATTCAAACTTGGGGAAACTTGTATAGGTCCACTTTAAAAAAGAGTGCCTGTTCATGTCATTGGAGGTACTGAATAGGTATTATTGGTGCTGGTACATGCCTGAAAACCAAAAAGTGGTGTACTGTTCATTTGAAAAAGTGGTTTCTGCAGATGCCGTAATGGTCAAATCAGAAGAAAAAAACCAACATACCCTTGGCTGCTTCTAACTAAATATCAGAGTAGCCAAAATATATCTATGCTCTGCTTCTGTTGCTAAAAAAACTGCCAACATTCAGAACAGATGCCATTTTAATGCAGCATTTTTCTCCTAAGAAAATTATTTACTCTCTGCCATAGTTTGTTGATCATTTTAAGGTGTTAAGTGCTGGAAGCAGCAGTTTTCTGGCTGTGTGCCACTTGGAACTGCATAGAGCATTAATGCCACCTGTTGAAAAGCCTCATGGGACCGTCTTGAGGGAAGATATATAATGTACTTGGGACTTGGAGGTTTTACTAACACTTGGTAATAGTGATAACATTCTTCATGTACAAAATAAAAAAAAAATAATTAAAAAATCTGATACATTCTTCCCCTTGACAGATGGAAGTTTAATTCTCTTCTACCCTTGCTTATATAAATCTCATCCTGACATTTATCAAGAAGACTATCAGACCCCACATTACTCTGTGGTTCTGGGGTCTTAAAGGAAAATTATAGTACATGCAACAAGTTCTGTTATGAGAGGAGTCTTAACTTTTCTCACACAGAAGATAGGCACCAATTTCACAGGAAGTTCAGAAAGCCTTTATTACTACATCTGTTTGAGGAATGTGTTTTGTTTTACTATTGCAATAACTGGTTTTTGCCAGGAAAATATGTTAAGTGAATTACAGGATGCATATATGAGAGCCGGAAAAAAAGTGTGGGACATGCTATCATATCCCAAATAGAGGATTTGGACATGAAAGCAAAACCAAAATAACTTCAGAGAGTAGTTTGCTTCTGTAGCAGACAAACAGCTTACAGATCCACAGCCTTAATATGACTGTCATCAGAATGTTGATTAAAGTCCCAATATTACTGTGTATGTAAAGCTATTTCTCATTTTTCTTAAAAATTCCACTCCTGGAGTCAGGTGATGATGTGACAATCTCAACTTCCATTTAAAAACATTAGCTACATTTCCAGCTTTTTATTGTGATGAAAAAAAATTACAATGCTAGCCCAAGGAATGTAATCACTGTCAACATTTTAAATTAATGGCTCTTTATGCTACACATTTGGACATACTGTGGATTATAGTAAATTACACATTAGATTTTTAATACAGGAAGATCAGACCAGATTCAGTGAACTTCTATGTTAGCAGTGAACAAAGTGAGAACTAGATCATGGTGTGCCAGGAGTAAAGATAAACCCTGAGTAAAAGACTGTAAGTGCAGAGCAAATGCACTGGGTACCTCTTCCTCTTTAACTCTGATTCCTTCAGTCACCAGCTCACTGCTAGATTGACTTTCTCACAGGAAAGCTTTCTGAATTGTCTTCAGTAAGGTTTAGGGGAAAAGGTGTGTTCTTTGTAGTGGTGTTAGTGTAGGAAAACTAACACAAGATAAAATCTTACTGCCGTGAACACGTAGATTCATTCTTTGTAACTGACAATTTAAATGGTCCATGTGGTTCCTTTTCCCCTAGAGTCACTGAAGAGTGAAATGTGCACTCTGAGGGGAAAATGGTGCTATTTTAAAATTGCCTCCTGGAAATACTTCTCCAGGTCAGTAGCTACTGTCAGAAAGGAAGCATAGGGAAATTTTCAGTCATTTCCTCAAATGCACACACTCTGATGTCAGGGGCCAACTGATGGTTGTGACCAAATATCATCCACAACTGTTGAACCCATCTATTCTTCCTGCTGGAGATAATGCCCTCTGAAATTACTGGCTGAAAATTTACTGGTCACGAAATCAGCCTCTTCTCTTTTAAACTACACAAAAACAGGGACAAAGACTTCTGTTTAAAATCAGGATCAAGCTGCAATAGGTTATTAAACAAATTGCTACTGTCAGCAAATGGCCTGGAATTTCATCTCTGCTTTAAAAAATGAGATGATCTTGTGAAAAATATTACAAAACATAAAACACTACAGACTCTGCATGGTTGTTTTGTAGTTTGGCATTTGGAATTTAATGTCACAGTAATGCCCCCTGCTGATAAGCCTTCAAAGAGCTACTTTGGATCAAGCTCACTATTTAATAGTACTGTGCATCAACACTCAAAAAAAATATTTCAGCATATGTCTTATCATAACCGGATTAATCTTAAATAAATCACATTTCTTTTAAGTTTGCTCCATAATAAGGCCTGTAGCATCACAAAAGCTGTAACAAAACATCCTTATAATTCTCACATATGAACCCTTTCTACTGTTTGTTTAGTAAAAGGGACAAAGTGATGTAGCATCATTGTATAGGAATGAAATTTTAAAGAAGAGAAGGAATCTGTAAAATTTTGTAAAGCAAGCAGATTATTATAATAAAATGTAGCTTGCCAAAATAGAGAAATTGCAAGAAGTTGAACAGAGGTATTGCTATTCAGGGTTATACTAGGGGGAGCTAAGTGATAGGCCTTTTAATGTAATTTATTATCTGTTTTCTAGCTAAAGAAAAAAAGGTGTCATTAATACTGATTTTTATATACATATGGCAACACAGGTATTTCCTGATTCATAAAAGACCTGGGAACTCATTTCCTTCTCTTCAAGCCATGAGGGTATTGTCTGAAAAATGGATTTGTCACCTGGTGTGCAGTAAGTCGAAATCTCACACACTCAGGAGAGACAGTGCTTATTTATTTCAGGGTTGTACAAACCTGGGTTCTCGGTGGTGTCTGACAAGTGAAGCACACCAAATGGGACCCAGCTAAGGATACACAGACCTTGAGTTCTGCTGCCAAGTTGGCAATATGCAATTGTATAATCTTCTTAAAGGCCAGATTGCTCTGTGATGTCTTTGTTAATGGATACCAACTGTTTGTTGTTCTGATTAGAAGTGTAACATCTTGCCCTAATACAATGCTATCTATGTTTTAGTTAGTCTTCAACAGTTCCTCCCTTCTAGACTCATATAGATATAACTAATGTTAGTCTCATTTTAGAAGCCCCCCTAGGAGTTTTTAAGTACATCTGAAAAGACATGGAAAAATTGCATATATGCTTACAAGGGCTAATAAAATTACTATCAATACTGTCAGCAATTTCTTAACCCATAAACTCAGGTTAGGGAGCCAGGAAGTCAGCCATCTCCCTGTTTCTTCAAATTTGTAAGAGGTATCCTCCTTTTGGACCTCATGTAGTAGTCTGGTTTCCAAATTCCATTTAAGTTAGTGGAAATCCTTCCACTCTGATGTGTATATACATAGCCACTAGTATTGATTACTATGCATACTCCTCCTGGAGAGGGTAACAATATGTCTAGAACCATTCTGTTTTGAGTAGCTATCTCAGCAACTTCCAAGACTGCTTTTTGTAAAGCAACGATAGTGTCAGATCCTATCCATTCTGTACATACAGAGATGTTTAGTATGGCCTTTTCTAATTCACTTTACTCCTAGACAAGGAATATACCATCTGGCAAAAGAGTGACATTTTTTAGGTCTTTCTATTAGAGAATTATTTCTCTTTTGCCTCCTCATAACTGATCTCAACCACTGATCTTCATTATCTAACCTTTCTGTCACTCTAAAAGTAAGGATTACTGTTCCCAAAGTACACATTCCTGACCAACCGGGGGATTGTATTTTCTATGCCTTATTTCCACATAACCAATACCAACCCTTGCCTTTTGGGACATGTTATCCCCTTCATTCTTTGTTCTGACACCTGTGACCTATTTGAATATATTTCCTACATAAATAGCTCCTGTACAATAATAGGTTGTTTCCCATGGAACAAAGCCTTTTCCCACCATTTGTTGCTATTATTACATCTCTGTAAACACCGGTAGTAATCTCCCATCAAATCATGAGCTTCTCATTCTTCTTCCACATTTTAATCATACATAGTTTGATTACTATCATTCTTCACATACTTCATGAATTCTGAAAATGAGAAATTAAGGGTCATCCCTATGAAGGGGATGCCTTTATTTGAGTGTTCTGGAAAATGAGTACATACCCAACAACTTGTTCAGTTAACTATTTTAATAGATTTTTCAATCATTTCCAAGTGAAGGTTATGATCCCAAGAATCAGAGCATCTCTCCTGGTTCCCTTTGGTTGCCTGACTCGTGTAAGCTAGAAAAATCAATCACCATGTTCCGCTCATTATTGGGTTTTAGAAAAGTAGTATGCCTGTATACATACCATAGACACACTACTAGTGCTATCCCTACAAAACAATACAAGAAAATTTCTCCTTGTGTACAATCTAAATGTAAAATTGATTCAATATTAGTCCAAGTACAGCTCATTTATCTCTGCATATTTTTAGCTTCAAAGGTTGAACTTGTTCAACTTTCCACATAACTGGAAGGGTCATCTTTACTGAATTTTCACAGCAGGGTTGGTTGTAAGTAGCACAAGACAAGGTCCCTTCAAATTTTTCTATCGGCAGCGACTCTTAAAACTGACCTCCTGACTTAAATGCATGTACAGGTGAATCACCAGCACAGGAGATCTCAGCTCAGCATACCTATGGAGAGAATCAAGAGCTCTTGCCATTGCTGCAGTTCTTTTGCCAGTACATTTAGAAAAATTTTAAGACTGTTGTTGAATCCTTGGGGCAGCACTGTCCAGCAGAACTGCATTTTGTGTCTTGCTGTCAGGTTTTCCCATTCATAGGCCAATAGGTTCTGACTTTGTTCTTCCAATGGAATGAAAAGAAGGCATCCTTTAAGTACAATACTGTAAAATAAATATTTGTATCAACTGTCATTTTTAGCAGAGTGTAAGTATTGGGTACTACTGCGTGTACAACAGTCACTGTTTGACTAATACCTCTTAGATGTTGTACTAAATGGTATTCCTTTGAATGTGGCTTTTTAACAGGTAAAATAGGGGTATTGTATTCTGATTGACATTCTTGAAACAGTACATACTTTAGAAAGTTGTAAATTATAGGCTGCAGTCCAACAAGGGCCTCTAGTTTCATAGGATATTGTTTACATATTACTGACTTTACTCCTGGTTTCAATTCCACTCTTACCCGCTCTTCCGGTTATCTCGGTTTCCCAAAGGGGATAACTGCATTCATGACTTCAGAGGAGGCTTCCATTTTTTTTCCTTATTTCCAGCATCTTTTGTCTTGTTAATTACTGTAACATATGTACCAGTGCCTCCCAGGCATTATTCTGCAGAATGTGTCCTCGAACTTTGTTCTCATCAAAGGTTATTTGTGCTCAAAAATTATTTAATAAATCCCTTCCCCTCATAGGTAATGGACATTCTGGTATATAGAAGAATTCATGTGTAAGTACTTTATTCCCAGTTTCACAATCAGCTGAAAGAAAGGTCTGACCTCTCATTTTCCCCTGACACCAATCACTGACATAGAGAATTTGTTCACAGGTCTTTTACAACTATTTAGTACAGAGTACTTTGCCCCTCTACCTACCAGGAACTTAACTGTCTCATTCCCCAGCTTAAGTGAATCCAGGGCTTTATCTGGGGAATCTAATTTTCCAACCCCCAGTCACTGTCAATACGAATCTTCCATACCTGTCATAACTAAGTCTGCCTCTGGAATGGGTGCAGAGGAGGGATGTAAAATCACCTGATTGTCTCTTTGGGCATTCATTTTTCCAGTGTCCTTTTTCCTTGCAAATGGCACACTGATCTCTCCCCAAAGGGATTGTATGTTCTGTATTTCCTCCTGCTCCTCACTCCCTTCTGTGTCCTCTCAGGAAACCACTTCCCCAGGAGGAACTTTGTGCTTGAGCAAAGGCACCTGCTAGAATTGCAGCATTCTGCTTTCTGTCCTGCAATTTCCTTTTGTTTTTCATTCTCCAGTTCTTCCCTGTTATTGTATACTTTGTATGTGATTTCTATTAACTGAGATACTGACATTCCAGACATGCCATCTACTTCTTGCAACTTTCTTTTTGTATCTGGTACTGAGTGCACCATGAACAAAAAAGGCATTCTATTAGCCTCATTCTATTATCCAGTAAAAGTCATTCTATTAGCCTCATCCAGTCAAAGTCATTCTATTAGCCTCATCCTTGGGATCCAAATCTGTCCATTTCCATGATGGTCTTCCATATAAAGCAGAGGGGTCCTCGTTTTTACCTTGCACCACCAGATCTAGTTTTGGAAGCTTTTACATCCAGGTACCTCATGTTTTATTCCATATAATAACAACTCCTGACATTGTTTATTCATCAGTCTGCCTGTCCCTGGATTTTGATCCCAGTCTGTCTCTTGTGCTGGCATAAAACAGTCTGGACCACCCCCTGAAGTTAGCCTCTCATTCTCCTCCTGAGCTTTTTCCAGCATGATTCTCTTTTTCTGAGACAGAAGTAAAGCACCACTTGCACATCCTTCCAGTCCAGGTTATGATTTTCAACTATCATTGTAAAGGACCAATATATTTTCTCTGGATTTTGCCAGTATGACCCAGCAGTCTGCTTCTGAGGTTGAAAAAGGAACTTTCACATCTACAGGCATTCCCTCTGGCCCTGCTGTCTGGCACAGCAGAGCCTGAATCACAGGATTCTGTTGCATGTAAGTTCTGCCTGCAATGGGACTACATCCTGCACCACCACTTTCCATACCATCAACATTATCCAGATCTCTATGTGTGGAAGCCAACAATTGCACATCCTCTACTTCGTCCTCCATTTACAAACACTTTTTCCCAACACTACAAGCAGAACAACATTGAGACAATTTCTTTCTGTCCTACATCATCATGAATACATTCAAATCAGATACCAACAATTTGCATCTCTTCCGTGTTTCATACAGGTCTAGGAAAATGTGTCAACTCTCTGAGGTTGGTTTTTTTGACAGGGCAGTATCATGTGATGCTTTGGTCTGATATGGCACCTTCTCTCCTTTCAATCTTACACCACTTTCAGTGCTGATGTCAGAGCAATCATCCTCAAGGTCAGAATATGCTCTAGCATCCTTGCCAGCAGTCTGACAGAGGAGGTAGCCAAGGAGTCACCAAGTTTGTTCGTGGCATGTTGTTAGTGTTCCTTGGAAAGGTGCGGTGTGCTTTTCAAGTTTTCACTCTTCCTGGAATGGCAGATGTTTCCTTCTACTGTTGAAATACTTCTAGGAGTTGCACTTGCCAGGTGCCTGCACAGGCCTACCATGAATTTGAAGGTAGCCCCAAAAGAATCAATGGAGGAGACAGAAACAAAATCCATTACAAGCAAATCCATCTCCAGTGGAAACCCACAATAATAGTGAAGATCATATGTAGCTTAGGGGTTTTTCTCTGTATGGACCATTATTAACTTTGAAAAGACAGATGCCAGGAAAAAATAAGTCTTTTTAGTTAATAGGGGTACCAGAGGATTATAGCTTGTAATGGATCCTTGCAACTGGAGTGCAGGAATCCACCAGCTCTTCATCAGTCTTCTAGCAAACACTGGTTCCAACAAACTGGACCCAGTATCTTTGATTATTGCTATCCTAGCTGGGTATGTGGACAAATGCAAAGATATTTGTCTCTGATGCTTTGGGTTTGTTTCATACTTATACTCAGACCTTGGCTACATAAATGCTATTGGAGTGTTAAAAGATGCAGCACAGCATGTAGGTAGGCATCCCTGCTCTGTTCAGGGTGACCGTTTCAGCCTCTGATCAATCCATGGGTCACAGTTACCTGTCAAGGAAAGTAGGTTTAAATTTGTTCCATAAGAACCCCTGGTAAAATGTAAGGATCTACAAATGAGAAGATTGAAAACCACTGCTTTAAACTGTGAGAGTTGGAGCAGTATGTAGAGTGGATTGAGTTACACCTCATAACCAAAGTACTTAATACTGTAGATTTCCTACACATTGTTGTGCTGGCTACAGCATTTTTATGCCTTTATGTCTTGTTGCAATTAGAAGTGTACTGCTTCACTACACAGCTAGAGCTGGAGAACTCTGCCTTCTTTTTATGGATGAGCTCTTAGGTAATGTTAAGTTTCTGTGGTGTAGCATGTAGAAATTCTCCAGGGACCATTAAAAAAAAAAGAAACTGAGACAGTTTTTAACCAGGTGTCAGTATTTCTATAGGCCATGATACTCACACAAAATTTCTTTTCCTGAAACAAGTGCCTTAGGAAGATGTAAATCTCTCTTTTATCTGAGAGTGTCTTCTTCATCATTATAAACTATATCTAGTCTCAACTTAATTGCTAAAATGGTACAATAATACAATTAGTTCTTGAAATGCACTTCTAAGAAGCTCTGCAGAGACCACTCTGATTTCTACACAGTTCCAGCTTCAAAAGCCTGTGTGTGCTAATAACCCCTCTGCCTCTGAGCTGCTTTCCAGCTTGTGCCACCATCCTGGACTGGACTTAAATCCATGTCCTGTAGTTGGCTGCTCTCAGAACAGACCATGACTTTTGTGTGTTGCAGTTACATAAGAAAACTGATTTCAGAATCAGATTGCAAGAACAGTTATATCAGGTGATGGAGAGAAAACACTTTGAAGAGTGGCAGTTCAGAAAGATCATTGGCTTTCATATTTATTTGGACAGTGAAAAATATATGGTTATTTGGCATAATGAAACCATTCACTTGGAATTATTTCACTAATAAGTGGTAGTCCAATATAAGTGGTTTTTATCACTGTCCTCAGGTGAAGTATTAGTTCATTACACATTTATCTAGTTGCTTTGTCTTTTTGTTTGTTTGTTTGTTTGTTTGTTTGTTTTTTGGTTTTGGGTTTTTTTTGGTTTTTTTTTTTGGTAGTATTTTCATTAGAAGTAGATTATGTTCTGCACCAGTCTCTTAGCAACCTGAAAGATTATGCAGTTGGCCAGATCCTTATCAGCCATCAAGATCATTAATTCACTGAGATCAGAGCTTGTCAGAGCTGTTATGGTCTGATACTCTCTTTATCTTTCTACAGACCTGGATCTGCTAAAGTGTGAAGGTGAAACCTTTTAAGCCATGTCATTTGTGATAAAACAGTGCAGAACAGATACTTAACAAGCTGCTGTAGAGACCAAGGCTTTTGTTGATCCCTGAAGAATTCATAATGCTAACTCCCAGTACTGATAATGGGAGATATGTACCTATTACCCTCACACCTCAGTGTGAAAATAGGACTTTTAGGTGCTAGCACATCTGGATCAGATGGACTTTTAATTAACTGTTGTCACTGTCTTCTTTGTTATTTTCAAGGATAGTCTTCTCTGACGGGGTGTTAAACGTTTCCTTACGACTTGATCATTCTACAATGTGAAAATGTAGACCCTTCTTAAGTTATATGTGGTGTTTCAGCATAGGCAATTTCAACAGTCTTGAAAAAATTCCCAGAAACATACTGTGAAAAAGCTTGCCAAAGTAATTGTTTTAAGCAAAATCATCATGTAATAATACAACTCAAATATTTTCCAGGAGTCTGTAATTCTTCTGCTAGTACTTGAAGGAATTTTGATTATTTAAGAAAACAAAATCTAACTAATGAGATGTTTTCTTTCTCTATGTTAAGTACAGACAGTAAAGCTAACAAATCTATATCAGGTGAACGCTGATTTAGTAACTGAATATCAGTTCAGCACAAGTAAACACAGACTGCTCAAAAAAAATTACTGACGTCTGAAACAGCATGTCATGAAACAACAGTTTCTGAGGCCTCATCCTAATTAGAGTACTTCAGGAAACAGTAATTTTTGGATAGAGGCTTGATCTGCTTTTAGAAAGATAAAAGTGGATCATGAAATTTAATAATCCATGTGATTTCTTTCCAATTTGCTGTGCTTCTAATACCCCTCTGCTGCAGCAGCAAGACTAGAGTTCACATCTCCAAGGAAGAGCAGCCTGGCTTCCTTCACAAAGACCTTGACCCATCTCTGGGCAGAACATTCTGGGATGCTGGTTAACTATTTCTGGTATTATCCAGTACAGAAAAAAAACCCCACACTTTTAACAATTTCTTCCAGCAATAACTGGAAGGATTTTTTTAGGCTTTGCATAACAATTGCTCACTAGAGTTTATCCAGAGAGGGAGGTGGAAATCCAATTAAAATGGGTGGAACTGTGAGCCACAGCATATATATATCTCAGTAGCTGAAAACACTCATGCGGGTTTGTGGTGCTCATGAAATTGCGACAGTTTCAGTTCATGAACTGAAACCCACTGAAATTTGCTGAAAACAACTGAGCAAGGTTATCAGTAGGTACCTCACTGACCACCCACTGAGGAACACCTCACACAAAATACTTGTTCAGTTTCTTTCAGAGGAATAAAAATTTTGTCTTTTATGTTGTCATTTGTATGTAGGAACAATTTTCCAGTTCTCAGTTGTGCACATTAAAGGCTAATAAGCTAAAGAATTTACCTCTTTATGTATTTTTACCATCAGTACTTGGGGGGCTTTAAGTTATTCATATGGATTTACATTATGATTTGTATGAGTGGAAAAGCATGAAGCAAAAAGAGATTTTTGCAGTGGTCTTATGCCTGTTTTACAGGACAGAGATTGTGTGGCCAGAGAGTGCACAATAAATTTTTACAGCCTCTTCCTTTTTCCTCTCAATTTCTTGCTCCTCTCTTAAGAACTCTGGGGAGTCTTCAGTACGGGCTGATCAAAAAGCTCTGCCTCAATGTTTACTGTCTTTTAACATTAATCTCTGTCTTAACAGCTTTATGTCCCGTTCTCAAATGGAGCTGGTCTCTTGTTTTCTTGTTTGCAAGCCAAGGGCCTCTTTTCTGTGGGTAACAGTAAAAAAAAAAAAAAAAAAAAAAAAAAATTAAGGGAACTGGGAAGTATTTTGCAGTCAATGATGAAGAGACTTTACACAGTCTGGAACTTCAGTCCCTCTATCTGGTTTTGCAATAATTTTGGTTTGGATGTGCACTGGTCTCTGAGTTACATGGTCAGAGTATTAACGTGAAGGGGAGGATTTCTGGGTGTACCCCAGTAGCCCTGGGATTGATGTTACTGAACTGTATGGCTTACTTTGAGGGTTCTCTTTCGTTATACTCAGGACACAATCTAACACTAATACATGATTAACACCTGCATCAAGCCATTACCAGTTGCCAAAAAAGACTGCAAGACTTACTTCGTACTTCTTGGGCCTTTAAGAACTTGATTTTCTGATTGCAGAGAACTGACACAACTTAAAAAGGAGTAAGGCTGTGCAGTGATAGGAAGGTGTGCAAAGACAGAATCAGTGTGGGCTTGTAGAGATGTGCAGAATTTAGTCATGTGTGAGGAACAGGTGTTCAGTGGTACAGAATTAATCCATTCAAATAGCTGTCTTTGAGAAAAAAACACAGACAAATTGAGTCCATCTTGTCAAACTTTATCTAAATTCAAGCAGGAGTTTTTAAATGGAATTGAATCAGACACATGATGAGTTTCCTTAGCCCTATCATGTATGAGCTTCTGCAGAATCAGGATCTGAGCACATATCATTGGTCTTTTTCATGTGCAGATTATTGACTAATCCAGAAAAATCTGGTCCAGAGTTTTTCCACAGGCTTTCCTATGACATAAGGGCAGTCATTTTATCTCCTCTGTTTTGTCCCCTTTCTGTAAAATGGTGATAAGAGCATTTTCTTATCTTACAACAGAGTAGTGATGATAAATATTAAGGATTATGACATGGTTAAATATTGTGGTAATGGAGGCCATTAAGCACCTTAGACACTGATGTTCATTGGCTGCTTTTCTAAAGTGAATTATTGAGCATTTTAATTTTTCCCAAGTAAACTCAAGGAAATGAGATGATAAGGATTACTAAATAAACCCTGCAAAATGTCCATGTTAAACAGCATTGCGTTTTCTGAATTATGTAACTGGATGTTTTGCATCTTTATCTTAAATCAGCCTACCATCTCTTCTTCAGTGGAACAGGTTGTGCTGGGACGCTGTAGGTGCTCCACCACTGGATGTGTTCCAGACCAGGATGGATGGGGCTTTGAGCAACCTGGTGTAGTGGGAGGTGTCCCTGCTTGTGGCAGGAGAGGTTGGAACTAAGTGATTTTTAAGGTCCCTTCCAACCCAAACCACTCTATGATTCTATGATTTGTTCACACACCTATAGAGGTAGGTATTGCATAGGAAAAAGCATACAGACTAAATCTTCATACTTCCCAGCCAGTTCCAGTGTCTCTGGTGGACACTGCAGGAGGTGTGTGAGTGGAAAGGAGAAGCAGAGAGCAACTGCCCGGTACTGACCGCACGTGGTTAGCTTACCTGCAGTTCATGGTGGTGTGGTAGATTTCAAAGTTCTAGATCTTGAAGTTACTGAATGACAGAATCATAGGATGTTAGATAGCACCATTTTTTAAAGAAAAATTGATTATTTAATAAATTCTATACATCCATCTGATCATAAATAACTTTATACAGTGCACCATTCAATAAATGTCACAGAATCACAGATGGTAGGAGTTGGGAGGGACCTCTGGAGATCATCTCGGCCAACCCTCCTGCTAAAGCAGGTTCACTTTAAGCAGGTTGCCCAGGATTGTATCTAGATGAGTTGTGAAGGTCTCCAGAGAAGGAGACTCCACAACCTCTCTGGGCATCCTGTTCCAGGGCTTTGTCACCCTTACGGGAAAGAATTTCTTTCAGATGTTCAGATGGAACTTTCTCTGTTCCAGTTTCTGCCCATTGTCCCCTGTCCTATTGCTTGGCACCACTGAAAAGAGTCTGGCCCCATCCTCTTGACACCTGACATTTATGTAAGATTGATAAGATCCCTAATCATCAGAAGGAAGCCAAAATCTTCAGAAAACAAATGCTTGATTAACATTTTATGTTGATGTATTACATTCATGCTGTAATTCAGAGTAGGAGAGAGAATATGCATCTTTTGGGGAAATAATTATGTAGATTCCTACTTGCTTAAGCTTCTTAAAAGGGCCTCTGTTCTCTGTCTGTATAATTTCACTTTGGACCATAATTCTGTAATCAGCAGAAGTTGATGTTTGAGTCCACAGAGCTAAATGGTTGAACTAAAAACATTAAATAATCCAGGCTGTATTTTCTAGGAGTTGAACTAATCTGTTTTTTAAAATCTGGATACAAAATTATACTGTTAATTTTGATGGTAAAGAATGGGGGCTTTGGTTTCACTTTGACATGCTTAAGTCTGTCTTACAGGTTGCTCAGGGAATCTGTGGCATCTCCATCCTTGGAGATACCCAAATGCCATCTGGACATGGTCCTGAGCAAACAGGCTCAAGATGTCCCTGCTTGAGCAGAGGAGGTGGGTGAGGTGACTTCCATATGTCCCTTCCAACCTCAACCACTCTGTGATTCTGTGATCTTCTGCTTTCATCAGTGATTTCTCTGTTTTCATGATTTGAACTAAAGTTACAGCCCAACAACCCCTCAACTATGCGATGACTTGAATGTTTGTCATGTGTTACAGCACATGTAGCAAAGCTAGGCTAGAGGAATGCGTAGATAGCTTGTAAGTGTATCTTTGAGATAGAGTTGCCAAAATTATTTTTTAAAGGTCTACTCTTAAAATAATCTCACAGCAACAAAGTTTTGATGCAGAAAACTTTGGTGCAAAATACTAAAACCAAGCCACTTTGGAGTTATTTCACTTTCTGTATTATTATTCTTTTCTATGGTGTGTCAAGATAAATTGCATATGTGACAACTCTTGTATTAATGACAGGCAGCACTGATCTCTATAAAGAGAATTCTGAATCAGATTCTGTAATTGTCTTAACTTCCAAATCAATATCGCTATTTTTGTAAACGATGAGGATTGTGACGTGAGATTTCCTTTGTGGTCTGGCAGATAGGGAACAAGAATGATGAATTAGTATATCTGTTTCATTTCATGAGGTAAGATTAGTGACGACCTTTGAGATGTGTCGTTGAAGCAATGTGGGAAGCAGACACAGACAGTGACAATAGCTTATGTGCAGTAACTGTTAATAGATACAAAAGAAGTTGATACATGAGGTTTTTCACTAACCCATTTAGTCAGCAATAAACCACAAAAAAAAGAGGCAAGAAAGGCTCCTTGACATTTATATGTGCAAGGATGAAGACCCAGACTCAAGCCAGAGTCTTTTTCAAAAGCAGTTGTGATGGAGTGTGGAAAACAGGCAGTAGTCCCAAGTGGTTGTTCTGGGAGTTAGGATTTCTGGGTAGACTTCTAAAGCTTGACTTACAAGCAGCAGCTCCAAGGAAAGGTGAGTGGCAGAAGGCAGATTTGCCTCTGGATAAGTCTGGGACACAGAGGACTCTTCTGGATTAGCATAGGGTGCACATTTCCCAGCATGGGTTTACAGCTGCAGCAGGGAAGCATTTTGGCTTTAGCTTCCTTTATCCTTTGTAATAACCCTTCCACTGCCCTGCTGCTGTGCAGAGGTTTTGTAGCTTGTCGCTACTGTTGGCTCCTGCAGTGTGCTGCCCCTCATCCTGCTAGCTTTCATTGATTGTTGCTGCCATTGACACTCACATGCCCTTTGATAAAGTAGCTGTCAAAGCTCCCGTCCCTCTACAAGCCGCGTTACGGACCCACTCCTATCTGAGACGTTCATTAGTGTCATTTGCCAAAAGGTTTATATAACAGATGTTGCAAAGCGGACGCACAGAAACACACACACACCATTATTGCAGGGGCTGTCAGGGTGACAGTAAAGGGAGGATGGTCTGCAGGACTAGAGTAGCTCAAAGGCATAGCTGCGTCTGTTAAAAAGCAACTAACATCTCTGTGTGGCCATGCTGTATTTTCAGCTTGTCATCATGGCTGGGACTGTTCTGCTCGCCTACTACTTCGAGTGCACCGATACTTTTCAGGTGCATATCCAAGGTTTCTTCTGTCAGGATGGCAATTTGATGAAACCGTACCCTGGAACAGAGGACGAGAGCTTCATTTCACCTCTTGTGCTCTACTGTGTGCTGGCTTCAACTCCAACAGCTATTGTAAGTATAAGAAATTATTTAAATTCTCCACAACTGCTCCATAAATAATAGCAATAGTTCTGTAATATCATTGTCCCCTTTCCTTTCAGCTGTAATTGATTTACACTTAGCTGGGTCTCTGTTTTGCCTTAGTCTAATATGATCTTCATCAGTTATCTCCAGAAGTAATTATTCTGCGGTAATCACAACAGAAGATTGAGGGGTAAAGCTTGTTAAGCCTTTTACAATAGCTTGCTCACTTCACTGATTAGTTGTGAATTTCCTGGGCTCCAGAGGGGCTCTAATGCAAGGGTGATGTGTTGCTGGAAATGGAAAACAGGATAAAGCTGAAGTAAAACCTGGGTCGGACACGCAGTATATCCAGGATTATTTGCTGCTATATTAAAAGAACTGTTGAAGGGCTTTAAAAGGCTTAGATGAGTAGAAAGATGCTCAATACAAAGCAATATATGAATGCTATTTCCTTTTTATTTATAATCTATTTTTGGCAGTCATACCCAGTTAACTTTTTTTACCTGATTTTCTTCACTATCCAACCAGTAAAATACATTATAGCTGTTCTGACCAGATTAAAATATTCAATTAGCTGAGGACATAAAATTCCAAACAGCTTGTTACCATCACTGGTAAACAAAACTTTGTCCCTTTTCCATTTTCCATGCAGAAAGTTGCAAATTTCACAAATAGACAGATTTGCTGCATTTGTAATTACATTGATAAATTCCTATCAGACTATTTTCATGTACTTTGTTTTGATTTATTTCTTTCTCTTTATTTCTTTATCTATACTATTTCTTTCTTATATTAATTTTTCTTTGCATCCCTTTCAAAGTTTTTTGAAGTTGTACATGATGTATTTACTTGTAAAAGGGGAATTCTGCACCATAGTGCATTTGAAATTTTGGTCTGCAGTAATTTTAATGCCTGAAATGGTGTAGACACAACATGGTATGAAATAAGAAAGGGATCTGCAGAAGAGCTATAGTTTTTAGTACAGGACAATTTCTGAAAACAAGTAGGGGTTTACATCATGAGCTGATGAAAATCCTCTGCAGTAGCAGTGTTATTTTCTGTACTGAAACTCAGTTGAATATTAAGACTTTCATTTTAGTTTCTTCTGCGGTGAGAGATTACTTGCAAATGAAAAAATAAATACTGCTTTTCTCCAACTTCACCCTCCCCCCCCCCCCGACAGTGCCATTGCTTAGGGAAGTAACTTTCAGAGGCCATGTTTGTAATGAGAGATTGAGCGTCACTACCACGTCTCGATGCCATAACAATGAACTTAATGGGAGGTTTGTCCCTTCATTCAGAGATATGGCATTGGGTGGGCAAGTGGTAATAAGAACATGGCTCTTTATTGCAATCTTCTTTTTAAAATCCTTGCTCTGGCAAAGTTTGCTGATAACTTTTTGTGTTTTGCTCTGCTGGATTAGCATTTTATTTCTTTTCAGTGGCCCACTCATTTATTAAAAGCTGAACTGGAGTATTCTTCAGGAGGTGAACAATGCTGGATTTGCAGTTTCCATAGCCCATGTTAAAAATAAGGAATGAAAGACTGTAGTGGATGTCAGGTAATGGTTTTGGGTGCTGAAGAGACCTTCAGGGTAGTGCTGTGTGGAGCTGGTGTGACTATCTCATACAATGCAGGCTGTGCAGAAATACTAGCCTGGGTCCAGAAGTCCAGCCATCACCCTAGATGGTGGGATCCAGTGCTGGAGATAAGCTATAAAACTCTGCTTGTTGGCTTATGCTGTGCCATCAAACTAGTTACACTACTTCAGCTAGAGAAGATGCAGTCAGGGACAGCACAGGGCTCTTTGCACCATACTTGTGGTCTCCACATAAAACCTCAAAGAGAAAACAGATCATACTTTCCTGGGAAAACATTCTTCTTTCCATTTTTAATGTAGTATGCATTGACACATTGTTTACTACTTTATTTGCATTATTTGTATCATTGCATTGTATTATCAATACTTTAATTATTTAATGCATTATTATTTTTTATGGAACTAATCTTCAACCAGAGCATATGTCAGAGGGATCTTTTTCTGTCCTTCTGAGTGGTGCTCAGCACAAGATTTTTATGTGGGTAATTTCTCTTTATTTCTTATTCCCTTCTTTTCCTGAGAGACTTTCCTTTCCTCACAGGCTCATTTCAGACTTCTGCTTCAGCTAGCAGCTGACTCTGCAAACTGAATTTTAGCAGCAGTCTTTAATAGAAAGCTAGTAAATGAGACAGAAAGTGAGCTCTGAGTCTCCCTTATTTCTGTCCTTGCATTGCTGGTCAGGCTGCTCAAGAGTGTGAATGTCCTCAGCTGTCATCTGGTACCTGAGTGGGTGCTGCCTGTGTATTCAAACTGCCACAGTCTGGAAAGAGACTTTGAACCAGTGGAGTCTCCCAGGGATTTCAGTGAAAGGAGCAAGTGCAGCTGTTTCTATTTATACTGTGATGATTGTACACTCTCAAAAAAAACCAGAAAAAAAACAACAACAAAACCCCACCCACAAACAAAAGAACTCACACAGCTGTGCTTTGTGGGAGGGAGCTTTGTGTGCATTTAACGTGGGTTAAGCTGTAGCTTTACTCTCTGCCCTTCACTCTTAGAAGTAATCACTGACATCCTATGGCTCCACTGTCAAGAAATGACTTAACTGAATGGTAATGCCCGTCCCTCCTTATAATTACTTGTTTCTCCTCTGCAAGACACTTGTTTCACTTTCGGACAGCAAATTGGTTTGGCTAAGAGGATTTACAGTAGCAAATCTGATCTTTCTGGGTTGCCTGCATATTGACACTGTCCTGGCAATCTCATGGCATGAGAGATGTGATTGTTGTTAGGAAGGGGGGGAACCCAGCAGCAATGAGGTATACTAGTTAACAGTGTTTCTGGAGCTATAAAACGGGCTAGGAGCCAGGACATGCTTCCTTATCGGAAGCAGCATTTAAGTGCACTCCTCTGTGCACAGGTCTGGAGAGGACTCAAAAGTCCTGATTTCAGTGTAGCTGTGAGGTGTTACAATGCTTGCAAACCAAAAGGGAGCATCTTTGTGAATTTAATGGAATATCTTTGTGACTCAGTCATTTGGCTGTGACAGTGGCCACAGGGAAAGTGAATGCATGTATTTTATTTCTTCCCTGACAACACTTCTCAGAAGTGCTGTTGTGGTTTGGTACCACTGTATGTGCATTTCCCTGTGTTTTTAGTGGCAAAATAAATGAGACCAGCCTGGTTTTCTGCATTTTTATTTGTTGTTCTTGAAATAAGTGATGGTGCTCACTCTGGTTAACCATTTTTTTCTGCCACACTGGCTAGTTAATCATCATACATCAGAATTACGGAAGTCTGTTAATGCTCCTACAGATAACCTCTCTGGTAACTAGAGTTTCTTGCAAGGGGAAATGCCTGTATCTCCTGATGACACTGTTAAATAAATGAAAATCATGTATGCTTGACTCCATTCTGTGAAATGCATTTTTCTCCCCAATGTTCCACTGAGGATAAGTCAAAGGCTTTCATCTGCTTTATTCATTTTTAATTTTCTGTGTGTGGTGATGTTAGCATCTTTGCAGCAAAGTAGTAGGTTATGGTGGATCTAGTAATAGGTGGTGCCTACATATGGAAACTACTGCCCATTTTATTTCAGATTTAGTGGTTTACCCTCTGAAACATACATCTTTAAGACTCTAACAAATTTTGCTGTCAGCACTGGTAGAAAGGAGGGGATTCCTGGAATCCTGCCTGGTTTGCACTGGCCTCATTATCTGTAGGTTCTGGTGCCACAAAGAGCTGTATAGGATATGTACGGTTTCATCTTCATGCCAGTTGTTTCTAATGCCATTTTTTTAAAATTTTTTTTTCTGAGATATTCCCCTTCTTCAGGCTGATTTCGGTTTTACTGACATTGTTTGTGTTTGGTTATTGAACAACTACTAAAGTTCCTGTTGTCATGCTGAGCATAGAAATGCTTTCAGCTTGTTTCACGGTAAAGTAGAAGCTATGTTTAAATCATTCTAATTGTTGCAGCCAGGAATGTACCATCCTTAACAATCTTGGCAAGTACTTGGGCACTCTAAATACCAGCAGTCTCTGGGGGCCAGGGAATGGGAGTGCGAAGGAGACTATTTGTCCCTGTGGCCTTGCAAGAATAGCATAGAACTTTGGTCTTTGTCTCCACCACATTTCAAAGGACCAAAAGTTCCCAACTTTTAAAAAACTGGTTTTGTCCCGGGCTTCAGGTGGCCTACAGCAACATATGTGCATATTTAAATAGCTGACCTCTGCATTACAGAGCTTTAGACAGACTGACACTTATTTTGGTGGTTATAGGTACTTAAGGAAGCACAAAATTACAGGGAATAGTTGTGGGATTTTTTCAGAGTTGGAGATCTTAGAATGCAAAGGTTTTTCTGCAGGTAAATACAGCATAGCTATTTTACTCAGCTGTTTTCCCAGTGATAGGGAATGTAAAAATTAAGAGTAACTTGAATGTTTAAGCACCAGAGCTTGAATTCCATGATCACAGGCCTGGAGAATTTAAAAGTGACCTGTCCCACAGCAGCATGTTACGCAGAGCCTGAAAGAAAGTGTCAGACTTTAATGCACTGTCAATTCCAAAATAATGGGATGGAAGGGGGTAAAAAATAATAATTAATTTTTGCCAGTATGAGAACTTTATGAAGACAGCGTTTGAAATGCACAAACTATTTCCTTAAAAACATTCTGGGATAGTCTCCACTACATTCATTAGTGTCTCTCAAGACTATCTTGCCCCATTACGAGGTTACTGCAAATCATCCAATTCCCCAGCTGGTACTAAACAATCCTTCCAGAGTTCGGAGATGCTGCCTGCACCGCTCCATCCATTGTGATTTGTCTGCCTGCCTGAGAGAAGCAGTGAGGCTTAGGAGCAGAGCCAGCTCACTGAAACGAATACTGAACAGGAGCAGAAAGCTTCAAGGGCACCGTTCTTTGTTTCCTTAAAGCAGGGTAGCAAGTGCCACTACTGTTTTCATATCTTCAGTTTCTTTCCTTTTGTTTCCAGGTTGGAAATGGCAGCCTACATGTAATTGTTGACTGACCAGTTCTATTAACTTGTGCAAAGGAGTGTTTGTTTTCATATAATGTTGGAATCAAATCAAACCGAACTGGTGTGGTTATTAATTAGAAGATAAATTACAGTGTTGATCAAATTTATTTGAAGCAGGAGGAAACTGTCCAGACTTCTCTCTACAATTTGCACTTACCTCCCAAGCTTCAGAAACATCATTCTTTTTAGATGGGTTTCCTATTCTCTCTGCCACCTTGCTTCCTTCACTTTTGCTTAGTGCAGCCATGTTATTACAGTGATTTATTTCTAGAAGGGAAGCCAGGGAGTTTCTGCCTCTATTGGCTGATTTCCCTGTGGCAGCTCAGCAGCAGATGCCAGGAAAACCAAGAGCAGCTAATGCTGCTCAGATCTCTGTTACAGTAGCTTCCAGCTTCTTTCCAGCTTTTTCAGGCAGAAACCCCTAGGCTTTGCTGGTGATGGTGCTGTGAGAAAGCACATACTCCTCTGCTGCAGTCTCCCACCCACTGTGCCAGCACATCAAGCTAGGCAGCAGTGGAGAGGAGACATCAGTGCCAATGCCTGGAGTGTCCCATACTCCCTGTTAAGGAAGGATATGTCTCTTTTCCAAGGAGATGTACCATACATGGTGCTGGCATGGTCCTGGTTTTCAGGGCTGCCTACCATGTTGGCTTGGTCCCAGAGGGGGATCTCCACTGAAGGGCATTTGGGTACACCTTCCTTTCAATGATGGGAAACAGCTGGGGCTCCTCACAGGGCAAGGCTGTAGGAAGAGTTCCTGGTGCTTGTCAGATGTCTTCTGCAAGTGGTGGCTTGTCTCCCTCTTTTTGAGACTTGCCAAGGATCCAGCTTGTGAAGTGGTGAATGGCAAGCTGGGATACATAGTAGTGAGGCAAAGACATGCCCATTGCTTTGTGTAAAAGTTTGTAATTCTGGTATTTGCACGCCATTCTGGAAACGTGTTTGGTGTAACACTTGAGGCGCTCTTACTGCCCGTGTCTCCAGGTCTTTGTAATGGTCCTGGTCACATACCAGTTTATGAGGAATAATGCAGAGCTGTGGGAAATGTCTTCTATTGATTAGAACTTCAGTATAATTATTTGGACAGTTTTATCATTGTTTTTTTGAGCACGATGATGAGGCAGTTGTGTTTTGGGGGCAGGCTAGAATCCAAATCGTGGATTTCAGCCCTTTTGACTTGGAATAAAAGAAACAAATTTTCATTTTCTGGAAAACAACTTTTTAACTGTTCTTTGCTGGTTTTTTTCATTGAACAACCACAAGAATCAGATAGTAAGTTACTGAACATCAATTGAGCTTTTGTTCTCAGAAGATTGTGGGTGAGCTGGCCCTGAAATGTTCATCTGAAGACATTGTTTCATCTCCTCTCACAGTTATGCAAAATAAAGTCGTGATTCCTGTGGGCTAGAGGAGACCTGTCTAGATGGTGATGGCAAAGATGAGAGGGTGTCTGAGAAAACTCTCAGCTCAGTCCTCATGACCAGCGATGGTACTGATACGTTATCAGGACAAACTTTGGCCCTCCCAGGCAGGCTTGTGTCAGGGTCCTGGCTGCCAATCAAAGCAGAAATACTGTGTCCTGGAGAGCGTGCCAAGGCAGGCTGCAGTGACTGCTTGCCTCCCAAGGTGTCTTTCCTCCATATGAATGTTGCTTAGTGTTTGCTGCCCAGGTTTGACTATGGAGTCTCAGCTGTGTTGTGTCAACTACTGCTACTGTAGGTAGCAGGTAGGATGGTAGATCAGCAGCCCTCAGGGCCCAAGAGTAGCTGTGAGGAAGATGTAAGGAATTAAGAAACTAACAACACTAAGTGAAAGTCAATATGAGCCATGTTCTTAGTGGGGACTGTAGAGAAGGTGGAGACAAACTCTTCAAAGCACAAGAGGCAACTCTGCAGTGGGCACAAGCTGCACGAAAAGAAACTGATTAAATGTTAGGAAAATTATTTTTACAATGACAGTAGTCTGTCACTGAAACAGTGCTACCTTAGAGGCTGTGACTTCTGTAATCTTGAAGACATTCATAACACCACTACTCAAGGCTATGGTTTGTGCTGGCCCTGGTTTGAGTGGGGTCTGGCCTCGAGACCTCTGGGGGCCCTTCCTTCCCAGCTGAATCACTGTGGGATTCTGTGCCTCTGCATGCTGTAGTGACAGTGACTACAGTGGCTGCTGTTTAACTAATGACAGATGAATGGAGCCATGAGTTCCTGTGTAGAGCCTGAAGAGTGTCCTGCTACCCACAGGCAGCTGTCCTAATGCAGCGCTCAAACACGCTGTGCTGCAAAAGGGCAGAGTTGCTTTTGGCCCAGTGCAAGCCACTGCTGATGAACACACCTGCTGGAGCACTTTGCAAAGGTCACCTTTTGGAGAACAGGCCTGTTTTTCCCAGGGAGAGTTGTATGGAGTCATTTTGAAACTGAGATTGAGAGTCCCATAACCTCCACCTGCTTATATTCTCTGTTTTGGAGTGCTCTGCATACAGCTTGTCTCACAGCCAGTGCTTTCCTTCTATCTGCTCCTCTCCTTGCCTGCTATTTGAATGCTGCAGACTTGATTAATTTAGTTCTTTCTATTTGTGACATTAAAAATGCAGCCACACACATCCTTATAGAGGATTTGGGAAATGCCATACACCTTGATGAAACCTGCCCAGAGCTGCGAGTGATGATATCCTGAGACCCAAGTTCAGTTTTGTTTGCTGCCAGAGATTTTCATGTGCAATAGCATGCCTCTGGATGTGGTTCCTGTGTAGAAAGCTGTGTTAACAAGGGTTGACTGTGTCACAAGGATGCTGTGGGCAAGTTCAAAGATTTAAAAACTCACAGAAATCAGAAGAATGTAAATTTAATGTGTAGAAAAGACAGAAAGATCTTGTCTGCACTTTACATCATTCTTCCTAATATGGGATGTCCATTGCCTTTCTGTGATCAGAAATGCCTTCGGTTGTACTTTTTCATGGAAAGCAGCAGAAGGATGTTGTTTCATAGGGACTCTTCAGGCAGTACCATGCGATGGGCACAACTGTGCTTCCTGCATCTCTTCTGTGCACCCTGGCCGACACTCCTCCATCTTTATCTGTGTGGAATTGCCTAGCTGAAAAGAAAACTTGTCTGTGGCAACTTTCACACAACCCCAGTGTTTGCTGAAAATGTGAAAAAAAATAGAAAAATTGTGTTTGCATATTTGTCATCTCCACGTGAGTGAGTGAGTGAGTGAGTGAGTGAAGAAGAGGCAGTGTGGCTGTCAAGATCAGCAGCCCCACATCTCTGCCAGCAGCAATGTGGGACCGTATGGAGGCAGTCAGGCCACATCCCTTTGGAGAAGAGGAGTGAGCAGTTTGACTAAGTTGCAGTGAATCTGTAGTAAGTTTTCGAAGGGAGGTGGGAAAGAAAAGGTGGTGGGATTGGGGCAGTGTGACTGGTGCCAAGCCAGTTTATGCATAGGAGGAACTGGAGCCACATGCATAGGAGTGTGGAGAAACATGTCCAAGGAGGAAGGCTTTAGCTGCTGGAGGAGAAGTAAGCCAAAGTGTGGAGGGGATGTGAAGCAGGAGTGCAGCTCTCAGCTTTGATGGAGGATCTGAACTGAGGTACAAGGCTAATGTCCCGAATGAGAGAAGCTGTAAAAGGAACAAAAGTCTTAAAGCTGGACCCATCCTTGGCTGTCAGCACCATTAATAATGACTCTTCTAAATGGAATATACGCTTTCAAGGTTGCCCGCAACCCTCACCCCACTGCACCGTTCCCGCAGGACTGCTGCTCCAGGATGCCACTCTTTCTGTAACCCCCATTTGGTTGTAACCCAGATGCATTCCTAGATAGTTTATGTTTGCTTATCCTTACAGAAACAGCTCTTCTTGATGTTTACCACAATATATTTTTAGAATGCAGCTGTGCAAAAAATCATTTCTCAAGGAAACTGTGAGCTTATCAGGAAGTATTACAGGAGAAAAAAACCCAAAAGATTCCATGTCCCTTTTAAAGCAATAGTTACATTATTTTATTGAATAAATGGATAATTAAGTTAACACACTGTTGGTAATCTGTAAAGGATTGCAGGAAGTATTCTGTGCTCATGTTGTGTTGAGAACTTGAAGGGTGAATATGTGATATTTGACTGTTGAAAATGTCAGTTCACAAGTTGAAAGACTATCACTTCCAATCTGACGTGGACAAAAGGCTATTGAAGAGGAACAGAGGACAAATCAGTTTATCCATCTCTTTGTTCAGAAGGAGCCAGGAAGTAAATAAAGCATGTGCAGCAGAGATTTTTGAGAGCTGAATGATGAGAAGTAAGTATTTGGTGACTGCCAGTAATGGGGAGGCAGGGCGAATTGCAGAAGTTTCCTGAATGGACAGGTTGAAATCAGCAGAGGAAAAATTACTCCTCGGTGGATATTTCTAATTCATAATGGGGCTTTGGAGCATCATTGTAGTATTTTTACCTAATAGTAATATGAAGTGAAATGTGAGCAAGATGGTCCAAGCAACATAACCTCAGTATAGTGGAGGTGCTGTTGCATTCAGGAAATCAAGAATAAAATCATATCCAGTGATACTGCCTTTGCTTCCCTATTGCCTACATCAACTCAGACTGCAGATCACATGTGCTTTCAGTCCCCAACCTCCAGTGCAATTTTCTTGCCACTTCTACTGGCAAGAATACTGGCATCAAGCCAGTATGATACAGCAGTTCATTAACCTTGCATTGTTTCTCAAACAGAAATAAAATAAGTAGCTTGCTTCCTGTTTGCTTTTTCCACCCATATCTGTGTATCTATATTTAGGTTTCACATTTAGAATTGAATTGTACCAATTCCTGGGTGCTGATTCTGTTCTGGCAGAAGCTAAGGTACTTAACAGTGTCAGTGATTAATTTTGGGAGGCCAGCTGGACAACTTGGCTGCATGCAGACCCTGCTCATGCAGAATAATCAGGTTTTAAATCATCAAAATCATCAGAGTTACTTGACTTCAGAAATGCATGGAGGAAAACCAAATGAGTTCTTTGAGGAGCTCTTCAGACCACATTCAGTTTTGCACAGCTAGATTACTTGTCAGAGCTAGGAGCGGTGCCCAGGCCCCCACTGAATTTTTAGAGAATAGCAGAGTTTGCTTTCTAGAGCCCACATTAAACATACATGGAAACAAGATCCTCAAGTTCAGGCAACCAAATTCAGTTCCAGAGATGGCACCACATGAACAGCCCAGTTACGTTGAATCATACTCTATCACCTCACAAATACAGCATTATTACTATACACCTAAACTCTTGTGTTAAACCAAAGGCACTGTTCGCTTTAAAAATTCACATTTTGATCTGTTATGCTATGGGAAATCTGGGATAACTCTGCTTAAATCAGTGGAATGGAACTGAACAGATTTATAGCCTGGCAAAATTTACTCCTAAATCTAAGTGGAACTAATCTATCCACCTGGCAGTTGCTAGCATTGTGCCAGATAGCTAAATTTGTAGAAATAAAGATGAAAACTGAAGCATTCCATTAACTTCTGATGCAAAGGAACTTCAAAAATTGATGTATTGTTAAAGGTGGACTATTAATATGTTTTATACCTAGGCCTCTATTATTTGAGAGGTTTGGGCTTTTTAAGGTCCACGAGCCACTATCTTCACAGAGTAGAATTTCCTCAGGGTGTGAATTGTCTCTGAATGTGTACATACAGCCCAGGCAGAGAGAGAGCCAAAGCATTAATTCAAACTTCTGAACATTATCATAATTCAAATAATAAATGGTTTGAAAGAGTGTCTCTTCTAAACTGCTTTAGTGCAGATGGTCTTTTTCTTAATTCCCAGCCCCATAGTTAGTGAGCTGAGCTTATTGAACTGCTTGCCAATTCTGTTAAGAGCAGATGGACTGAAATGGAATGAAGGCAATATTTCAGTGTGGCTCCCATGGATTGGCTCCTGCCCCCAGATGCCATTATCAACATACGTCTTACAGCTCCACATCTCTCGCCATCAGCGCTTAGAATTATAAAGAGGTTGAGCATACTTGGCTTGAATGTCAATAATCAATAAGGATGCTCATTGGGCTTAATAAGGATAAATTGTTGCCCTTGAAACAACGTAACATTCCAGCAGTCAGAGTGAACTAAGAGTAGTTCCTTGAAATTTATACTAACTCTAGGTACACACACACTTTTGTTATGCATTTCTCCAGCCGTTCCTTAGCACTGTAGATTCCTCTTGTGTGCTTTATAATAATGTATTCAATTAATTCTTTTGAGTGCTCCCCTTTACAAACTCGTTTCTTCCACTTCAGGCTGGCTGTTTTTTCCTAAAGACTTTCATTACAAACTCTGTCTTTCTAAAAGCTCACAGTTTCCTATTCTAAAGCCTTCTGACAAAACATGATAGATGGGGTTTTCAGAAGTGCCCGCTGTGAGGGAACTGTTGCTGCCTCTAAAGTCCATGATCAAGTTCTGTCCAGATTTAGCTAGGGCAGATAGACCTCTGTGCCACAGACTCAAATTAATTCCGAGTGCTTAGGAAATACTGATCCTACTCCTATGGGAAGCAGTTATCATTTTTACAGAAAGGATGAATATTCTGATCACAAAAAAATATACGTAAGCACAGTGAACATCAAGATCAGTGGATCCCTGGAGACTTCATTTTTGATGTATAAAACAGGACATTTAGTAAATAAAGCAAGTCAGAAGTCATCCTCAGGCACCCAGACTTGCTGGCATTTGCAATCTGTGGCCAAATGGCTGACCTCATTCTGTGTCAATAGCAGTGGCTTCATGCTGTTTTCCTTGTGGGACTTGTCCCAGGCATTTTGTGAGAGACTGTTGCCACCAGGCCAGGCTGTGGCAGGGGCCATGCTGAGAGTGTGACAGTATGGGCAACTGGCTGTGCTGCACCCACACCCTGCCACTTTTTACTGCATTAGTACAAACATAATGTATTTGTCCAGAATTTTCACTGATCTCCCCAAAAGTTTTGTGACTTCAGATCAATTTCCACTGCAGGGATGTCCTTCATCTGAATTTCTTTGCAAAGTTGGCAGGAACCAATCTGTAACCTATCTGGCAGAGCAGATCTCAGCTTGAGAATGTGTGGAGCCTGCAGGAAGCATCCAGTATTGCTGAGGCCTGCTGGTAAAATGTTGAGGTGGAAGTCCACAGCACTACTTTCCACTTCCCTGGGTGTCTACAAGCCTTCCATCCATGAAGTATATATTGTCCATACTTTTAAGTTTTAAAAGCTAATAGCAGGCCATGACAGAGTCCATGCCAATCACAGTAAAAATGGGAGCTTCTGTGATCCACAGTATTGATTAAAGCTCTCTTTACCCCTTGTATCCCAGGAGTTAGTCTAAGAAGGCCTAATATTTGCTGTGTCTTGCCACTGAGTGAAAGAATGACGGATCCCTTTCTTGGTTGTGAGCTGGTTCTATGTCAGTTCATCTCAAGTGAATAAGTGTATCCTTGCTGTGTATTAGTTTCTTTGGGCTGCAACCAGTCACGCATGTTTTAATGTTTGCTCATGTCATTTTTAACCTGTTTCTTTCCCTTTCCTGGCAGATTTTTATTGGTGAGATATCCATGTATTTCATAAAGTCAACCCGAGAAACCCTAATTATTCAAGAGAAAACTATTTTGACTGGAGAGTGCTGTTACCTGAACCCACTGCTTCGAAGAATAATACGTTTTATAGGTAAGCATCTTGAGTACTGCAAGCTGCTCTTTGTACCAAAACCAAATGAAACATCCTGATAATCCACACCACAAAATCAATTAAGCTGTGAAATTCTTGCAGGCTTTTTCCACCTTAGAGGGATAGTCCCCCTCGGGATATGCAAGGTAATATTCAAAATGTGCCGTATCGTGCTGTCTGGAGCTGGTTTATATCCTATTCTGCTGAGCTTACTGCTTCTTCAGGACCCTTGAAGAAAGGTTATGCCAATCAAATCCTTATGTGAATAATTCCATCATTGCTAGTCTGTGTAAGCTACCCATTTTACTTACAAATTTGTCCTCACCAGCCCATCTATTTGGCATTTTTCTTCTCAGCCCTAATTTTAACATCCATTGCTCTGCCACATAACGATCAGCTGAGCACAGTGTAAAAACAGCCCAGAGCCTACTTCAAAATAATGTTCTTATTTTCACTGTATTTGTTTTTTATTAATGCTTCCATTAAGTTAATTGCTGAGAAATGAATGAAGAAGTTCTGTCACAAAACCATTTGGAGGTTGCTTTATAGGGTGCTTGCAAACCACTATGCCTTTTTCATGCTGTTGATTGGTAGAAAAAAATACCTATGAGACCTTACTGAGGGGACCATCCCATGATTCTTTTGCAGCAGGAAGAGGAACAGCATTGCATCTTGAGTTTTCACTGTGGCACTTAACAGGGAATCTTGTTGTCCTCTGAAGGCTTCCAAATTGACAGCCATTTAAGGGTCCTCAAACCCCATCCCTCCGTGTTTAGAGATAAGGAAGGCTGGTTGCTCACTTATTACTTCCTTGTAGGAGCAGAGTAAGAAGTATTCCTTTTTACTCATTCATGAGAAATCCCAAGTTCATGCATGGGATGGGATGTCTTGGCTGGCATGGGCCCGTGGTAAATATGGCTCCCCACTAGCCAAGAGAGGCTTTTCTCACACAGCATCATGGCATCTCCCTCCCTGTATACTCTTGGAGGTAAAGCGTCTTTGCACACAGCATCTCACAGAGACCTGGGTCTGAATTCACAGTCTGAGTTAAAAGAACCAGTGAGAAAAAAAAGCTGAAAACATCTGGATCACTTCTTCCCTGTCACTGCTGAATGGCTGAGCTTTATCTGAACGAAAAACAGCTGCTGTGACTGTGGCAAGGGTTGTGTTGTGTCTATGGAGAGCAGCCCTGGCTGCAGGCAGGGATACTTGCTCAGAGCATGGAGTTGAAAGTCTTATCCTGTGTGAAGTTTCTAGCCATCAGCAAATATATACTGCAAAAAGGGAGAGCCATGGTTTTCTTTCTCCCTCTCCTCTTTGCGTGCCTCCTGCTTTATGCATGGAATTTAGGAAGCGAAAGGATTTTTACCTTCTGCCGCACTGGGGATGGGTATAAACGGCGTGTGGTTCACACAGTCCTGGCCTGTGTGCTGCTGCTGAAAACAAAAGACATGGGGATGCAGTTAAAACTAACATACCCTTGAACTTCATATAACCTCCAGGATATATTGATAGATAGTAAACTGCCTACAGGGACAGCACTGAAAGAGCTTAGACAATGCAAGCTAAGCATTTGCTTTATATATTTTCTCATAGTTAGCTTTATTTTTAAACATTCATGCTATTGTTTCTCTTCTGGTAGAAGAGAAGGGGGTAGCAATGATAGGGTGGACTCTCTGAGAGTAGTAGAATATGAACCTTGCTAGAGAATTCAATCAGGGCTTTGCAGCTATATTTTTTTCCCTGAGAAAAATGAAATTAGTTGTACTAGAAATGGATTGAAGTATTACTTTCATCTTAAACTACAGTGATTGTTGCTTGTTTTCTTCTGAAACCTTCTCCCTGCCTCTACAGTAAAATGAGAGAAGTAGAGTTCGTTGAAAAGTGTGTGAAATAATTTATGAAAGGAATGAAAATTAACCACACATTATTCATTGACATTCCACCTACATTTTGAAAATGTGACATGGACAGGGCAGCTGTCACCTGTGCTGGGTGATCAGGGAAGTTAGCTCCATACAGCTGCTTACTGTAAAAAGAGGCTACCTGAATGCCTGGCTCTGGAGAGACTACATGTTACTCACACATGGATTTCCTTGCATCTGTCTTCTCCTGCTAGATTTGAGGGCCATAGGTTACAGAGCTGATTAAGTAGGTTGTTTTCCAAGATACCCTAGCAAACAGTCTGGCTTGTTGCAAAGAAGTTGGTATAAATTCATTGGAATATCCACATCTGATTATTTCTTTTCATCCAGATGTGTAAGGAAGTGTCTTAAGTGAGTATCTGCAAAAAGTAGTAATTGAACTCCTCAGAATATTACTGCCTTTTAAGTCATTACAGTTGGTATTTCCCAAAAGGATGAGAAAAATCCTTCAGTGGGTCTGGGTGCTCATGTGTCAGGAAAAATGAACGCTACTTCCTGATCCTGAAAGGCACATCATGAAGAGCTTTTGAGAGTTGCTATTCCCAAATTTTAGAAAGGGAAATAGGCTTTTATCTCCTTTCTTCCTTCTCTCCCTCCCTCCCTAACTAGGGAAGAGGTGGGATTTTAAGAATAATAGTTTAAATGTGCTTTACACAAACCATCATTCACTTAATTTTGTATGGAAAGAGAAGCTAAAAGGGAAAAACTAGATTATCTTTTGGTCATGTGGAAAGATAATCACCTTTGACATACTGTCTCCATGGGATCTTTTGGATTTGGTTGCTAGGATTGAGCCTTTTTCCCTCTTGCTTTTTCTTCATGTATACAGAATGAAGCACTTTAGTCCTTTTTTATACTTTGATAATGGAGAAAAAAGTTAAGAAAAACCAAAAACTTGCAGCTCTTCTGGGATGTTGGCAAAGCTCCACCTTTCTTTTCCTGGATTTTTCTTATCTTGCCTGCTATGCTCTCTGCTTATTCTCTCCTTGTTTTCTACAAGTACTCAGCAGCTCTCTGTTTCTAAGATTCTTCCCTCCTGAGTTTACTTGTGAGCTTGAATGTTTAACTTTAAATCCTTCCCTGCTTTTTTGTCTGTAGGAAGCAGAAACATAATTGCTTCCTGGCCAGACATGAATTCTGCATGTTAGTAGGCATTTGCTTTTGTGGTGAAGGACTGCCTCTCAATTTGCTTCAGTTGTACATCAAGTCCTTCACTGCAGCCTAGATTGTGAAACTTGCTGTGTTCCCTGTATTTAGAAAATGAATTCCTGTATCAGTGAAAAAAAGCTGGCTTAGTTTGGAAACATCAGACTTTGATATATGTTGCAATTTGTTCTATTTTCCTCTTTATCTTTTATAGCTGCTTCCACAGACATGTTACTTTGAAGATTTTCAGGTCCAACAAGTGGTGTGCAATTCCTTTGAAGCGGTTTTTTCTGTCTAAAATATTGGTGCTGCACTGCTATTCTTTAGTCACATTACCTCTTCTCCTTTCTCCCCTCACCTCTCCAAAGCATTTTGTTTTTTTTAATCTGCTGCCAAAATTCTCAGTTTATGTGCTGTACCTTTGAGAAGCCTGGGGGTAGGAGTGGTTGTTTGTTGAACCTCTGCCCTTTCTAGCCATCTCCTAATTTGAGTACACACAACATTTTATACTTTTATTCCCCCTGGATTATGGTAATTTCCCATTCAGTACTTTGTTAACATCTTGCCATCTTGCATTTGTTTCCATCTTCTACTTCATCATTAGTATTGCAAACAGAGGTTATAAGTTTATATAGCATTATTTTTAGCATTATTTAATGAATGTTTTCAGTCAATGATTTAGTCTGTTTATATAGAACTGCTATCATACCCTCAGGATCATGGATTCAGACCTCCCTGACTCAGTTTGGCAGGGTGACTAGAGTGTGCATTGTGTTGCATTTCATTATATTAGGCTTATAATCCATGTGCTTAAGTTGTATACCTGCAAAGCCCTGATAACATGCAAGGAACCTCTCTCCAGTTCAGGTATTTAGACATGCAAAGTGTTTCATGAATTTGTCACCAGTGGCTTTTACTTTGGACCTGCATAATTTGCAGCTAACAAATGGTGCACATCAGTTTCTGCTGACAGCTTAATTTAAAGCATGGTGACACCTCACAGTGGGCAGCTAAATAATGAAATTAGGTCTTTAGTTCAGCAAATTAAGGCTTTAGTTCAGCAAATAAAGGTTTGCAAGATTTATACACATATTGAGTTTATTGTAATAGGATAGATATACCCCAGAACTCTTATGTCAATTCCCTAGGCAGCTGCAGGACACCGTTTGCCGACCTTACCCTTCTGTCTGCCTTGTATCTGAAGTTCACTGTGAAACAATGCATATTCTGTTATTAACTGGCTGCCTTTCAGCAGGGCTTAAGCTGTATTTGGGTGTGCTGCCTCTATCCTAAACTGCTGCAGCAGCTTAAACTGCTGCAGGTTTCCCTTCTTATCCCTGAAGAACCTCCACAGTGAGAAACAGGTCACTGTGTTGGGGACAAATCAAACCTTACTCTTCCCTTTAAAGCCATGTTCTGAGCTGGCTGATGTCTATATGAAAACTGATAGCAAGGAAGAAAGAAATCCTGTGTGTTTGTGGGGAGGAGTCTTGATGCTACAGAGTTCTTGGGAAATTAATTTCTTCTTGAGTGCTTAGACCATTGTCTTCCTTCTTACACCTTGACGGAGTAGTATCCAGGCATGACACTCACACGTGAAGCAGGCAGGCCCAAGAGGCAGTAGGTGCCTGGAGCAGTGAGCTCTGTGGGGTCTTCACTGTGAGATCAAATCCAGTCCTGGGATCAGATTATGAGTACTCAGAAGCTTGCTGTTGAGCCTGTTCCCGATGCCATGGCAACAGACTAAATACATTTCCCTGTAAACTCCATTTTTCCAGTTGTAAAATGGATTAATGATACAGATCTACTTTAACAACACCCTTTAAGATATAGTGATGAAGGATGGTTTAGCAGAGTCTGAGTCACAGAACTATAAATGTGTGGCTTTATTGGACGCACAGGACCATTAGAGCAAAACCTTCATAGATCAGCTGAGCATTTCCTAGAGCCATGAGTCCTTCCACGGACTCCCTCCACTGAAACTCTAATCTTCAAAAAACATAGGGATGGAAAAGGGGTTAGGGGAGTGTTCATGTGCATGAGTAATATGAACATTTTCCAAGCAAATTAAGTTGAGTGTGGAAAATTTAGATAATTGACTGGCCTCCGGGAGAGACAGGAGTGCCTAAATAAATGCACTTGGTAGAAGACACGACTATATGTTACCACAGAGCATAGCTTCTGATGTCTCATGACCTCTTCAAGGCATTGTTTCTTTTGGCATTTTACATAAAGGTTTAATGTTATTTCTCTAATAAAGCCTCCTATCTCCTCATTCTCATTTCTGGCTTCTCACTTCTCTCTTCCCACTGTCGTTTCAGCTGCTCTTCTCCAACTCTCAGAGGGTTTTTGTTGATTTTTTTTTTCCCTACTTTTTTCTTTGTTTTTGTTTTGCTTCAAATCAGCAGCATTTTAGATGTCTGTAATAGCGAGAGTCTCCATGGAGTCAACAAGCAGCTGCAGATGCTGATGTTAGATTCAGGGTGAAGAAAGAGAGAGCTTGAACAAGAGTTGCAGGGAGAAGACAGGGTTGTACTGAGGTTACAGTGAGCAAGGAGAGCTGGATTCTTCTTCAGGGCAGATGTCTCTGTTAGCAAAAGCCATAGACAAAACTGGATCTGGCAACACTGATGAACAGCCACACAGGGAGCTTGGTAGAAGAATATGTAGCATGTGAGTGAGAAGCTCAGAACTTACGGGTTCATGCTTGGAGGAATTTTTGGCAGCGGTTTAGGGGGAGGTATAAGTTGGAAAATTAAAATGGAAGCATTCAAAATTTAAGGTGCTGAAGATTTAGCTTCTTCTGTGAAGGCAAGTGTTAGTTCAGGTAGGATGGAGCTGGAAAGATCAAGGCTCCTGTTGACTGTCCTCAGCATTTTTGAACAGGGCTTTCCCTGTTGGTTCTTTTTTTAGATTTCACATTTAGCTTGTCCGAGGTCTTTCCCACTGGAGGTAGAGATATGTTCAAATCTGATCCTCAGTTCCTTCCCCTTGAACACTGGGGCAGCTAAAGAGTGTAGCCTACCCTGTATCTCTGGCCTAAGTTAGTCTCTTTCCCAGTTACATTCTGCTTACTGGTTTGCCTTCTAGCCTCTTCTTTCTGTCTGCTCCTGACACACACAAACACAGCTAAGAGACAGAACAGTAAGAAAAAAGTCAGAAGGCCTTTCCAGCAGTAGCTTTTGCTCCTTCTTTAATGTCTGTTTGTGCTGTCAGACTATGTGACATGTGTGGATGAGGGGAAGGTGTGGCTTTATGTAAATGAAATTAACTTATGTTCATCCCTTCTGCTACTAACCAGCTGTAGAGGCTGTAGATCTTCTTCCCATGTGGCTTGCATTGTTTATATATATATATTCTCAGCATATGCTAGCTTTGGACAAAAGTTTCCTCTCAGGTTTCCTAGGCCAGAGTGAGCACAGTGAGATAAAGTGCTTGCTTCTTAGCAGGATGACATCATCTCCCATTACACCTGAGCATCAGAGTCTGGAAGAGGTACATATTCTCCCATTCTTTCTGTGTGGCATTATATCACCGACTTCAGCTGTGTGACCCTGAATAGCTGGGGCTAGCTGCCCTTCCCATGAAGACTTTCAGCAGCGATTTATCTGCCTCTAAAAACCTGGCAATCACACCACTGCACTGTAGCGCTCTGGTCAGTTAGCTTAGCTGTTGTAGGTCATTGAACAAATCCATTGAACAGATGGATTCCTGAGGTATAAAAACCATCAGGGGACTCTCCACCACTACCCAGGCTCACTGGTGTTACAGCCTTGAAATCAATTACAGCCAACCCTATCTCAAAGTCTCCAGAGACTCCATGATGTGTAATTGGTCTGCAAGGGTTAAATTCCTGCCAGCCGAGTTCACTGCTGCACATAGCTATGATTTTTGTAAGGTGCAGTTTGGCAGAACTGTAAGAAGGCAATTACAATGGTCAATATGCATCACAGTCAGAGCATCATAAACGTTTCAATCATGGCTTGTTCTGCTGTTCTGCAGAGTACTGCAGCCCCCAGCAGTTGAGTCTGGGCCAGCACTGTCAGTGCTACCAAATATTGAGAAAATGAAGGTGTTCAAACTTCTTTTTTTTTTTCCAGAGAAAACACTGGATCACCTTTGTACTTGTGCACTGCCTAGAGACTGAAATAACTTTGTGAAGCCCATGAGCTTTTTCTGAAACACCTCCATTCTTGGCTTGTACATGCGTAACACAATAAAGATCCTGGGACAGACTGCCTGGCTCTTAGATTTCCTCTAAGTATTATAAAGGACTGGGTAATCATTCTCACTGCAGTATACCTGTGATTTGCACAGCACATCAAAAAGTTACCATTTAAAGCGAGCTGTGATAAAAAACCAAAATTAATAATTTGGCCAAAGAGACGTATATAGAAATGAGATTCATCTTTAGCATAGCTTGCTGTTTCACCAAGTTGAAAAGATACCTCTTGCCTTTTTCCTTTGAACTTGCTTGTGTGCTGTCTGATGTAGATGAGGAGTTCCTGCTGACTGTGGAAACCACGGATTTAAAATGTTAGCAGAGGGATTAAGAAAATAAAAGAGCAGTGCCAGTGCTTTCTCCATTTCATTTTTAAACACAGAGACTTAGCAGGATGAATGAGAAGACTGTCAGGCCAGCAGAACGACAGGGGCCAGTCTTGCAGTCTCAAATCAGAGGAAGGTTGTCTCCTCATTTAAACA
The DNA here is from genome assembly GCA_025345505.1 of Todiramphus chloris collaris. Lineage (NCBI taxonomy): Eukaryota > Metazoa > Chordata > Aves > Coraciiformes > Alcedinidae > Todiramphus > Todiramphus chloris. Next base: position 4,091,629 of record JANVCC010010406.1, read on the forward strand.
CCACTGGCTTTTTAAATGCATGATCACACATCAGCTCCTTAATAATGAATAATAATAAACTCTATTATAAAGAATAGTAATAAACTCAGTCCCCAAAATCACCTTCAGTGTGGTAATGCTGCTTCCTAGCCTTGGGGAAGTGTGGTGAGCTCAAACTGCTCTGCCCTCCTGCCACCACTCCTGGCTGCTACCCAAGGAGAGGGTTCTTCCCATCAGTGAGGAATCTGTTAGAGCGCAGCTCTGTCAGCCACAGCACTCCATCTCTGTGAGCAAGTTGCACTGGTAAGCTCCACCTGACACTCCTAGAATGAATCCATTTTTAGTTATGGGATTTATTTTGTGTTACTGCTTGTACAATATTGTTTGTATAGATAGGCCCTGGGTGTTTAGGAGGACCTAACTCTGTCAGCTGTAGCCCTTCTGCTTTCTGTTAGCTGCATGGTGGGTGACATTACCTGCAGAACAGTCCTTGATTCTTATTAATTTGATGTCAAGCATTTTCTGCTGCATTATATTGCTGACTCCCTGATATTTTTCTTTCCTCAGACTACTTTTTTTTTTTTAAACCCAGTGCAGATAAGCAGTGAAGTTGTGCCAGCTCTTAGGATTTTGTCACAGCTCTCCTAAGATATTCTCCTTGGAGCTCCAGCTCTTGGTCGTATTGAAATACAGAGCCATCTCAGCTAACTTATAATTTAAATGACTTTTGCTTCCAAAGAAAGTGAAAATATATGACTCTCAACATTCCCACACCATAAGTAAATATTTTAAAATATCAAAATTTTTGTGACACTTTACTCCACCCTTAGTGAAAGAAGGGACAGTAGAGAAGCTGATGTAGTCTTTCAGAACGGCTGTTCTGTTCCTTTGGTATGTAGGCAGTACATGGAAATAAAAGATGCTCGTATGTGTTCATAGCAGCTGTAGCAGGTATTGATAACACTCATAAGAAGTCACTGGAGAATTTGACCGCTGCAGTGTTGAGCAAAGGTTGCTCCACAACCCTGGAAATGTTCCTGTGTTCAAATGAATGCTTCCTGCTATCGCATTTGCTGTTCTCTGCTCCCACTGACATGAGCTGAACTGCAAGTGTGTGGAAATGTCTTCCAGAACAAAGCATTAGCATGTTTCCCAAGGGACCTACCAAATATTGATAGATCAGGATCTTGAACTGTCAACATCAGCACAGTGAATATTCCAAATCCAAAAGGTACTTGATAATAGACTGTAATAATTATCTGTTAAGATAAGTGCAGTACTGTGTCTCAGCACTACACTGCTCTTCCAGGTTCAGGTTATATTACCATTTCTTTGGCCTAACTGTGGTAAAAATGCATAAATATTATTAACAAGTCACATGCATGACACTTGACTGCTGTGAGCCTTTGTCACAGTGGAAGCTTTACAGACATATATAGGTTCAGAGTTTTCAGTGAAATCTATACCTCACACTTCTGTTCAGAGCTTGAATAACAAAAGTACTTAGGCACCTGCTTATCATTTTCAGCCTGTTGCTGAGTCCTTCTGGATCTGCTGAGTTAGGTATTTGTCAGAGTTGAGCATGCAGTCTTCTGTGTCTTTTGACACAGGACTTTGCTGGAGTCAGCAGGGGCTTTTTCCAGGTAATTACTGCAGGGTTTGGTCCCTTACCTCATTATGTCTCTTCCCTTCCAGTACCAGGATTATTTTAAAAACAGTTTGAATAATCATTATTTTTAACCTTTTCTTACAGGAGTGTTTGCATTTGGACTTTTTGCCACCGACATATTTGTAAATGCTGGCCAGGTTGTGACTGGGAACTTGGCTCCCTACTTCCTGACTGTATGTAAACCCAACTACACTGGAAACGACTGTCGGGCCCACCACCAGTTCATAAACAATGGCAACATCTGCACTGGGGATGTGGAGGTGATTGAAAAGGCAAGGAGATCCTTTCCATCCAAACATGCTGCTTTGAGCATCTACTCAGCTTTATATGCCACGGTGAGTGCCAGTGATGATTGCTAACTTGAATGAGAGGTTTCTGTTTGTGCATCTAGATGGGGCCAGTTTTCTTACCATGGGTTTTTGAAGAAAAACAGCTTGTTTTGGGGAGGGCTTTCTTTAGCAGCTGTAGTGGAAAATACCCTTCTTTCTCTCTGTTTTAGCCAGCCTAGTATAAGCAAATCAAATGTTCATTGCTTTTGGGGCATTGTATGATGTGCAGGCTTGAGGTCCTAATCCTGTCTTTGCTGCTGATATTCTCAGAGGCCTTTGAGTGTGCATTCAGCCTCCTCTCCCTGCCCGTCTCATGAACATTAAAATGAAGCTGATGCTTAAACAGCTCTTGGACCAGTACTATTTCTTTTGTTCACATGCTATGAGTTGTTGAACATTTGAAATGTAAATTGTGCCATTTCAGTGGGAATGTGAACTTGCCTGGATTTTGCTCCCCTTGTTTTCAGACCTGAATTCCCCTTGTAAAGAAGGCTGTAATAAAAGTCAGTGCCAGAATTTTGCTGTTATCACAGAGAAATGGACACCAGCTGACATCTTGACAGGTTGACACTGCTATACTGTCAGGAAGGAAAGTGTCTGTCTTCAAAAGTCTAGTGAAACAGATCAGCTGCTTCTTTGTGTTCTCTGGCTAAAGTTTCTGTAATGTGTGGAAAATGGTTACTTACAAGAAGGTTACTCACAAAATAGAAAGCCTTGGTGATTTTGCCATTAAGATCCAAGTTTCTGGTCTCAAAATGGCTTAACTAGATCTTTTCCCCCAATAGCAGGTTATCAGGATTTGCCAAAAGCCTCAAGCTTATTAATGACAGGGTATTTACTGAATATTTTGCCCTGATCTTGGTAGCAGATGAATAAAATACCGCATTATTACTATAAAATGAAGAGGCCACCTGCTGCTGTTTCAATATCCATCTGTTTGCAGTGACCATTGTGTGAATAATGACAGAGATATAAATTGGTAACTCCTTTGATCAGGATTTGTTGGGTACTGGTTGGAAACCCCACATCATTTTGCATGAATTACTTCTGAACAAAAAGCAACCATGTGTGAAATGTTCCCAATAAACTCAGCGTTGTTGTAGCAGCTGTTTTCATGGTAAACTCTTGGGTGGTAGCTTCAGCATCAGGCTTGGTCCTGGCTCTGATCTCAGCTAGTTACATCCTTTCATGGACTTTCTCTGCCCAGACTCCCGTGTTTCCGAGGAAGGCAAGTCTTCTACAAACAGGCTGATTTCTACAACTGAAGGGGTATAGTGCTTTTTATTTCTTTGCTTCAGTCCCCAGTAGTTCAGTGTTTCTGAGCTCTGGTCTTTGAAGAGTACCCACAATGGGCCTGCACTTCTCCCCACACAGGAGGATACCAGGGGGAGCCAGAACATGGAATTATTTCTGAGCCACAAGGTCAGAAAAGCCTGCATTTAAGGCATGTCAGCCTGCAGTCCAATTTTAGCCTAGTTGTCTGCATGAAGACACCCTCTAGCACTAAAGGTGTTGTCACTTGTCTTTTCTCTGCCTATTAGCCTGGAATAACATGAGATTACACAAGAAATGCAGTGTTCTGATTTGGTTTTGCTTAGTAATTGTGTTTGCACGGTATTTTGAGAAGTGTCTTGTTGATTCTAATAGGCACGATAATGTGGGATGCTGATCATAAAACACAGGGTATTTGGTTAATAATAGCTGTATTTTGCATAAAGCTGAAGATTTGAGACAAGGAGCAAAAAAATAAGACAGGTTGCACATAAGGAGGGAGGAGAATGGATTCAGCACAGACCTTGTCTTTCATACTATTAATGTCTGTTGAGACCTAGGAGTCTTCTCCCATCGCTGAACCTTGAGTATACTCTAAAGATGTCTCTGTACTGATTTGCTCATTAGTTTGCTAGTGACAGTACTCCCACTGTGCCCGGATTGGCTTTGTGTTTTGTTTGGGTTTTTTTTATAATCTGGGTTTTATATTTAATCAATTAGGTTTCCTCTTGTCACCGGCCAAAGAAGCTGAGGAGAACACAAAGCATCATTTTTTTGATCTTTGCAGGCAAAGATGAATCTTGTGTGCCTAAAGTAGGGGAAAGAGAAAAGAGCCTGCAGCTCTGGCTTCCACACTTACACAAAAATTTGAGTGGCATCTAATGAAGTTTTATTTGTCTCCCAGAAGTATTGCAGGAAGAGATGACAGTCACCGCACACAGTACTCACTGCTGTGAAGTTAGAAACACATGCTTCTAAGTACTTTCCCTGAGGGAAAATGATAGGCTAGAAATACTCTTTAATTCATTAACATTTCTGACAAACAAACAAACAAAATAGTTTGAATATGGATATTCTAGTTACATCATCTTTAAACAACTGTTACTTCATGCTCTTCTGAGAAAGGTCATGGAAGAGTCAATGACAAGGACATCTACCACATGGTAGTGCTCAGCCAGAAAATGGAAGATTCAAGTATTTCACCAGCACAACTGAAGGACATCTTACTGTAGAGAGAAGGTAGATATCCTTGATAATCCTCCTGCTTACCTCTGGAGTGAAAGCAAGGAGAATTGTTTTACAGTCACAACAGGGTCTCTATGGTTGAAAGATACAATGTATCATTTACACTGACTGTTCAGTAGTGCTTTTAGAATTCTTCAGCTAAGCTCTTGCCTCGCAGCATCCACAAGTGCTTTCTGTCACTTCCATCTGGCTAGAGACTCTGCCTCATCACATTGGACCACAACTTGGCATCTGTCATTTATGCCTGGGTACATTGCTTCCTGACTAGAGTGATACAATATATCTAGACAGAAAACTTCCAACATTTGAGAAATTTTGAATAGTGGAGGACACTACAGTAAATGTCTTCTGCAACCCAGGTCACTGTGGACCTACCAACAATTTCTTCCATTTCTGCATTAACACCTACCAGACTGATCAGTGAAAATCAAGGCCTTGGCACTTCAAGGCGCTGCACTGAGCATCTAGGAGACTGCATTATGTTCTAGAATACACATCACTGTCAAAGGCTATGCTTCATTTACTGAGAAATCTCTATGGTAAAGGAAAAGGTTGTCTGTAAATCTCGTACGACGATGAATTTTCCAGTATTGTTATTCAGTTATGAACTTTTCAGGGAAAATAAACTATGACAAATCTTTTCTTTTTACATCGAAAGGACAAGACAGACCTCTTCCACTCTGCCTTTTTCATCATAGATGTAACATACATTCTAAACATATGCATGTATTTCATATAGATAAAAAAATGTGTATGTACATGTATGTCTATTTTAAACTTGCAAACAAAAAAGCCTCCTTGATTATGCTTTTATCTATCTGAAAAAGTGGGAAAGGAATTACACACAGGATAAATGTTACTATCACGCATTGCACATTGCTAAATACACTGCTTGAGTGTACTGATAAGAGCACAGCAAAGAAGCTGAATAGATAATTTCTATAGTTAAATCATATGTATTTTTAAAAATATTATTGTTTTCTTCACATCTTTTTATATTTACTTCCTTCCCCCCTCTTCCACTCATCAAATAACTAGTTTTGACATTTAGATTTTTGTAAATAAATTTACCCTACAAATAGAATTGTGAGGAAATTTTCAAAAACATGCTGCTGTGTGTAAGAAATAAAATGTTAAGTGACTTTCAGTGAGATTTTGGGCTCTTACACAAAGCTCTGAAAACATACTTTATGTGAAAGGGTAAACACATTGTGAGAGTCTTGGCTTTAGGAACTAGGACAACAAAGATCAAACTGCAGCCATCAGGAAGTCTGACCAGAATGGAGAAGCTCTCACAGTTATTTCTGAACTCATTGTGTGTGATTTATGGATGAACTGGAGCATACATTCTAGGAAAACAGTATGTCTTGTTTTAAACCCTCCTCATGAGGGCTTAACAGCTTTCCGTGGGCAATCTGTTTGCATGGTTAATTACCCTCATTGCTAAAAATGTTCTCTTTACTACAAGTTTATGTTTTCCTGCTGAGACATGTGAAATTTCAAGAACATTAGATATTTCCCATCTGTAATAAAGGAGAAGTCTCCTGTGTGGGTAACCCAAAGATTCAGCTTCATCTCATACCTGTAAGAAAACAAGCATACATGGGTTGTTCTCTGTAGCTAGGGTTTGCAGCTGTCACAGCAGGACTGCATTCTGACTTGAAAGAGATGATGGTTTTCCTTTGGTTGGTGAAAACTGCAGTAGTGCTTCAGTGGGGAGTGGGAAAGCAATCCTGCTCCCTATTGCTCGACGGAATTGGCTTCTGCTAAAAGAAATGCATAGGGTGAAAGGATGGGTGGTAATTATTCAGACAGTGGCAGTGGTGTTTTTTCCTATTGTTTCCAAAGAAGAACCTGAACGTTAGTTTTGGTGTTAATCTCAGGTGCAGCTCAACCTACCAGCAAAGATTGGGGCAAGATTGCCGCCTAGTGCTCAGTTGTGGCTGTCATTTCTAGGCACGTGCTGCAGTCAGGTATTAGGTTGGAAAAACAAAGCAAGCAGGGACCTCTCGAGTAGCTCAATCCCATTCACAGTCCTATCACACACCGTAATGTTCCAGCTCATAAACTGAATTCACCTTTAAAGGATGTGCTCAGCACTGCATTGAAGGGCAGAAGACTTCACTTCCCCAGGCAGATATCTACCAAATTCAGCTGTTAGCAGTCTAATACTGCAGTTTCTTAACAGGTAAAAGTATCATTTTGCTGAGGTACAGGTCCAGAGGCAGTCATATTTACCTTCCACTGGTTGGTTTCTCTGGCCTATCCCTTTCTCTTCCAAGAGGTGGTTGCCGCATCCCTTCCCTTGTTCTAGAGTTATGTATTCTAATGGGTTTAGGACTAACATTTTTAACACGAGCCAGTGAGAGGAGGCCAACAGTAGGGACATTTGATGGCCTAGTCAGGGAGAAGGGAAAAGAAATATGGACAGGGAGAAAATTAGAGTCAAAATTATGCACAATATAGCAGAATAAAGGAATATATGAGAGGCAGTGAACAAAGTGACCTTGAACATGGATATAATTTCTGTTTCTTGTTCCCAAAACTATGTGCCAGACCATAGTGACTGCTGTATACCAGGCTCATGAAGAAAGGGACAGGCATTAAAATGCAGTAAAGTAATTACTCATGGTTGTGAAATAGTTCATGAAGTGTGAAGCAAGCTGTGATGGCAGTTGCAGTTGGAAGCACCAAGCCAAGTCTCTGCAAGCTTCTTACAGCACAGGCACAGGAAAATCCCAAGGCAGCTTCACCCCAGCCAAGCCACTGTAGTCTTGGCCAGAGACTGGTGGTGTGAGCTGGCATGGTGTCCTTAGCTACTATAGCAGCAACAAAGGGAAACAGCTCTTGAGGCTCCACAGTCTTGAGTCCCATTCTCATTTCAGTGCTGCCTGTGGCAAAGCACTCAGCGGTGCCTTTCCCAGAAATGAAGTCATCCTAGAGAAGGATGACATTTGTGACCTGCAGGCAACACAATTAGAGATCCCAGATGTGGTGTTCTTGCAGATGTGATTGAAACAATAAGGATCTTCTAGAGAGTCTTTTGCTCAGAAGACTATCAAAACCATATTTTCATTTCTGGCAACTGAAAAGGGGTCAAGAAAGGAAATGTTTTCAGATTTGATGATTTTACTATTTTTACAAGAGAAAATATTTTTTCTTCACAAATAGCATGCCATCTTTTGATATTTAACACTAGAGAAGACACTTCTATGGTTCATAATCTTTCCATTCCCTGGCAGAATAGGTGTTTGTACTTTCACTGGATTAAGATCTATGTTATGTGATTCAGGTTAATTTATCAGCTGATTAATAATAAGAATCAAATTAATTTTTCAAATATATCTTTCTGATTCTGTTTCATGTATGGGAGGCAGCATGTCATCTGGAAACACTTCTGGCAACCATGTTTGATGTATTTCCTTTACTTACCAAAGCTTTGGAAATCATGCAGGGATCCATAGTTCCTTGCTGAAAAGGATTTTACTGGATTTTTTTGCCATCAGATCTGGTTTGCTTGTAGTCATTTTGTGGCTCTGAAATTAATGACTGGATGCTAATTATGATGCACATGGTTTTACTTGCTCTGTCAAAATGTATTTAAAATAAAATACAAATTACCAAAAATATGTGAGGTTCATTAATAATACTCAGGTGACAGTGAAATGTCATGCTCTGGAATTACATTTTCAGAGTCCCCTGTATTTTGTAAGAAATCTCTCTCATGTTCTGTGTCTGCAATGGTATTTCTTCACATTCTCTGTTTCTTAAACTTAACAACACTTAGGAAACTGGAGCAGCTAGTTCATATGGATGCTAGGCACTCTGTCATATGCATATTACACTTTCTCCAGGAGTATAAGCATAAATTCTTGAGTCTTTTTGTAAGCATTTACTCTCGTACGTACAGAGAGCATGTTTGCAAGCATATGAGCAAGTACTTGCACAAATGAGAAAATCAGTACAGCCCATAGCCTGTCCATACCAACTCAGAAAAATTCCGCTATGTAAATAGAGTAGATGGGATATTTGATACGTTGAAACATCATTTAACAGTATCTGTTTTGCTCTATTAAAAGCATTCTCTGAACTACCTTAAACCTCTTCCACCATTTCCTGATGCTTGTTTTGTTTTTTTGTTCAATGAATCACAGGTTTTGTCACAACCTTTCTGATTTAGGTTCTGTCAAGGTGGAAAAGGATGCATTTCCAGCAGAACTCCTTTTCATTTTTGGCTTGCCCTTTGTTTCAGATGTATATCACAAGCACAATTAAAACAAAGAGTAGCAGGCTAGCCAAACCTGTGCTGTGTCTGGGTACCCTGTGTGCTGCATTCCTTACCGGGCTAAATCGAGTTTCTGAGTATCGAAACCACTGTTCGGACGTGATCGCAGGCTTCATCCTGGGGAGTGCTGTAGCTTTGTTTCTGGTAAGCCCACCAGTCCTTCTACATTCCTTTTAAAAATACCTCAGTATAGAATAATAGAAAAATAAAATAAAATTAAAATAAAATAAAATAAAATAAAATATTTTTAAAAATTAGTGTTCTTCTGTGGTCAGTTGCAGCTGATTAATTCAGTTGCTAAGGAGTACTTCTAACCCCATCTAATTAAAGCTGTCATCAGAGAAAATCTAATATGAAATCAGGTTAATACTGATTAATAAGGCTAATATGATGACATTTGTGCACTGAGTATATTTCAATATTATTTTAATTACTGTACATGTTCTTACTTGACCTGTCCTGGAAAATGCTTTAAAGATGGTATAGTTGATCTTCAGAGGTCCCTTCAAACCCCGAACATTCTGTGATTCTGTGTGATGTCTAAAGGAGGGCATGCCTGAGACTCATCTGACACCCCTGTGCTGCAAAACCCCACTGTCTGCCTGGTATCTGGCAAAAATGTAGGATACAGGGTTTTTTCTGGGGCTCTAAGCAGTGGTCCCATTTTGTTCCAAATGGTTCCCCATTTTGTTTCAGATCATAAAAGAAGTGTGATAGAAAGGAAGGTCAGGACAAACTCCCTGGGAGACAACTACCTCCCTTTGTAGCATCTGGAGTTGAGCTGAAATTGTTCACCACCTCTTAGGATAACCACATGTATTTGTATTGAGTGAGGGTCTTCCTACAGAATCTAAAACAGCATCTCTCTGGACCCGTTCCCCTGTTGTCTGTGTGGTGTGTTTTGTTTGATGAGAGATCTCTTGCTGAGGATTCACCCTTACAGCAAGCAGTCAAGGTGATTCTTATTCTTACCAAGAAATATGCCTAGCTCCATTTAAACAAAATAGGCTTCAAAACTATCCTTCACATCACAGCAGACACTTTATCCCTGTAATCAGGACAGATTAGGTTCCAAAGATCCCTTAAATCTAAATTGTCACTGATCATTATTCTGTACTTAAACAAACAAACAAAACAAAACAAAACCAACAACAACAAAACAATCAAAAAAACCCAAACCAAACCAAAAAATCCCCAAACAAATAAAAACCAAAACCACCCAAACCTTTGCATATTGTTTATTCCCATGTTCCTGTTAAATAGCAAGATGCCTGCAACCTCTGACCTCAATCTCCTTGTCTTTAATGTCAGTAATTTGTCTAATTCTCACTGGGAAAGACAGTTTAAATCTGGCCCTAGCCCATGCAATATAAGAGGCAGTCCCCCCCATATATCTGATCAGGAATATCTCTGCTCTCAGTGCCTGTTCCTAGTAGTGACAGACTGCTCCCACACACATTTTGGCCCTGGAGACCGTCTGCCACTCTGCAAGTGTCACAAGTCCAACAGCAGAGTGGTGGAAGGCATCTTCCTGGAGCTTTGAGTGGAGGGGTGCTGTGAGATTCCTGCCAGCACAAGAATCACTCAGGCTGCAGCATGCTCCTTTCCCAGGTCTGTAGAGATAAAAATACGAAGAGCAAGCCAGAATCTGGCTGCAGGAGTCACTCCAACAGCAAATGTGTCAGCTCCTGGATGTCTTTTTTTCTTCCACTGTGTTCCCAAGCCCCAAACTGCCATATGTGTTTTCTCTTACTAGCATCACCATGTGGGTGCAGTAAGTCTGGTCACGCAGAAGGGAAGGGACTGCGGGGTAACAAATGCAGTGGTTGTGCTTGAAGTATGCAGAAATGGTGCTAAATGAACTTGATGTCATCCAGATGTGAGGTAGATTCAGCCATCCAGTGAGCTGCTTTTCACTGTTTAGAAATGATGGTCAGAGTCTGAAGGGAGTAATTAGCTAATAAAACGCATCATTGGGGTAGTCCATGGTTCTGTCATGATAAAGCAGACATGGGAGTCTTTGCCTTACAAAATGTAAAGAGGCTGAGTAGGATTCATCACCTCAGATTACAGGCCAGAACCCACTTACCCAATGCCCAGCTATGTCAGCAAACACACCATAGGCAAAGGCTGAGAGAGATGATGCTTTGAACCAAAGCGCAGATTAATTTCTTTGCAAAAAATGGCAGTTGTGAGACCCCTGATGGTAATTCCCATGAGTTTTCCCTGGAGACAGAGCATACTGACCTCTTTTTCTTTTTTTTTTTCTGTATTACATAGGGGATATGTGTTGTCCATAACTTTAAAGGCACTCATGGAGCTCCTTCTAAACAGAAGCCTGAAGACCCACGAGGAATGCCATTAATGGCTTTTCCAAGAGTGGAAAGTCCTCTGGAGACATTGAGTGCACAGGTACTGTAAATCCTCTCACTCAGTACTATCACCAAGCACACTTTCTGTTATAAGAGAAAAAACCATACTTGTATACATAACTACACAGGGAGCTGGTTTTATTCCAAACATTAAGCCCATTGAACAGAATGAATTTGTATCAGAGTAGTTTGTTCTAAGGCATTTATCCCTTAAACTACCAAATGACATAGATCTTCAGCCTCTGTGCGCATCCAAAGCTAAAGCAGTAGTATTTCACATGCATATAGTTTGTGCTAACAAACTTTTGCTTAGAAAAATAGAGAACTGAGAGGAAAGTAGAGATAATTCTGCCTAATTACACTTCATAATGATTTCAGGATATCTTAAGGATTTACTCCAACATTCATAATCCTGAGGATAAACTGCTGTCCAGAAAAATATTACAAAGATTTTTTTTTTTTTATCCTTATTACTGTTCAGTATCCTCTATAGGAAGAAGCCATATACTGTTTTATATCGCTAAGTCATTAGAAGAGAAGTTAATAGCATTGTTTCAAATTTGAAAAAAAAAAAATAGGCCAGCAAGAGCATCATTATCAATGGCATTTCTGTTAACTACTAACTTCACATGGCTTGTGTTGGCAATACTGAATCACACCTGGTCCTTTCAAAACAGACAAGCAAATGCCACCTGCCAAGAATTTCTGGGAACAAGGAGAAACTGTAATTTATCAGTTATCTGAAATGTCCTGGAAATGTCCTGGTGTCATTTATTTGTTCTTTAAATTGTACATCCCATATTCGATGGCCTGTTGTTCGTTCCTGTGTACATGGTGTTTGGCAAGATCAATAGTGACTTTTACTTAAACCCTTCGACAAACTGAAAATAGGAATTGAAAACAACAAAAAAAAAAAAAGGACAAGACACTGTTTCTAACACCTGGTAATACTTTGCTTAATCTGAAAGTCAGTTAGTCAATTAGTCAATTGATTAGGCAAAGATTTGCTGGAAGACTCTCAAGTAGATCTGCAGGACTGTGTGCATTAACTGTTCTCTCGCTGTACTCACAGTCCAGAAACGAAGTGCTCCTTTTATATCCACATTGCATCATGCATGGCAAGCGAGGCCTTGGGAGTGGCCCCTCGTTACCGTTGCTTTGGGTGCAGGAGGTGCACATTTCCGCATCCCTTCCCACCGTAGTTTTGCCTGGCGCCCACACAAACCTTGCAGACGCCACCCGGTCCCAGGGTGCCTCCGTCCTGCCAGCGCCGTGCTGGAGCTGTGAGTGCGCGGCCGAGAGGCCGGGACAACGGCGAGAGGTTGAAAGGCGGCGAAACCGGAAGCTGCGCCCGGCGGAGCGCGTGCCGGCAGCGGGGCGCGCGGGGGAAGCGGCGGCTCCGGCGGCTCGGCGGGGCGGCCCCGGCTGCGGGAGGAGCTCGGCCGTGGCCGCTCGGCCGTGGCCTCTCTCGTTCCAGTGGCGGGCAGCAACATCAGGCAACAGGCAAACACAGGCTGTTACTGCATGGCTTTGTAGCTGGTGTCACCATAACAGTTTTGGCTTTTTTGACAATGGGATGACCTGTACAGCACCAGGATTGCTGACACCTAATGGGAAACACCTTTCTCAAAGTGGGAAGAGAGTCTTTGCACAAGAGATTGCAGGGCTGATTGACAGGGCTTTAAACTGGATATGAAGGGGGAGGGGGATATATCCAGACCAGCTAGAGATGTCCCTGGGTGTTGTACCCCAGCACTTGTGGGGCAGTGTGCTGACAGTTTGGAGAACCAGAAGGTCTTCCACCCCCCCAGGGGTGAAAACTCCACACTCAACCCCCTCTCTGAAATCCTTACACACCAATGCATGCAGCATGGGCAATAAGCACGAGGAATTGCAGATCTGTGTTTGGTTGCAGGGCCATGAGCTCACTGCAGTTACTGAGCCATGGTGGGACAGGTCGCATGACTGGAATGTTGTCGTGGACGGTTATGTACTTTTTAGGAAAGACAGGCCAGCAAGGAGAGGTGGTGGAGTCGCTCTTGATGTGTGAGAGCAACTGGAATGCATTGAGCTCCACCTGGGGGGGACGAAGAATGTGTGGAAAGTGTATGGGTGAGAATTAAGGGACACGCAGATATAGGTGAAACTGTTGTGGGTGTCAGCTACAGACCACCACACCAGGAAGAGGATGCTGATGAGACCTACAGGCAGATGGAAGTAGCCTCAAGATCACATGCCCTGGTGGTCATGGGTGACTTCAATCACCCTGATATTTGTTGGAAAGTCTACACAGTGAGGTGTACTCAGTCCAGAAGGCTCTTGCAATGCATCGATGGTAACTTCCCAATGCAGGTATTAGAAGTGCCAGCAAGGAAGGGTGTGCTGCTGGATCTTGTGTTAACAAATAAAGGTCTGGTCAGGTATGTGAAGGTTGGGGGCAGCCTTGGTGGTAGTGATCATGACAGGGTAGAGTTTAGTATCATACAAGGAAGAAGCAAGGCAATAAGTAAGATTGCCACTCTGGAGTTCAGGAGGGCTAACTTTGTCCTCTTCAAAGACGTCCTTGGAGGAATCCCTTGGGCTAAGACTGTAGATGGTAAGGGGGCCCAAGAGAGCTGGTTGATAAACATTACTTCCTCCAAGCTCAAGACAGGTGCATTCCTTTGAGTAGAAAATCAAGTAGAGGAGGCAGGAGACCAGCATGGATGAGCAAGGAGCTGCTGAAAAAACTCAAGTGGAAGAATGAAGTTCATAGCATGTGGAAAAAGGGGCTGGTCTCTTGGGACATTTATAGGAATGCTGTTAGGATTTATAGGGATGCAACAAGGAAGGCCAAGGCCCTCTTGAAATTAACTCTGGCAAAGGAAGTAAAGGAGAACAAGAAGGGCTTCTTCAGATACATCAGTGGTAAAAGGAAGATTAGGGAAAATGTGGGACCACTGCTGAATGATGCGGGAGACTCGGTGACAGAGGATGCAGAGAAGGCAGAGTTACTGAATGCCTTCTGCGCTTCAGTCTTCACTGCTAAGACCAGCAAAGGCAAACCTAATGAAGTTCAACAAGGATAAGTGTAGAGTCCTACACTTTGAGAAGAACACCACCATATACCAATACAGATTAGGGGTCGACCCACTGGAAAGCGGCCCCGTGGAGAGGGACCTTGGCATTCTAGTGTACAATAAGTTTTCCATGGAACAGCAATGTGCCCTTGAGGCCAGGAAGGCCAATGGTATCCTGGGGTGCATCAAGAAGAGTGTGGCCATCATGTTGAGGGAAGTTCTCCTCCCTCTCTACTCTGTGCTAATGAGACCACATTTGCAGTGTTAGTTCTAGTCTTCCCAGTTCAAGAGGGACAGGGAAATACTAGAGACAGTCCAATGGAGAGCTACAAAGATGATGAAGGCAGTGGAACATCTCTCTTATGAGGAAAGGCTGAGAGTCCTGGGACTGTTTAACCTGGAGAAGACTGAGAGGGGATCTTATTAATGTTTGCAAATATCTGAAGGGTGTAAAGTAGAAGGGTCCAGTCTCTTTTCAGTTGTGCCCTGAGCACGAGAGGTAATGGTAGCAAGGTGAAACACAGAAGTTCCACCTCAACATGAGGATAAACTTCTTCACTGTGAGAGTGACAGAGCCTACAACAGGCCAGAGAGGTTGGGAAGTCTCCTTCTCTAGAGACTTTCAAGACCCACCTGGATCTGTTTCTGTGTGGCATGCCCTAGTTGTTCCTGCTCTGGCAGGGGGGTTGGATTCAATGATGTCCAGGGGTCCCTTCCAACCCCTACCATTCTATGAGCTTGAATTACAAGAAGGTTAAATCAATGCTGTTTCCACCTAAGAACTTCTATGTTGCTATATATATGTGGCTGTATGATTTTAAGCTCTGTATGTTCCCTCAGGTCAAACTGTGGAGGATCTACATTCATATGTCACATGAAGACAAACCCTGGCCTTTCAGACTCTTCATGATTGAGGACAGACCACCTGTATTAGTTATGAATGACTGTATGAAGTGCTTGAGCCTGTACTGACATGTCCCTCTGGACAGGATCCAGTCCAGTTTGAAAGTGCCTATTGAAAAAGTCACACTTTGTTTTTTAGTGAGTGTTCATAATGCAACAGCAGGGCTTGAGTTCAGCATTTCCCACCATGACCTCAGGATCGCCAGCAGTCACATTTTCAGTCATCTCTTAATTTTAAAGCCTGACATAAGCTAGGCAATAGATTTTATTACTGAAGGTTTTTCTCATTCATTTTACACACTAGGAACTGTAAATGCCAAAATGCATACAAACGTTCATATGTTTGCCTTTTCCTCTTTGCAGAATCACTCTGCCTCTATGACTGAAGTAACCTGAGATGGAAGATTGGCAACCGAAGCTATTTTTTATTACCCTCCAGTACAGTACTCCAAGACACACAGTTACTAAATGTCTAACTGTGATGACCAGTATTATGTTATGTCTAGTTAGAGGCTAATGTTTTGTACTTTTTTTGTATGAGGAAGTGATGTAGCTTGCCCTGATTTTTTGTCAGCTTTAATATTATTATGCCAGAATTTAAAAGCAAAATGGAAAAAGAACAAAAAAAAAAAACCCAACCATTTCTTGTTTAAAGTGTGCACTGAGGAACTACATCTATGGAATTGTTGATGTTGTTATGTGATATTTGTACACTTTTTTTTGGTTTATTTTTTTTCTTTTTTTGGATTTATATATCTTGGAGAAAAAAAAAATCACTTTTAACTTTTCTTACCATAAGAAGTGCTTCTACCAGTGGGTCAGATTGTGATCTGAGTAAA
Organism: Todiramphus chloris collaris; assembly: GCA_025345505.1. Taxonomy (NCBI): domain Eukaryota; kingdom Metazoa; phylum Chordata; class Aves; order Coraciiformes; family Alcedinidae; genus Todiramphus; species Todiramphus chloris. The sequence continues at coordinate 4,107,581 of JANVCC010010406.1, forward strand.
CTCAGCATAGATCTGAAGTAATTGCATACACTTAATCCAGATTAAAATAATGGTGATTGGGAATCTAACCTGAATACTATCAAGTAGCGAATATCCATCCTTGATTCAGTGAGCTACTTAAGCATTCCTTGGCATTATGGACTTCAGTTAGCCATCCAGTTTCCGGACTACTTGTCAGACTTGGAAGTCTGTCCTTAAGCATCTTACTGAATCAAAGCCTGATTGTTCTGGTGTGGGTGATTGTGCTAGTTATTGAAGAATAACTAAAACAACGTACTGAGTCTGCAATAGAGACAGACTGGACATGAAAATTTATAGTAGTAGCTGATAGCATGTGAGCTGACTATATCATCTCCCTAGATCTCCGTTCCTCCCCAAAGCCCAGCTAAAGCTCCCAGTGAAACCTGGCTTCAGGAATTGACTATGGGGATATACAGCCACCACTGTGGAGCTGAGGCTGTGCGTTAAGTGTTTTCATTAATTTCATCATAGATTTGTGGGGTAACTAGTAACACTGGTGCAAAAGAAAAGTCACACCACTTCTCCAGTGGAGTGGCATTGCTTGGCATTCAAATTGGCATAACCAGGAAGCCAGTTTTGCCCTGATATTTTTCTCTGAGGGGCTTTGTCAAGTCAAAAAAACCCCAAACAACAAAAAAACAAAAATTAAAAAAAAAAAAAAAGGAAAAAAAAAGGCAAAACAAACCAAAAAACCCAACAAACAAAAAAAAAACCCAACAAAAAGACCAAACTGACTTAGTCTTTAGTAATGGTCTGCATTTTTTGTAAATTCTGCCATACAGAATTTATATCAAAACTGCTATTTTACAATTCAACACCTTAAAGGAATAAAAAGACGATTAACTGGGGGGGGACAGGAAGAACAAAAAAAAAAAAAAAAAAAAAAAAAAAAAAAAAAAAAAAAAAAAAAACTAGGATTTTCCTGCATCTCATTCTTCTAGCATGGTGATAACTGCTGTGTGTCTCCTTTAAAGAATGGAGCCTCTGTCTATACTTTTACTGGAATGTTTACCTCACATTTCCATGTTGGTTCTTCTTGGCTTTTTTGTATATTTTTTCCAAAACAGATGCAAAAAAAAAAAAAAAAAATCAAAAAACCAAAATATTTAGCCTGGTCTCTGTCATTTGCCTGTGACACAAAGAAAATTTGGGATGCATGTTTGTGTCTAGTCTTGTGCTGTTTCTTCCAGGCTGGTATTCTGACTCTTACTGATGTCTGCTTCTGTCTTAGGAAGGGAAGGATCAGAGTTGGGCCATGCAGACTTTCTGTGACCATGAGGAACCATTGATAGTGTTCTGAGTCACTCACTAGTTTTCACAGGGACATCCAAATTCCACAGGTAAAATTTCTGCTGAATAAATTTGGCTGTGGAACTGGTCCCTGTTCTCCTCTAGGAGGAGAATAATGACATGTTAGGAAAGCTTATCAGCAGTGAATACTCCAATCAATACACCCAGTCAGCAGTATATAACTCAAACTGCAAAAGGTTAGCAGGAGGTTGAATTCTAGGATAAAAACTTCATATTCTGTAGCCTAATTTCTACAGATGTGTTCCCCAGCATTGTGTTCCTCCCAAGTGTGTTGTTACTACAGTATGAACCTTGTGTTCTTCATCAGTGTTTTCCACAGAACTGGTACTGATACAGAAGGATGTCTCCTTCTGCTTATCGTCTAGCATGATGCTACAGGCAGTCTTTTGGAAGATAGAAGATGTGGTTTTGAGTTTCTTCCCCATCCTCCAGGCTGAGAAAAGATTTGAATCTCAATTTTCCACTTCCTGGAGGACTTCCTTCTCCTCCCAGTTAGAGTGTAGCACGGTGAGAGGCAATTGCCTCCACTTTGAAATAAGCAAGCGAGGCCTGCTCTCTTCTCTGACATGGTAGATAAGGACCCGTACGCCCAGGAGAGGTCTGCAGGTAGATGCAGATCCAGGGGGGTGTGCATGCTTGTGTGCAAGTGCCTAAATTCTGGATGACTGGTTAGATGAAGCTAGACCTATCACAAATGGTCACTGCATTTCCCCTTGGCTAGCTCTATGTGTTTGCTACTATGTTAGATTTATAGTAGCCTCAGCCTTTTCCAGTTGACAGAAAATCCCCTGCACAGGTAGTCTAAACCTAACAGTGCATTTGCTTTTCCCAGGTACCTTTCCCTTCAGAAGCAGTGTGTGCCTGGCTCCTGGAATTTGTGACCCAGTGAAAAAAATCAGTGTTTAGGTAGCCTTTGGGGAGGCTTTGTTTTTTTTTAGTTCCTATTCTGAGGCACACCATTCTTTATGTGCTGTGTAAAGTGATCTTAGGCAGTTAACAGTGGCTTCTGTAGTCCAATATTATGACCAACTGTGTAAAATGAGCATGTGGTAATGGTTAGCTTTTCATCCTGGAGCTGGAACACCTCTTAAGATGGATGAATGGCCCTTGGTCTGTGTGCAGTTTCATGCACTTCAGGTATGAACCCAACCTTTGTAATGTGACTGGTGGCAGTGCCTGACCCCCTGCTTTGGGGGTCACCCAGCTGGGTGACTGTGGCCTCTTTTGCCCTCCAACTAACTCCCATCTGACAGGGAAGCAGCTACCCCTGTGGAGCTGTTGTTCTTGCTCGTCCCAGTGTGCAGGTCATGCCCCTCAGCTGTGGAATGTGACTCTTGGGATCAGGAAAACCACCTGCCCCTATCTCAATCAAGTACCTGTATAAGGGAAAACTGGCACATCTTGTGGGAACCAGACATCAGCATTAGAAATGAAGTGTTATTCCTCCACTGGGCTTGAAGGGGCAGGCTAGGTTGATGCCCCCAGGGCTGGCAGATGCGATGGTGTAGGACAGCCTCCCGCAGCTGGCTGTACATATGAAGGAGCCTCTTTCTAATACACCAGAGCTTTCTGTAGCCTATGGAGACACTGTCTGGCATCCAGTCTCCCTTGGTCTGGCTCCTTGACACCTTCATCTTCTCTACTGGTTCTGCATAAAGCAAATGAAGATCAGTCCTCCTACAAATGCATGGGCAGGGCTTGTGTTTGTTTATTTATTTATTTATAGTTGAATTCAGTAACTATTAGGTACTTTTTAAAGCTCAAGAATAAAATAAGGCAAGTTTAAGCATCTAGAAGCCCTAGATGCCCCTTTCCATGGCAGGACTTAAATCTCATGTCAGTCTTCCTTTTCAGGTTGTTACAAGCAGTTAACTCAGACGCCTGTTTCTGATCATCTTCCGTTGTACGTCAGCCCCTGCAGCTTCTTGTACAGGTGTGCTGATGGGACCATAATGTTTGCACCTCCAAAGGACTAAAGTATCTGAGATTGGGGAAATGGTGGTTTGACTCAACTCAGACACAGCAAAGCACCGGACAAGGCTGTCATCTCACTCCTTTCTTGCCTATCCTCCCATGTCAGTCTTTTGGTTTTCACTCTCTTCAGATCATATGGTACCAGCTGTGAAAGTTACATAATGGTAGAGACACAGAAGACTGTGGGAGGATGAGCAGAAAGTGCAACTACCACTGAAACTGGCATTTTAGATGAGCAGAGTAAAAGAAAATGAGGCATGAGTATCTCTTCTTTGATGGCATAAAGACATAATTTCATTAAAATAATACCTCCAATTAATTGCTCCCCAACAGTCACCAAAGCAGACAAGATGACACAGATTTAGGCATTGCTCACACTGTGGTTTTCCATAAGCAACAGGGAAGAGATTTGTGAACAGCCAGCCTTCCACAGGCACCAGTGAAACATCCCCAGGTCCCTCGTGTTCACCCCACAATGGAAAACATGGTCATTTAGGCTCTTCTGTAGGAATTCTCCAGGACTAAGAAAAGAACGAGTTTCTTAAATTTCTTTACATCTATAAAAAGGCAGCACTTGGTAAGTTCACTGGATAAAGAATCTGAGCGCTGTAAACACATGAAAGCAGCAGTTCCTAGGTGTGCTGCAAGTATTTGTGCACTAAAAGAAACCAGGGAAGTTAGGCTGCAGGAGAGCAAGTGGTATAACCAGGGTACTTCTGGATCATTCCCAGAAATATCACATACACAGAATCAAATCTTGCTGTAAACAACCTGTTTTGTAGAAATGTTCACGAAGTACCACGCATTTCTTTGACTGTTGCATTTATTATCTTGCCCTCCTGACTTGACTGCTTGCCTCTTCCGATTGAAAGCAAACCTACATCATCAGATACACAGGAAGAAAAACTGACATGTAGCTATTATGTGCTTTTCCATAGCTGCAGGAAAAACTAAAATATAAGAAAAAAAGAACTTACAAGCCAAAGAACTTATAAATATGGAAACGGTGTCCTTCAACATGGAACAATTCCACAAGCTGCCTTGTTAACAGGTGTTCTTATAGAGCTCTTGGGGAAATTCACCATTACTGAGTTAAATGATTTCAGAATTCCAATGGTGCTATCTCCATGTACCAATTTTTAATAGAACAAGTAGTTCTATTTTAAGGTGTTGCCTGTGATGACTTTTATAAACCTTACTGCTGACAGCATCTTCTTTTCAATCTCAGGGGAAAAAAGGAAAAAGAAAACAAGATGCTGGCTTACCTCCCCCCTTCTTCCCCAAGAGTCTGCTGGCCCAGTGAGTCTTAGTGGCCATGCTGAGCAGCCAAACTGCACTCATCAAAGCCCATTACACAGTTCAGACCCAAAGAGAGGAAGTTTATGAGGTGCTGGGAACAAACTGGGGAGTTGGTCCTCCCTGTGTATTTCTGCTGACCCTGTAACCACTGAGTAGCACAGTAAAGGCCAGGAAAGCATACATTAGTAGCACTGATGACCATGTTATTGTTTCATAAGAGCTGCTCTTTTTTTTGTATATAATAAACAGAAACAAGGAAATCTGAGGACAACTAAATGAACTTTTATTATTGATACTCATTTATTCAGTTACTACCACAATGAAAGGGCTCTGATTCCACTCTGCAGTCCTGCTTTGGGAACACAAGCAAAGCAACACGATGCTTCATGGTGCAGCTTCCTGCTCCCAGACAATCTTCAGGTTTGGGGGTAGATCTGCACTGCACAGTTCATCAAACTTGGACACATCCTTCACAGGAGTGCTGTAGAAATTTAAGACATCCCCAGCACTGCGCATCAGGTGGAGCTGTGAATTGGGGACAGCATGGTCAAGTTCTGCTGCCAGCTGAGCCAGAAGGCGATACTTTAACCTGTTTTCTTTCAGGGGTGCCTGCTGCCAATTATCAGGAAGAGAGGGTCCAAAAACCTCCTTGACACGAGACTCGAGGAAGCTCTGTATATCCTTTGGAGGAATATAGCTTCTGCTGCGTGGTGGGGGACAGATCAAGCTGGGTTCACTTTTCTCTTCATGAGTTATTTTGTCCGGTTCTATTTCTTTCTCCTGCTTCCTGTTGACACCAGACAAAAATATCTTCAGCGTCTGGGCTACTTAGGACTAAGTCAGAGCACATTTCTACTCGTACTCTTTTAATATCAGACTCAACCTTGCCCGTAGTCTATGCATCTTATGGACACAGCAGATTCATTACGCAAGAACAAAACCACATAAGCTACAGATTTGGTTTTCCCCAAAATGCTGTTCTCTACATGGCAATCACCTACCTAGATTATTTACTGGTCTGAGTGTAAACAGAGTTTTAACCAGTTTAATGACTTGTTTCCCCAGTTACAGCTCCATTTTATAATCTGCTGTGAAAATATGGTAACAGAAAATAACCACTAATACAGAAAAAATTAGTGCCTTCAGATAAATAAAATATGATCACTAGTTTTAACTAGAAACTTGAAGCCTACTCCACGTCATTTTACTTGCTTGTATGTCACAAACTAGTCAATAACACCGGCATGGTTTTACCTAAACAGTTGTATACCAACGACTGGTTTGAATTCCCATTGTAATACCGCCCTGAAACATCGCCTTTCCCCACCTATTGAGCTGCCTTACCGAAACAGGTAAGGGCGGTAAAACCCCCAACTCCACTCCGTCACAGCCGCCTGCTAGCAGTGTACCCTCGGCAGCGACGCGGTGACGCCTCCCCTTCGCTGCACCCCCCGAGGCCTGCGGCACAACGCGCCCTGGCGCACCAAAAGCGAGCGCTGAGGGCGGCCGGTCTGCACGACCCGCCAGTCTCCCGACCGCGGCACAGCGCCGTCCCCAGCGGGGCCACGGCGCCGGCCGGTCGCAGGCCCAGCAAGGGGAGGCAGCGGCGAGAGGGGTCGAGAGCCGCCAGTGCCCGCCCGCTCCCGGGAGCCACCGCCCGAAACACACACCCCCACACCCTCCCTTCCCCCGCCGTTACCTCAGGCCGCCCCAAAATGCCCTGTGCGCCGGAGCGCCGAGTCCCAGTCGCCGCCCCGCTCCCCGCAGCGCGCTCACGGCCGCCATCGTGAGGGGACGCCAAGCCTCTTCCCGGCAGGCAGCGGGGGCTGACGTCCTTCCGCCCCGCCCCGCCCCGCCCCACAGCGCCTCAGGGGAGCTGCAGCCCCGCCTCGCAGGCGGCTGGGGGCGCGCCGGCCGGGAACGGTCGCCCCGGAGCGGCCCTGTCTGCTGCCGCCGCCGCCGCCGCCGTCCCCTCAGTCCGGGCCGCCCTGCCCCCCTCGCGCACCCCGCGGGGCGGGTACGGCAGAGGCCGCTCCAGCCGGCCTGAGGACGAGGAGGACGAGGAGGAGGAGGAGGAGGTTTGGCGGCTAGAGCGCCTGGGAGACGAAAGCGACGTAAAGCAGGGACGAGTGTCATCACCGGCTGCGACTGCAGCGATGGCTGAAGCGCCAGACACAGGCTCTTGGCAGCTTGCCTTGCAGGTTTGCATCCCGCTTCGGGGTGTGATGGGTGCCGGTACTCTCAACCAGCCCGTTCTCACTGGGAGGTTGTTCCCATCACCGACGTTTCAGATCCCGGCACACAATCCCACGAGAGTATCGCAGCAGTGCACTTGCTGCAGCCGCAAACGCCTCTCTGCCAAAAGAGAAGGGCCACAGCGAGCCTGGGCGCAGCTGCCAGCTGCGTCAGGCACAACGTGTATGACAAGATATCCAGCAAAGGAGCAGCAATTAGTTTTAAAAATAGTGAGAGGGTTTCTTTCGCCAGCTTGGGGGGAAGCTTTTTCCACTATCAATTTTAAGAGAAGGGATCTCTGTGGATCAGAAGACCAGCAGGATGTTGCTCGTGAGGAGCAGAGGTTTGTTTACACTCAGATGCATGGATATCTACAGGGCCAGCACCCAACCAGAAACGAGGTGTTCTTCATGAACCTGGTGTCAGCCTCTGGAGTGTGTTTTTTGCAAGTCATTTGCTCTTCATTCATGGTTGAGTTTGGGACAGACTAAATACGGGCATTAATTACGCAATGATTGGATCTGTGTGAAGCAGTTTGCCTGTTTCTTGCCTGCGTGAAAGAGCAGTTACGCAAAGAACAGGAGGAGGTTACAGGGCAATGATTTTCCCTGTCTTCCCTCCTTGCTGTCAGGAGCAGCAGGTGCCTGTAGCTGGGAGGAGCTGCCTGTAGAGCAGGGGTGGCTCCAGCTCTGCAGGCTTGGTCCCAGGTGGCCCTGAAGGTGGGGAGTGGGGGGGAGATGGATGTCATGTGGGTTGCGTGCTCTTCGCGGGTTGGTGGGCTGCTCCATGGTGTTGGTAGTTCATTCATGTAGAGTGTTGCCAGGCAAATATTCTTCTATAATCAGCAGCCTAATTATTCAAGCTATGCCAACAGAGTAGGCCAAGATGCCTCCCTGAATGTTTTAATTATTGTAGAAAATACCACTGTAAATGTGCCTTGGAAAAACAGTCTTTAACACAAGATGTGTTAAAGATGTGTGTCAGTGTATAGCAGCCTCATCACAGCAACCATGATTCTCCAGACATGAGAAGCTTCTGAAGGTAGTGTATTTATCTGTGGCCTGAGTCCTGTGCACTGCTCACCGTATACGTCTCTCAAATTTTCTTAATGTTTGTCAGAATTCAGTCAGCAGGATTAACCTTTCTGGCTGTATCACTGTTGGATTATTTCCCTTTGATTCTCCTCAGGGTTTCCCAAGATCACCATCAGTAACGCTTTGTGACTTAACCTTTGCATAGGCTACTGAAAACCACAGATGTGTGAAAGAGGCTGTAAAATTTATACAGAATTGTGAGATAGAGATTAGTTTTCAATTACTGCTTTATTCCTATGATTGAAGACACAGTCAGGTTTTGCAATTCAGGATTTTGTCTGCAAACTGGTAATGGGCCAAGGGTATGTATCTGAATTGCTAGGGAACTACTTAATCTGCCTACTGTTCTGGTGGTTAAGTTTAAACCAGAGGAAGAGTGGGTTCATGATTAGTTGGCAGCTGTGGTTTGTTGTATGGAAAGAATTACCCTTGCTTGGAATAGGTAGATGAAACAAGATTATTCCCTCAGTAGATTGTGGAAGCAAAGGGTGGAGAGGAAGCTAATGCATTTTATCTCCAGTTTTGTTTTGGGTAAGGGAAATTAGATTTCTTTGGTTTTCTTTCATTTCTGAACATCTTCCACCTTGTGAAGAGGGACAAGACAAAGGAAGGTTCCTGGACTTTCAGTACGTGTAGCTGGCAGTGAAAAGTGACTGTGTGGCAGCTGTGTCAGTCTTCCCAGACATGACATACTGTCCTCTGCAAGCCAAACTGTTAATCTGAAAAAGAAACAAAAATAAGGGGAAACTGGTTAGCTTGGAGTAAGAAAGACAGGTGTAGAATGACAGCAGGAGTAACCAAGCAAGGCAAAAATAACACGGTAACATCCCTGGTGAACATGAAGCACCAGGAGAGGCACGGACAAGAGAACACTTAGGTGACAACATGTCTCACTTCACAGTGAGCAGCTCCTCTGCACTGGGGGAAAGCTTCATACCTTTGCCCGCTTGTGGAAGGCCTCCTGTGCAGCCTTCTTGTTCTCACTTTTGCCCACCCATGCTGCTAGGGCAGAGGCTTGCAGGGCTCTCCCATAAGAAAAGGTCAGTTTCCAAGGCTTAGGCAGAGGGGACTGATTCATGGCATTCAGGTTGACAGAAGCCTCCTCTTCACTCTGACCTCCAGACAGGAAGCAGATTCCTGCAAGAAGGAGGTTTTGAGGCTTAGAAACGGAGTGCAGTAGCCACCACAACCCTTGACTTTCACATGCCAGAGGAGCAAGTGTGTCAGATGTAGGACCAAAGCCATCAAGAGTGACAGTGTGAATGGATCGAATTGGGAATCACCAGGAACAGCAGCAGGAACGGTGCGGAGAAGAGTTGTGACAGTTGCTACAGCCACATCCTGAGGGGTGTACTTCTTGGGGCAGGAATGCCCAGCCGTCACCATGTTGGGTTTCAGCAGTGTCCCCTCCAGGTACACATGATGATCATTCAAGGCCTTGTAGACAGCAGCCAGAACCTGAAAACAGGACGATTGAATACAGACCTCTGCTCAAATCTCCGCCTTAGCCTGCTTGTTCCTTGGGAATGTGAGATCAAACTGAGTTTTGCTTTCCCATGAAATTTATCACAGGGGTTGCAGCCCTGGAGACACCAGTGCTTTTGAGATAACCAGGATACTGCTCTTCATATTTACTGGATTTGTCCCTGCAAACTGAGGTACCTAAAGCAAGGTGTTTTTGCTAACAATGTATCTTTTTGAGATTAAGAATGCTTATATTGACTGTTTGAGTGGAAATCCAAAAGCATGGATTCTACTCTTGCATTCACTATTACTAACTCATTAATTGACTGTGAGCAACTAATTTTTGCGATGCAGCTATGAAGTACCTTTTTTGTAAAAAATCTTTTGAGATCTGTGAACACATTGAGTAAGATTAGCTACAGATTTGTGAAGGGGAGGAGAGGAGCAGAAATCTCTTACCTTTTCTGTGACGTACTGACAGCGCTGGAGATCATGATCTCCATCAGGCAAGATTTCTGGCTCCACAATGGGCACCAAGCCATGCTAAGATAAGGGAAACAGTAAAGTTTTTGGGAGTCTGGAAGAACTTGTTGTCTACACAACTTCAGTGGTATTCCTTCTTTCTGCAGTGCCTTTCTTCCTCGTATTTCCCCAAACCCTCTCATAAATCTACCTTTCAAGTTACATATCATCTTATCTCAGGGAACAGTGAGAATGGCCACCAGTACCTCAGGAGAGGTTCCTGAAGGGTAAATACCTGCTGGCAGATGCTGGCATAGCGTGCCAATGTGTTGGCGTTCTCCTGGATGGCAAGTTGAGAGGGTGTTGTGCTGGTGATCTTCAGCACTGCACGCCACTTGGCAAAGTCAGCACCGTCTTTCTTGTACTGGGCACAGCGCTCAGCCAGTCCATCCAGCCCTGCAGATGAAAGAACAGTGCTTCACTGAGAGCAGCTCTTCAGGACAGCTATGAAAAGTACCATGGCACTAGCCAAGGCTGCGACTACAGTGAGTCACCCTCTGGCTTTTGCTGCACTGGTCATAACTTAGGCTTCTTAGATCTTTCCTTACCTTGGATGGTGGTTTCTCCATTTGTTCCTGCTAGGGGTGCTGTGCCTTTATCCAGCTGCAGAGACCAGGAATACAGGAAGGGTTACAGAGAGATGGAGATTGGTCTCATTGTTCTTACTCATGGGTAGTCTGTCTTTGCAGGCTGATTGTGTGTAAAATATGGGTCTGAACATGCTAAGGGTGCAAAGGAGAGAAATGCTAGAGCAAAGGGGAAGTAAAGAAGTGAGTTGGGTAAGAGGAAGGGGCAATCTGTAGATGGCTGCAGAGAATGTCTCAAGAGCTCTGTCAGATGCAGAAAGGACTGGATTTAGGTTACTGCATGGAGGGTTTTAATTGCAGTGAATGGTGAATAGATGGGAGTTGTTGGGTGAAAAGTTCCTGCATCAAATGCACATGTTCCCCTGGTTAGTAGCACAAAAACAATACAGCGAATGGTGGCAGAGATCCTCCAGTGATTTTAAAACCAAGCACAAAAAAAAAAATAAAAAGTGTTTGGCAGGAAAGAGTGCAACCCCCTATATAATTTTCACTGGAAACAGGGTTTGGAGTATGCTGCCAGACAGACATGTATAGATACTCACCTTTATTCCCACCACAATGCCTTTTTCTTTGATGAGAGTTGGAAATGGCTTTCCACTGCTGTCTTTCTGATAGAGAGTCTCATGGAAGAGGATAACCCCCCCAATGTTCTGATTGATGGAAGGATCTGAAGAGAAGAGGATCTCTCGAAAAGCCCGTCGATTCTCCTCTGTATTCTCCACATTTATCTTCTGCAGTCTGTTCCCCATGGTACCTAGAGAGGTGGAAAAAGGTAGGACAGAGAGGTGTTAAGTTTGGCTGACCTCCTCAGCTCAATATGTAGTAATGAACTGGGGCTTCAGTTCAGAGCTTCCCTTCTCAACCCATACATTGTCAGTTTTTCTTGCTATGGATGCAGCCTGGCTTGCCTGAATTGTTCTGCTCAGTCAAAACTTTTTAAGTCTTTTTCATTTATTCTACTGGTTTCAAAAGTAAATCTAAGAGAAAAAGTCTTGGGTACTGCTAAGTGATTGGTACCCAGAACTTACCTACTGATTCATCTGCAGCTAAGATCCCTTTTCCTGATGCCACAATCCGCTGAGCAGTGTCTGAAAGAGCTTTCTTCTGCTCTGGAGTCAGCGCTGGGAACTGGTGAGTCATGTTGACTTACCTGTGGAAGAGAATTACTGTTACAAACTGGGGGAGACTGTATACACAAACTGTGAACCAGAGACAACGCTTGGGTATTTCTGCTGGAGGGCTTTTGATGCTTGTCTGGTCCATGTTATTATAGGCATATGACCAGAAATCCATTCCATTTCTTCTTGGCTTGGTGTGTCTGCCAAAACCAGAAGAGAGAAATGCAGAAGCTGCAGCCTAACACATCCTTCCAGACTCAGTGTGGGAAAGACTCTGCATTTTGCATGGATTTGTTCAGAGTATAGAGGAAGGTCAGTCTGTTATATAAACGTGCACCAAGCTAACGAGTATGCTAATTACAGACTTTGCAAACTTCTTTGCAAAGCACTTGGGACTTTTTGGTATAATCAGAAGACTTCTTACCCTTATACTTTTCCTAACACCGCCTCTCTGCCATTCCCTGGCCTGTGTTGTCAGTGTTTCCTACGTTGCCTAGTTGACTTTCTGCTCCCACCCTCCTGCCTTGCTTTGTAATTCTGTCCTCCCCATGGCTGCTTTCAGAACTGTAACGCATTGCTTATTCTGTATAAAAGACCTGGAAGCTGAGAAGGATTCACCACCAATTTCTGTCTTTTAAACTGTAGCAGGGGCTTACCAGCTGCAGATACCCAGCACCTGACATCCACATTCTGTCTTGTTATTACAAAATGCTTGATCTTTTTTGATCTTTTTTTTTTTTAACATTTTTATGATATGGCATCAAATTACAGTTTCTCAGATGATCTGAATTGTCCAAGTTACTTCCCTATGTGTATAAGTCTGAGAGCCTGAGACATAAAGACTCTTCCTCTCTTTACCATATGCCACAGCTAGAGCAACACTTGGTGTTTTATCAGCAGGTGTTAGATCCACAGGGTGATTAATAAAAAATAAAACAAAATTATTGTCTTGCCCTCTGTGCTGAAGGGTGTAATGGGAAGAAAGGATCAAGGGTCGGGCTGCTACTCATGATAGGGTAGATGCCAACATCAGTGGAGTTCTGTGCAAAATTTTCTGGCAGCTAAACTATTATAGTACTGTTACAGCTATAAATTCATGTGTAAGATTTATAGTTGAAGATAGTTTGGTATTGGTGGTGATACTGTGCAAGATTCAAATGGTGTTTTCTACCAGTACAGACCAGTCAGATGCAGTGTCTACATGTGTTCTTTACCTTTTTTGTGAGTTGCCTGAGACTAGCATTTCTCCTATGCAGTGTATAAACAGCAAGGCATTCCAGGTTTAGAGGGAATTTGAAAGAGTGCATGGTGAAGACTGTGTCAAACGAGGAAGGGTTCCCTCCTATTCCAAGCATGGAGATGCCTTGCTCTGGTCTGGCCAAAGCAGGTTTTGCTGAACTCCTCTCTCTGTATGCCAGGCTGCAGCCAGAGCTCTGGGAAGCATTCTTGCACTGTGTGACCACCACTCCATCACTCTCAGCTCTTATCCTGTCCGGCCCACCTAGAAGAACTTGAAGAGCTGTGGTTTATGCTGCATTACAGGCAAACCTGCCTTATCCCTCACCTGCTTTCTGTGTGTGATATGTCTCTTAGAAATAAGAAACTGCCTTGTTATTATGATGACTGTAACAACAGTTTGTGTTGCAAGCACTTCAATCAAGACTATGGCACTGTTAAATAAAGTGCTATGCAAAATGATGAGGAATCACTCCAGTCGTTCACAGTCTTTGTGGAAAAGACTGGAAAAATGTGATCTATCAAGAATGTGATCTTGTGCAAGGTCAAAGCTAATGAATTGCTAAATCAGGAATGGGATTTGAGAGTTGGAGTTTGGAGGTATGCTACAGTACAAGTAGGTGTAACCAGATTATCTTTAATCCAGCTAGCTGAATTACACAATCATCTGTCATTCTGGTTATGTTATTGTGGGTATACTTTCTCTCCAGCAATAAGCAATGAGACTAATGTGTGTTGTATCTTACTTGTTTCCAGTGTTTGCAGAAAGATAAAAAAAAAAGACAGTTATCACTCACAACCAGCCTGCAAAGCAAATTGCCAAAATACGTCCAAGTGAGTACTCTGACAGACTCAAACTATACAGTGTAGTTCCAAAATGATGAATTGGAAGACAGTGGGTAAGTTCCAGATTTTATGCAAGTATTTCACGGAGTGTGAAGGACTAGGTGGAGTTTTGTCAAAAGGTTCTCTAGAAGGATCTGTAAGGCCATGGTGACTGGTTCCCAGTTACCCTGCTGAGCTAAACAAATAAAATGCACAGTGTTTCCAACTGAAATGGTGAAGAAATGAGTGCAAAAGAGCAGTTTTAAAGCTAATGATAGCTGTAAGGTCCAGAATGTTCAAGTACCCTTGATTTAGGACTTTATTTGTCTGTGATTCTTCTATGAGGAGCGTAATCTCTGAGGATCTTACCCATTGGATTCAGAAAGGGTGTCTCTGCTGTCAAGTACTGCTCTGAGCATTTAAATAGGAGTGGGGAAGTCTTACACTTCAGTAAGACTTCATACAGCTGCCTTGTAAGAGTAAGCTCCCAGCACATCCATACAAACATTAATGCTCCCCCTTAAAGAGCTGGATATGTCATCTTATGGGTCCTGAGGAAAACCAGTTGTGCCCAGGCTGCCAGAGCTGGGCAGACCATTATATTCTTCCAAGAACGAAGCCAATTGCCTTATTATTTTGCTTTATTTGTTTAATTTGACAACTTTTCCAGACAGGAAAAAGCTTGAAGGAACTGTGTTCTCAGTAACAGTATCTAGGAGTTGTCCCACCACTGAAGTTTTAAAAGAAATTTTATTTTTATTTACTCATTTTAGTCTGTGGGCTAGTACCATAGTGTCACAAGATCAAGTGGTTTCACATTGATTTGACATTGTATGAATACTATGTATTATCTTTGTGGTAACTGCTTACATAACATTTTAGAAAAGTGGAAGAAAAACCAACGGAATAAAACTGCACATAATCCACAAAATCCCCAGCTTTATGGCTACCTTGAGTGTTTGTCAGACTTCAGCAGCTCCTTAAGTAAACAATGTTCTTTGTTCAGCCCTCTGCCTGTGGCCAGCGGGGGGGGGGGGGGGGG
>JANVCC010010406.1:4125714-4237973 GCA_025345505.1 Todiramphus chloris collaris
TTTTTTTTTTTTTTTTTGTTTTTTTTTTTTCCCCCCACTCCTTCCTTTGCCCTCCTCCCCAAGCTGGTTGGGGAGATGTCATTGCTCAAGGTCTGCCATTGGCTGTCAGACCACAATGGCACACAACCAATGGGACCTAGTCTCCCTCCTGGTGTTCCTCCCCCTTCCCCTCCCCTGTGTATATAAAGCCATTCATTCTGTGGTGGAACAGAGATGTTTTCTAGTTGTTTCATATTACTCCTCCTCTTTCTAAAACAGACTGAAAAGAGTACAAGAGGAACCACTGTTCAACCACTTTTGAGCAGGGGTCTTGGCCATAGCTTTCTGTTTAGGGTTAGATTTGGAAGTTTATATTTAGGAAGCTATACAGTGCAAAAAGAAGAGCAGAAAACAAAATGCAGAAGCAATGTAACAGATCCTTAATTTACATGAGTTATTATCATTTCAGTGGCCTTCTAAGTGTTACACTGATTTTCACTGTTGAAAGTTTAGCACAGAAACATATTTTCCTTTGTCAATTAGTATATGGAAAGGCAAAATGCAATGCTGCAGTGTCAGGGTTAATGAAAATGCAAGTCCTGATTTCCTTTAATGCAGTGTATGTATGAAACTGATGGTTATCCAGAGATACGTGTGAACATGGAGGTGCACAAGTACAAGCCAAACTGTCCACCAAAATCCCACTGAAACACCAACCCACATTACAATGACATTCAAACTTCTCAGTTGCTTAGCAGTTTTTTTTCTGTGAAAAATGCTAATGCTCTATAAACAATATATCAGCATTCCAGTTTATGTGAAATCACACTACAGCTGTTCACCAAATCCAGATAGCTGGACTTGATTTTTTTGTTCCACACCACCCCATACTGCAGGTCAGTAGTCCTGGAGGGAAGTACAGTGCAAGGACTGTTAGGCAAACATTGTACCCTCAACAACAACATGCTCTGCAACCTTGGACATTAGTATGTCTTTACCACAAGGACACAGTGTTTGCCTGAAGAATGACGTAGTTTCTGCGTTTGTTTGGCTCATATAGTGACACCTTTAGCCTTTACATGGTCACAGTGAGGCAGATGATTTCTCCCTCACTGAGCAAAACTGTCTTCATTAGAGCACTTCCTCCTTGAGAGTGTCTCTTGTAGAGCTGCATGGCAAGGTCAGTGCCTGTAGGAAATCTTAACAGCTTACATGCTGTCAATGGTAGCACTCTGTGACACTCAACAGAGAAACCTCTGAAACAGCTGAAAGCCTTGTGCTTGTGTTGTTTTGTTTTCTTTAACATTCTCCTTCCTGATCCATGCCGATTTGCTGAAGAATCCTGTGGCACGTAACACAGACATAAATATTTCCCTGCTGAAGTGTTTGCTTTATATACCATTTCTCCCATCCTACCAGAAAGATGAACCCCATGGTGTTATTGGTTTCTCCACCACAAACGGAGGAATCTACTGTGGATTAAAGATATTTTTAATATAATATGTTATCTAACACCCTCTGGAGACCAAGCAGTCATACTGATGGTCTTCTTCAGGACCACATAGAAAATCAGAGCCCCATCATTCCTGATTTGGTTAGAAGCTGTCACAAGGAGGAAAGTATTTGCAAGTGTTTCTTTCCCAGTGTCATCTGGGATATGGTCTGACAGACCATTAAAGAAAAGCTGCAGGAAGTCTTGAAAAAAATAGTGTCTGACATTTAGAAACCACTTCAGATAATCCCCTGCAGCCCACCTTGTATTTCTTAACTCTTTCAAAAGTATATATCAGTGTCCAGTATGTGTTTTTCTATCCTTTCTCAGACAATATCCAGCACTTTGAGCACTAGGATTCCAGGTTTTAACAGGAATTCTAAGGAGAAAAAGAGTGAATGGACATGATGCTTAACTTTTTCACTTGATTTAGGAATGGGAGCCTTTTCAGCCAAGAATATAGAAGGAACAATCATGCTAGATCATGTCACTGTGAGGTTCAGTACTATTAACATGCAGACCAATAACACTGACCATGCTGAGCAGTAATTAGTAGTAGAGTAATATTAAAATGACACTGGAAAAAGAGTACATACTCTCATCATCACAGCTACATAATCATAGTTTGGGGACACTTAGACATCTAAAGATTAGGTTGTAGTGGTATCATGTATCCATAAATGGTAAGAGGAGTGAGTTTGCATCATGAGGGTAATGCAGTGTAGTTGGATTTAGCAAGCAACTAACCTGCCCCATAGAATATATCAAATTATTGCCTGCACTAATCATTCTATGGCAAAATTGGTGTATTAGCCAAGTTTTAAACCTGTCTCACTGAGTTTGAACTCAGAGTTTTGCCAAGTCTCTCAGCTTTAGTGTCCCAACTAATTTTGGAATGGTTTCTCTTTTTTTTAAGCCTTTTTCAGAGAATCATGATGCATTCATAAGGCTGTAGCTAGCAAGAGGCTGTTTGCTGATGTGAGCACCCTTGGTAGAAGTAACTACATCTAGACATTACTTGATAGAAATTTAATTTATAGCCATGGATGGCATGACTTTGATACAGGAGTCTCCATACAGGAAGTATGGGACATGAAGTGGCAGGAACAACAAAGCCCTGGTGGAAGGTGCATTCAGAGGAATAAGACCTGTCAGTCAGGAGTCAGATCTGGGGGCTTCAGGAAAACAGGAGGCAAAGAGAGGCAAAGTTCATGAAGATTAATGTTAAGGGGTACAGATAACTTTGTGACTGGCTTGGTAAATAGTGTGAAGCAGATGCCCCTTTGTAGCATCCACTGTTGTTTGCTACTCAGTGGTATGTGGGCTTTGTCTTTTTCCATGCAGACAGAGGTCCCTGTGGGAGCTCAGTTCCTGAGAAAGCACCATCTCTTCTCTGCCTCTCTCTTCACCCCCCTTTTCCTTTGGGAGGGCAGCTGAGCTAAAGAACAAGTACTCTTAGTTGTTTGTATTCTTAAAAATAATTCTTCAGACTACTGCAGTCGATCAGGTTGTTGATCCACTTTTCTAGCAAAGAGACAAACCTTGTGATAGAGAACAGATTACTGACTGGTTTTTGAGAGTTTTGTATGTGTGAGAATTATTACTTAAATGTCTATCTAACTAAATACAGTGATTGAACTTTTTCTGGATGGGTTATGGGGTTTTTTATCTGTTAATGAGAAAGATGATATGAACAGTCTTGCAATAGAGAAATCTTCACAGCTCACTTAAATCTGTGGTTGAAATATCACTGCAAGCAAGATGCATAACTAGTAAGTGAGCTTAAATGTTCATTATTGTGCCTTTTATAGCATGGAAACATAAAATGGTGGTCAGCTATAAAAGAGATGAATAATGTTAAAACACAATTGTCTAGCATTTCCTCTCACAAATGTGTCACAGCATAATTTTCTATTTGAATGGCTTAGGAGATTTTGCTGATGTTGACTTTTCCATCTGAAATTGCCACACAAAAGTTGACAGAAGTAAACATTTAAAACTTTTAAAAACCATTAAAAACTGTCTGTACATATGGCTTTTGTTGTTATTATTTAGGTCTTAATTTCTGGGTTTTGCCTTCTTGAGTTTGACAATGCAAATACTAGATTTTCACAGAAGTTAATGTAATTTCTGTTCTTGTTATAGCCAACTTTCCTGTCAAAGGATCTGTCAGTTCTGCACTGAAGTTTTGAGTAACGACTGTTAGTGGATGAAGTGTGATAAAATGAACAAAAAGCCTGGTTTAAAGGCAATGGCTAAAAATTTTAGAATTGCTTCTGTTTCTTCAGGTTGATGATTGTGTTTTTCCTGTTTGTTTCTAGAAATATCATTCTGATACTGATTTTTGCCTTTAATCACTCATATTAACATGAAGAGACACAAACTGTGGTACATCTGAGACAGAAAGATGAAAAATGAAGAAATGGATGAAGTAATTTCAGAGATTACATGGTCACCAAGAGAAAAATTAAACCATTGAATCTTCCCTCTGCACATCAGAAAATGAAGAAGTACTATTAATCTTAACAACACTTTTTTAATGTGGTCAGTCCTGTAAAATGGTTTGAAATGTCATGGAAAAAAACACTGGAAGTTGGAAGGATATCTAAGTATAATACGCATCCCCATGATAAACAGCAGGTCCAGTGTGCCCAAGAGAGTGCTGCCTGCATGATGGGGTTAAAGTCTAATCAGAGCAGACTTGAGCTGAGTGGAGTCTGCCTCCTCCTCACCTCTCCACAGTGTGCTGGATGTTTCCTGTTTTCTGTACTCTGCAGTCTTGCTTAACTGTCTCAAAGTCCAGCTTGTTCATCCCTATCTAATCAGAGATATTGTTTATTAAGTGGTTTGTTTTCCCCACTCACCCACAGCCCTCGCCCCCAGTGCAGAGCACCTGGCCTTTAACCCCACTGCAAGAAATCAGCCCTGTTCCTGGCTCCACAGCAGTGTCTGCAGACAAGTACACCAGGAGACCTATGGAGGCTGTTGGGCAGAACAGACTCAGCCCCATACACAGCGCTGAGGGGCTTGATTGCACAGGGAGGGTTTGCTTGCACTTTGTTCTTTTCATCCTAAAGCTGTGCTGCAACAAACACCATGACTCCAACTCAAATACGGGCAAGCACAAAACAGCACTGTTCTCAAAAACCAAATCTCTGTAATATTTTCAACAGCCAGGGTAGCAAACAAGGATACAACTTTAAATCAGTCTGCAAGTGGCAACGTTTCTGGGCTGTGCAAAACAGCTGTAGGGCGTGAAGGAGATAAATGCAGTAATAATGACAGAGGTCCCTGTGCCTTTTCCGTTGACATTTTATTTTTAAAAAAGCAAGTAGGCAAACAACTGTCTGCTGTATTAGGAGACACTTGACTGTTTATTACCCATTTATCTAAGCAGCACATTGTCCCCAGACAAAAAGCACACCTAGGTGCAGCATGTTAACATTAGCAGACAATTTGGAGACTATGTCTGAAACGGACCAGTTTGCTGAAAAGACCCTTGTAGGTGTGGTTTCTGCACTGCTGGAGGAACACTGGGCACCATGGCAGAAACTCAAAGAGAAAGTATGCACTGAAGAAAACATAGCTGACCAGAGGCTTAGTAACAGGGCAAGATAAACTAACACTATTTTTCTTCATCCACATGTGAAAATCACTATTGCTTACACAGCTGGGAACATGTTATTCATCACTTGCTATGGAGAACAAAGTCTTGGAAATGGACAGTAATCTCGCTGACTCAGCATATAGGTGCACAAATAAACCTGGCTGATGGGGTAGATTCTCCCAAAGCACGAGCTGTCAGGACAGATAGTTTGTGGAAATTAAGTTACTCTAGCAACGGAGACACATGCAGTGAAGAAGCACAAACCATGGAGTACTTGATTCTATATGCATTTTTAGCAGATGTATGTTTTACTGAAGATTATTCAGAACCGTATGTTGGGCCCTGCCATCTGCTGAATACGACATCTATAAAGCTGGTGTGGAAATACACAAAAAGAAACTCTAACTTTGTGAGAGAAACTGTCAGTGCCTTTGTAACTACAACTGTATCCCACAGAAAATTACCCTTCCTATTTTGTGAAATATATAGCTCTCCTACAAAAAAGTACACTAAGGTTCAATTCCAGCATTTAGAGCTTCATTTCATCTCAGGTCCCTATTAAAATGTCTCAGTACTTGACTGGAGAAGGGCCTGAGCCACCTGGTCTAGTAAGACCTGCTTTGAGAGGGGAATTAGACCAGGGACCTTCACAGGTCCTTTTCAACCTGATTTTTCAGATCCAAATTATTACATCTGTGCAGATGCATGAATACAGAAATATCTTTCTTAGCCAAATATAGTAAGGAAGAAGATGGATCTTCCAGTACAGAAAATGAAACAGTGTTATACAGAAATAAGGGACGATAGAGTTTTAATAGAAAGGTTGTTTATTTGTCAGAAAGTTTGCTTGTGAATATCCTTAGGAAAAAAAGTAATGCACCCTGTGTCCAGCCAAACTACCATTGAAATACCCAGTCTGGCAACTCACAGCCCCTCATGGCTGACAGGAAGGCTTTTTCCTTCTCTTTTCCAACACAGTGCCTTCTTACTAAGACATTTTTACCTCCTGTAGTTAGAAAATACTCTTGAGCTTCTCATCTCATAGATACCTATCAATTTATGTTCTTTATGTTCTGCTGGAATCATGCTTATGTTGGACAAGCCCTGGAAACAAAGGTAGTTTCTGTTTGAGTAACTTCCCCTGAATTGTCGCGGACAGTAATGCCTTGAGTAACTCCTGTCTGGCCCATCAAGAAAGATCCTCTTGTGCAAGCAGTAGTTGCCATGCTGAAAAATTGTCTCTGAACTATTGGGAATAAAACAACACCCAGGAAAATCCGTATTGTTTGTTTCAAAAATAGTCACTAAGTTTAAGTGTATAAAACCAAACTTTTAAAGCCACATTTCAAGAAGTTAATGCTAGGCCTTGAACTTACGTAGCTTGAGATGAGAGCAACTCAGCTCTGTTCCCCTCACAGGAAAGAGAGGGGAAAAGCTTGAGTGTTTGAACCTGCATTTTTAGCCTGGACTGTGAAATAAATCCAACAAAAAATAAGAATGCACAGTAATCTCCCATTTTATGTTCTAAGGGCAAAGTACATTCTTGGACTTGTCATTTCTAATAAAGCACATGGCACAGAAAACAAAACCCAAAAATCAATATACTTGTGAAAGTTCAGAGGCAGCGGAAGGAACACTTGCCCGAGATGCTACACTAGCATGGTGGTCACTGAGTAAGTACCTCAGTTACTCAGAAACAGCTTCCAGCAGGCTCAGTAAAAGACTGTACCTCTGTTGTAAATTAGGCACTTAAGGGAATTGCTCCAGAAGGACCTGAAGAATTTATTAACCCACTGTTTCCACAAAGCTGTTCATTTTGAATGGATTTATCCAAAACTCCCTCACTGCCAGGTTCAGCTTGTAGGTCCTCTGCAAATTGGTGTATCTCCCAGTAAACTTCTTTAGTCTCTTATGTCCTGAAAACTGTCTTCTAGTTTAAAAGGGATGCCTCAAATTAATGTTCTTAATTTTCAGCTATGAAGCTCAGTGAAATTATTGACTTCCTCTGAACTTCTGAGATGACAAAGTACTAATGGACAAACAAGGAACGAGTATCAAGACAAACGGATAAATCATTTCCCAAATCAAAACATTTATTAACTATGTATAGTTAGTTGGTTTCTTTTCTAAGGTTTCTTTCTTTTCCTTCCTCCTTTTTTCTTTCCCTGTCCCATTTATTGTACCTTTCTGTGAGATTTTCTTTGCAAGAATGTGTACGACTGGACCCTCATGAAAAGAACAGGGCACTGTCCTGGATTTGTATAGTACAAAGAGAGAAAAAGAGCGAAGAGAAAGCACGCTGCACTTCAACATTCATAGCAGAAGAGGCATCAGCAACTTGTATTTCCTCACACACGCAGGCACTTAGTGGAATAAATACACCCAAATCCTGCCAATTTAACCATATTGCAGTAAAGCCTGAGAACAGGTTTGCTCACCTGCCACTCTGGTGTCTTTGGGGTTTTCAGCAGCTGTCAATAAATTGTGGGTTTGCCTGTGCAATTTTTCCTGTGTCCTCTGACAGGAGAGGTGCTTTACCTTTGGAATGATACCACATGCAGTTTTTACTCACATCTGATTTCAAAGGTGTTATAAAAGTATCCCAGCTGACTGCTAAGAGAGCAGTCACAGCTCTGTGTTGAAGAAGCCACTTCTCCGTGAACTTGCATTGTGCATTTGTGTTGTGTAACAGACCTGTTATGAGCTGACAGCTGGAGGTTTGCAACTTTAATTGGTTTCTTCTCTCAGGATTTTTATGTCTTTCACATCTACAACCAGACTAGTTATGAACTTAAGGCATAAATCACCTAGGAGAGACTGGGGGAAGTGAAATTCCAAGTAGATCTCTTCCTTCACCAAAACCAAAACCAAAACAAACAAAACCAAAACCAAACGAAACCAAACAACCAAAAAACACCCACTCACCAAAACTCGCCAAAAATGTTTTGCTTAGTTCATTCCAAAGGCAGGAATATGGCTTCAAAAATAATTCACCCAAACTCTGCATATAAGTGAATTTGATTCCAAGTCTACTGAAGCCAAGGGGGGGCTTTTCATAGACATAAAGATTGTGGTGCTAGTTTTGGTTCTGTATGAGCTCTGTGTCATCTGCATGGTTTTATATTTAACTATGCCCACAGCTGTGGTACAAAGTACCTCTCCCAAATGCCTAACAACCAGAGCACATTAAGTTAAGGGGTCAGTGTAAGAGTGGCCCCTTGATGTGCTCTTGTTGGTTGTTTTTATGAACAGCTAGCTTTGTTTCCTATAAGTATTTTGCTTGCTGCCCTGAGCAGTGAATGAATGACTTAGGCTGAGCTGTGAATTACAGCTCCAAAATGAAACAAGGATCCTGTACAACAGCAGCACCTGATCTTTCTTTTGCCTCTGATGATAGGACATCAAGGTAAATTCATGTTGAATGTCTAAGTCCAATCAGCAACTGATAAGACCTCTTTTAATGACCTGGATACATCACAACTAGTGATGATACCAACCAACACAGTAGTCATCCTATGCTGTTTATAAAGGCTCTAATGTGTCAATGAAAAGGTGCATTTGTGAGGTGGCCATGTAACATCAGCAGCCATTACTTTGTTTTCCTGTTCCCACCTCCAAAGGTGACCTGTGAAAAATAAGTGGAGGCTGTGTTTTTAAGAGTCTCTGTTCCCAGAGAAATGTGAGGGAAGGGTGAAAGTGTAGATAGGATTTGCAGGGGGAGACAGTAACAAACTGAGGCTTCTCAAAGCTTGCAAGAAACTAGGCAAAATTTCTGTGAAAATTCACATAAAACACTGCTGCTTTTGAAAGGTCTGCTTGAAACTACAGCTTTGAGACAGACAGAGGTCAGAGATCACACCTTAGTAAGGATGGGAAAATAAGGGCTTTTTACATTTACATTTCTGTTGCCCTAATATAAGGATTTCTGTAACCAGTGTAAAGGAGAAAAGACAGCAGAGCTGCTTATATTGGTGTGAGAGCTTTTGCCTAAGAATGATAGGGTAAGCAGACAATCCAGACCCTCAGCTGGACTCCTCCATTCCGCTCCTACATGGTGCATGGTGATTAGTTCCAAGTATGTATTATATAAGGTCTGTATGTATGTAAGTTTATTTTTTAAGAAACTTTTTTAAAAAAGTAGAGTAATTCTTGGTCCATCTGGAGGCACAGGATGCCCAGTGCAAACATCTGTCTCTGCCCAGCAGCAGCTTCTCTCGGCTTTGTGTCAGGAAAGGCATGAACAGATCACAGCAGTTTCGGGTTGTCATTTATCCGAAGGCTGGAATACATTCCCACGTGCCGGACCAGGTTGGGTTCCACCACGTAGGCACTCTCCCCCTTAGTACGCAGCAGCGAGTAGAGGGCAATATCCTTAGCAAAGCCCTGGCGGCAGTGCATCCCCTTCAGGTAACCTAAGGCACGGTGGGCAGACGGAGCGGAGAAGAGCATGGCAGGCGTGCAACACTCGGTGACGGGCACAATATTATACAGTGTGGGAGCCAGCCGGCGCAGCTCCAGCATGTAATGCCGTCCCACCAGCTCTGTTAAAGCCATACTGTACAAAGCAAAGAACAGGACAATGGGCCAACTGAGGCTGGTGCGCCCAGTTGCCCAGGAGTACACACAGTTTAGCACAGGCCCCAGAAACATGCCAAGACCTAGCCACTCAAGGATTCTCATGGGTTCAGGGTTGAAGTAGCGCTGAAGCCTCTCAGGATGGTAAAGCTTGAAGTAGAGTGCGTCTCTGAGGTATGGTTTGGAGAACCGGACCAACAAGAAGTGCTGCAAGACAGTGAATATCTCATCCTCTGGCACAGCATCATCTTCCACTATGAGGATGTATTCTGGGTTGTACGCCAACAGTGACTGCCCGAGGCAGAAGACATAGTCCTGCTTCTCCTTCTCAAACTGGTTCACTCTGGGGTCAGGGTTCTCACCAGTTTTGTCACGACTGACCACAGGAAAGAAGCTGCTTAGCAGCCTGACATCCTGATGGCTACTGGGGTCCGACTCCACATTACAGAGGAGAATGCGGTGGCTTTGGCAATGGGCACCACATTTCTGGATGAGGTGGTGGAAGCGGGAGGCCACTTGCAAGACATAGTGAAAATCATTCCGTCTCTGCACAGTGATAATGGTGATCAGCAGCAAGGGCTGGAAGGCGTCACTGCCAGAGGGCTCGGAGGCATTTGGTATCTGCAGCTTCTCAAAGTAACGGAGGGCAGCCTGGCCCTCCTGCTGATTCTGCTTGAGGAACTCCTGGCTCATGGGGTTCAGATGCCAGCGCCGCAAGTAGAAGTAAGAGTGCAGGAGCCGGTGGCAAATCAAAGGTGCGAGCACACCAAATGTCACTACAGTCAGTGTGAGGAGATGGATAAAGGGACTGGACCAACGGCACCACCTCCCATAGAGCTGCCGGGCTTGGTGCAACATTGCTGCTGCGGAAGGAGCGCACCCCTAATCTACTCATGCCCTTGTTCCTTCACTTCCGATGCACCCTCCCTGGATTGCAAGGGGCAGTGGGCAGCAGCTGCCAGACCTGCACAATTTGTCCAAGCCTAGAAAGGAAGAAAAAAATGGTTAAATAGGAACTATCAGAGTGGGAAGACTGTAACTTGAGAAAATGGAAAGCTGAGGACTAGCCCTTGAGTAAGCCAAAATAAAGTTCCCTAAGGAGTCCCTTCTGGTGAATTGTCATGGGACGTTGAGGAAACATGAGCCAAACTTAGTATCCAGCAAAATGCCCCTAAGGCATTCCAGCTCTGATCTGCCTTATCTAGACAGGACTTTGTTGTGTTTGTTACTATACTTCAAACACACAACAAACAGCAAGGTGCATGTGGGATGTGTGGAAATCCCTTTCTGTTAAAGGCAGAGAACTTGGATAGCACTACTTGGTCACAGTGACATACTAAGAGTTGGGTCACAGCCAAGAACCAAAGCCAGATCTTGTGTATCTTAGCCTAGCACATATCTGAGAGACAAACTTTCACCTCTGTGGAAGGACACATGCTTCCCTTCTGTTGCTCACTCACTTCTAACTGCAGACTTTTTCACTTTACTCCCCAGAGTGTGAAGCAAGGTAACAAAGATACCAATTTACTTCACTAAGGTCATGTGTATGTTAAGTGTAGTATGTGTGTGTCTCTCTCAGGTGTCTCCTCCTCTCTACACCCTGTGAGGCAGTCACAGCAGGAATAACAATTGAGCCACGGACTCATGTTTCTTATGTAAAAGTTTATGTAAAATTATATACCTTTATTTTAAAACAAACATTTATATACATTGTGTGGGTTTTTTTGTATACACACTTTAAGTAAACACCCACCCTCACAAAAATTAGATATTACCATATTTGGCTTTTTTGTTCTGCTTCTCTGAACTGCCATGAACATCTCACAGCCTGGCTGTCACAAGCTTATTCAAAATCATGGCAATTAGGCTGTTGAGAAGAACTCTCCTGTGTCAGTATTCTCCCTTTTTAATCTGCTGTTTGACTCGCCCTTTTACTGTCCATTCCATCTCCTTATGAACTTATGCCCCTCACAGCTGACTGACTGTGCACAATTCAGTGGACAGTTTCTCCCAATTTTAATCTTCTGCCTTCACGGAGTTCTGATCATCAAATGGTGCTCCCAGACCAAAATGGTACCCTTTTTCCTTCTCTGCACTGTCATCTGAAGCAGTCAAAACAATGATGTATGAATTGCACAAAATCTGGGCTGTGGCTTTTCTTCTGTCTCAGAAGAATGGACCATGTAGGAGAAATGACTCAGAGGACACTGAGCAGGGACGACTTCAAAGCTGCCTTCATTACCGTAGCTGCAGATTGGCTGTATTTACCATTAAAAGAACCACTTCCTATTGCCATATGGGAATCTGTCAATCTTGCATGAAATGCCTCTTACTAAGATCAACAGAAAATACGTAACAGTTATTCCAAGTATTTGTCAGATACCAGGCTCCTCATGCTGTGAGATCTCAACCCATCCTTGGATAGGCTGTGGTATCAGCGATGTCCTATCTTATGATACAGGAAAACACAATACTTCAAAAATGTAATGTAATTAGAGATAACAAAGTTAGGCATTGATGCATGAAAATCTGCAGTGTTGTCCCATATAGCTCTTTTTGTTTGGTTTTTTTTCTGATTACACAATCCTGTTTCACAGACACTGCATGTATTGCATCAGTGGACCTTATAAAGACCTCAAAGGTGATGGCTGCATTTCAGGTGCCAGACCCAAGCCATGGTGATTCAGGACACAAAGACCTGAAATCCACCAGATGCAACGACCTAGCATTTAAATGCATTAATTCATCCAACATCCAGGGCTTTCCCTTTTCTCATTTTCTGCTAACCAGTCACAAACACTAAGGGAACACACAAATGCAGAATCATATTCTACAATCGCACAGGTGTACTTTTGAGCGTACTTTTGTTGGTGTTGCCACTGAGCCAGCCTCCAAACTTAAAAGTGTGGATCACAGTGGGAAAAGGAGATGAGGAAAAGCTGGAAGGTACATTAGTTCTCAGGGGGCAAAGAAATTTAGCCCTTCTGACAGCTATGCTGGAGACCTGAGCTACAAAAATGATGAGCCTGCAGTGAGCTCAGTAGCTCTCAGGAGCTACATAAAAGCATTAATAATCTCCGCCCAAGCAAGGGGCCTCCCCTGTCATACCATCTACTGAGAAGGGAGAAATGGGTGTCATGTCTTCCTCACAGCAGCAGGAACTAGATGGCTAGAAGCCAGCGGAGCTGTGGAGGCTTCAGCCTCACAAGGTGAGTCAAAGGGAAGCTTGCCTAAGGTCTTGCTCTTCTGCAGCCTGTGCTGTTGAAGGGCCAGGCTCACCTGCACCACAAGGTACTTCCCACGTCCCGGTGGGTGGACTATTGAGCCTGAAGCCTGCGGGTCAGTTCTCCGCCGGCCCTGGCAAAGTTGTGCTGGCGCTCCACCTACTGGTGTCCCCGCTCCTGGCACACGGCAGGGTACCTAAGCTGCTGCAGGGCGGCACCGCCCTCTCAGGGGGCATCTCCTCCCTTCACACGAGGAAGCAGCTAACTGAAAAGGCACACAGGACTGGAAGCCAGCCGTGAGATCACGGTCTCATATGCACCAGCGTTTCTGACTTACCCTGGCTTCAACTCAGCAGTAACACCACTCAAGAACTTAGAGCTCTTACTCTGGTTTTGCAACTCTGAACACCTCATGGAAAACCACCATCAAACAGGCATTTTGGTTCTTTACAAATGTTTCTCTGCTGCTGGATTGTTGACACATTGACTACCACGCTCTTATCAGTTTATCTGCAAAGGAAAAGATTATTTTCACTGGGTAGTGGAATAACCACAGAGAATAAAAAATGGTCACAAGCGCATTAAAGTGGGTTAAATACTCTAGTTTGTGCCAAAATCAAGCTGAAGGATGTAGAAAAGGAGACACTGACCCCCCCCCTACTTTCTGTCTGTAACACTGTGAACCCCAGAGTTCCAAATCTAGATAGAAATCTCTTGCTTCTACAGAAGTGAAGTTTGATCTTATCTCCACAACCTGAATCCAGAGTTTCTGGTCAGGATGTTTTCTAGCCGTGAGAATGGTTCTGACTTTCCCAAAGCTCTTCTGTTTTCAGAAGCTGTTTGGTACTATTTCCATGGTTTTTTTTCTTTTTAGAAGGAAAACAAATTTCTTGTTCTTTAAGCCTTCAAGTGGCATTTCTGACAGAGAAAAGAAGTTTGAGGAGAGAAGCAAGAATAAGAACTGGGATTATATAGTGATTTAAACATACCTGTATGAATCCTGAATAGCAACTACTTTGCAACCGTGTAAATACTTGCAAGTGGAGGCCACTTTTATGTATGTTCTGTATAGAACTGAGCTATTGCTTAAACACATTTAGAAGTTGTACCAATATAAAGCTATACATTTGGCTTGTTTCTTTTCTTAGATCCTCATGATTAAGATTCCTTCTGGTTCACCTGGTTCCAAATCTATGTTCCCATCTTCATTAGTCCCTAACTACTTGGCTGAATTATACTGTTCAGGAAAAAGTCACATCTGCACACACTGGGGAAGAGGATCAAAATGTGTAATGTCCTCTTTGGGGTGCAGAATGCTGTCTGCTGTGCTAGTGCACTAAAAGAGAAAGTTTATTTTATGTCTGCTCCAAACTCCTCACCACAGAGGTATTCTTGCAAGCAGGCATTCCTGGTACAAAGCTTCCTACAGGTTTCAAAGCTGGTTAAATTTTAGAGGGCTCCTGGGTAGCTTAATATAAGAGAAGGAATCAGTCTTCTACTGCTTCTTCCTAGTCCTTTATGGTTACAATATTAAATGATTCCTTTTTGCCACTTCTTTTCAGTGTCAATGGGAAAAGCTGTTCCTTTCCTAACACAAAAAGACCTGGATGAAGTCATATGGTCAGAAGCCATAAAGCAAAACAAAGGCAGGCTCTTAGAAACATCATGGAAAGGCCACCTGTTACAGTGGTGATGGTATACAGCCACAATGGTAGCAGTCGTAACACTGTTCACACAAGGTGTAATTTCACGTGTGTTGATCCTATAGTGGCATCCTAAGTTAAAACCTTTGTGTGAAAAACACCTACACCCCAACCCAACATTGTGCAGACAAGCTGCAACCTCAGGACAAAGCTCGTCTACTAATTAACCCTCTCCGGCAGAGACAAGAGCTTTGTCTTGGCTATGATACTGTTAGTGCACCAGCAAGCAGTCTTGCTCGAATCTGAGGAAACCGATGCAAGCTTCACGAAGTCATAAAGAGCCATACAGATCTCCTTCTGTTTCATAAATGCATGCTGATAGCCGACTGCTGTGTACAGATACCCCCAGTCTCTGAAACCTAAGGTCCCTACCATGTGCTGATCCCTATTACTGGACCAGATGGCCAGCTGTTCTCATCTGCAACTCCTCATGTTTTCTGACAGCTTTTAGTAGGTCAGGTGCCAGATAATATTTCTGCAATGTGTTCAGGCTTGCCGTAACAGTGGTGTTCAGTAGAAGCCAGGCATTCACGGACCTGACCATTACACTCAGGTGCCAAACTGGGAGTCAGGCTCCCTAGGAAATACAAACCATCCTGGCAAAAGCTGTGCTTCTAGAAACATTCAGCTGAATCTTAGTGGTAAGAGCTCATCAGTTGTTCTTTGATTATGTTTCACTAGTAAGAACCACATACATCTCTGACCTCCTCTATTCAAACAGTGCTTAACACAGTTGTCATTATGTTGTTTCTAGAAAATGACTGTAAAAATAAGCCAGGCTCTTTCATTTCACTTCCACCTAAAATGCTTCCTCTTATGGCAACAACCAAGGCTGCCAGTGATTAACACTTGATCTCTCTAGTTCTTTTAGAACTTTGTTTCTTGTGGTCTGTGTACTGCAGGTGTAACACTGGTACAGTCTAACAGGTTAATGATGGCTTGAAGCGCAAAAGAAGTGGCTAGGGAGGTGGAGAGGGCTTGGACTTAGCCTGTTGCAGGACTTATGTGGTGTAAGAGGCAGAAATCAACAGCACAGTCATCTATTTTTATCTGCCATTCCTCAGAGCTTGTCAACGAACACAAACATTTCTTGTCCAAGGAGATGGAATTTAAGCACTGTTAGAAAATTAACCCTGTCCAGTTAGGAAACACCAGAAACTGCAGAATTGCATGTTGAATGTAAATTTTCTGATAGGCTGCCCTGCTTTTCTCATTTATCTGTAATCAACTTGTACAGATTGTTTATAAATCCATGGAAATCCTAGGAGCACAGTTTGAAAGCTACTAAACTAAGAGGCAAGATACATTGATGTGGCAGCTAGAAATACTTTCTCCATTTTCCCTAACCTAAGAAGGTAAAACTATGCCACCCGTGAAACAGGCTATGAACTGTATATTAATTCTCCAACTTCAGTCTTGCTTATTGTGTATATTCATTTTCCTCCGCCACATAAATCTGAAGGGAGTCCATTCTCCCTACAAAGATGATGAAGGCACTGGAACATGTGTGTAACGAGGAAAGGCTGAGAGCCCTGGGACTGTTTAGCCTGGGGAAGAGAAGCCTGAGCTCTTATTAATGTTTATAAATATCTGAAGGGTGGGTGTCAAGCAGAAGGGGCCTGTCTCTTTTCAGTTGTGCCATGTGATAGGACGAGAGGTAATGACAGCAAGGTGAAACACAGGAAGTTCCACCTCACCATGAGAGTGACAGAGCCTGGAACAGGCTGCCCAGAGAGGTTGTGCAGTCTTCTCTGGAGGCTTTCAAGATCTGCAGGGATCTGTTCCTGTGTGGCCAGCCCCGGGCATTCCTGCTTTGGCAGGGGGGTTGGACTTAATTATCACCAGAGGTCCCTTCCAACCCCTACCATTCTATGATTCTCAACACCTCCTGCCTTTCACTGGGATGCCTCCCTGCTATGCAATGTCATGGGGAAGTAATGCTCTTTCTTGCTGCTCACAAGAAGTCAAGTCAGTATCCAGATCAACTGGGGGCGGAAAGCAGCCTGGAGAAGAGAGTTCTGCAAGGTAGTAGCTTAACATAGAGACTTAAGGCAAGGAGGTTTGTGAGGAGCTGTCTTTTAGAATATGACACCAAAGGTTTATTTTAAAATTAATTATGCAGTCTGTCTAAATCTACGTTTTCTTTTGTGCCAGAGGTTAAAAAAAAAATTTATGTTAATTTTATAATGATCTGTATAAAACCTGTTGCATATTTTCACAGAGATCTGCCTGGAGCCCTCCAAAATCTTCCATGTGGTTTTTGGTTTGAACCCACTTGTGCTTTAGTAAAAAATTTACATATCTTATTTGTTAAAAAAGGAAAACTGTATTAGACAATGTTGCTGCTAATAATGGCACCAACTCTTATTTTACCTTTTGCTGTCTGCTCTTGGAATCTCAGAGATAAATGCACATTGACTCATCAAAGATGCTATAGATAATTTGTGTTTTAATTCCCTCTGTCACAGTTTTCTGCTAAAATAAGACCAGGGACCCTGACTGTAAAATAGTGTACACGAATATAGCAAGAGGCAATTTCTACCTTACTGGATCCTCAACTAAAGAATGGAAAAGATAGCAGGGAATAATAAATTATCTAAAACAGATATTGAAAAAACAGCTGCTAAATGTGGTAAGCTAAGTAATAGCAACCCTCTATTATATATTATTATATATAATTTATATCTTATATAATCTTATATACTAATAGCAACTCTACTAACTAATTAATAGCAACTCTCCGCAAATTAAAGCAATCTGAAGAAGAATTCCTGATCTTGGAGAGGTCTGTCCAGAAAGGGCTATTCCAGAGCAGCAGGAATGAGGTATCCCCACACAGCTACTGTATAATATCTCCTATTAAATTTCTATATGTACTTGTGTCCTCAGGTCTAGAGAAGAAACCAGCCATTTCACAGTCTCTGAAAGAGCACTGTGCAGATTAAAGTAGCTTCCTGCGTATCTGTGATTTGCATAGGTGTGACGCGTGCACCACTCTGACAGAGTGAGCAGCACCTTGGTTCAGGCTTCACTGACAAACCAGCCCTGCTGTGCAAACCCTGAGAACTGTGCTAGGCCATTATCTTCTCGGGAACCAGGGGGTCTAGGTCACATCTTACCAGGAGCTCAGGGCAGCAGCCTGGGCCAGGACGAGCCAAAGCTAAAAGCGCTATGGCCGCACTCCTGCGCGTACACCTGAGCGGGGCTGGCTATGAGTCGATCCTTTATGCTGGGGATATCTGCAGCCCCCCCGAGCCCCCTGAGCTCTCCTGCACTGCCACGGGATGCACGGTCATGACCTCACCTCTAGCAGGGACCCCTCACAAGGTTACTCCTCGAGGCCCAGAGACCCCTCACCCAGCATCTGGTATCTATAACGAGGTAAATAACATTTTGTATTAG
This sequence comes from Todiramphus chloris collaris, assembly GCA_025345505.1. Taxonomy (NCBI): domain Eukaryota; kingdom Metazoa; phylum Chordata; class Aves; order Coraciiformes; family Alcedinidae; genus Todiramphus; species Todiramphus chloris. The sequence goes on from JANVCC010010406.1 coordinate 4,143,697, forward strand.
GCCTAGAATTATATGATGACAATATTTATATATCCAGCTATAGCTTTTGTATTAGAAGCATAGTAAGTAGCAAAATGTTAGACCACAATCTAATCAACACTTAAATCACTGGTGAAATCATCAGTTAGATCATAATTCAATTAACATTTCATTACAGCTTAATTATTATTAACTCACTGTTTACCATTCAATTATTGGTTAATCATAATTTGATTATCATTTAAATTCAACTATTATCATCTGATCATCATTTAATCAATAAAACATTTTCATTAACCCCACAGTGATGAATTCTCTTAATAATTCACCTGTGACAGCAGTGCTGGGCATACGGGTATGTGAATGGGGGGAGAGGAAAAAGAAAGGAAACAAATGTGGTGATGGCTGCTAACACAGAAAATGATTCAGCTTTACTGTTGTTCATTTATGACTGTGAAGAATAAAACACAGCAATAAGGAAATAGGATATTGTTTTTAGTGAGCAAAGACCTTTGATTATAAGGCTGCAAGTTTCCATTTGCGATAGGCTTCTGCAATGAAACCACAAAACTGTACCAGTCAACAACCCGAATACTGTCTACCTGATCTCTGAAAGAAAAAAATGTTTGGTCATGTTGACAAACACCATTCCTCTTTTAAGAGACTCTATATACTAATGTTAAATGGTACTACTGACTTTTTCTTGGTATTAACCACTTATTTGTGCGGAATACGCAGCCTTCTTCCCTTCCTTCCACAGTGTATGAAACAGACCATTATCCTGCACAGAAAGGCATGGTAAAAGGGATGCCCTGGTTCTGGGGAATCTGTTTCAGCCTCAAGGGAAGAAAATGGGATAAATACAGTAGCTGAAAAAGTCTGTTATATAACTAGTATTGCCTTTGTTGGACAGGCAAGAAAGCAGCAGATTTCACATGTGCAGGAGGGTACTTCGCCCATTTTATGCGCTGACAAACGCTTGCTGAACCTGGTCTGCCTTTATGGCAGTTCATTGGTTGTACATAAAAATATCTTCTCAGCGAGTATAGGAGAGTAAGGCAGCTTAGGAACTGGTAGTGCACCTTGGTAGTTTTATGATTTGCTGCATCATCAGTGCTGCTGCAAACTACCTTCACATTGTATGACTTTAAATGTGTCTTCAGTCCCTAGGGTTCTCAGGTGCTCCTCTCTCCCTTTGGGAGAGCTGCCAGCTAGCACAAGGTGACCCTTAAAGCGCTGGGATTAATGGCAGTTACCTTAGTGATGATAGTCAAAGAGGAGAGGGCGTTAGTTAAGAAAAGCTGATCCCCCGGCTCCACATTCTGCCCTCCTTGCAAACCAGCAGAAACACAGACAGTATTCCAGTGTCCCAGTCCTCAACTCCCTTGCCGGGACTTTTGACCAGAGAAACTCTGGCCATGCTTTCACCTTTGCCGAGATCTCCTTTGGGTGGCATCAAGGACAGGATATAAGCTCTCAGGGTTGTGGGTTTTGGGTTTTTTTTTTCCTTGTTTCTTTAAAAGAGTTTCATTCACCTTCCTTAACCGAAAGGCTGTTTCTTTAGGCCCAGCCAGACTCTGGCCACCCTCTCTTCTGCTTGTCACCATGTACAGTCACATCCTCAAGAGCAAGCACAAAACATTTCCTCGTTCCCTGGAGACCTTCCGCTTCCCCCTAGCTCGGCTGCCTCAGCTACAGCCGCTAACTCCCGCTGGTTCCCGGGAGGCAGGCCCTTCTTCACAGCTGACCAGCCAGTTATCTCCGCGCCCCCCCTCGCCCAGCTCCCCGGGGCTGGCTGTCGCCGGCAGGGCAGGAACGCCGCCCGCCGCCCCCCGCGCCGCGCCTTCCCCGGGCGGACCCGGCAGCCACGCCGGGCGAGGACGGCGCTTCTCCGGCTGAAGCGAGAACCAGCCCCCCTGGGACAGCCCGAGCCACGCGGAGAGATTTACCCTTTCCAGCCCGGCAGCCTCGCCCCGGGCATCGGGCGGCGTCTGCAGCCTGCGGGAGAGCCGGACTGCGGAAGAGCCGGGCTGGCCCCGGCTCCCGCACCGGCACCGGCACCGGCACCGCCGCGCCCCGTCTCGCCGGCACCGCGGGCTCTCCGCCCACACCGAGGAGCGGAGCGGGGCGGGGGGAGACGGCAGCTCCGCTGCCGCCTTTATCTTGCCACTCCGCTTGTTGCTCACTTCTCTCCCGCAAATTGTTCTCCTCCCTCTCGGGCGGTGAGGGTGGGATTAAAGGCATCAAAGCTTAAACATGTGACTACGCCAACACAGAGATGCTCGGAAGGATGGTAACACAAGAGTGAGGAACTGAAAACCAGGGAGGGGGGTGGTCTGTGAAGGCAGGTTAAGAGGCAAAAGGTGAAGAGCCTGAGCCCCAGCAGGATGCCCGGGACAGAGGCTGCAGAGCAGCCGGAGCGCCCGATCGCTGCTTTATGGTCCATGAGTGCTCCATCGGGAGCAGCGAAACTCCAGCCCGGGTACTGCTACAGAGCCCGGCTGTCCCCTACGCCTGCACAAAGTCGCCCCAGAGCTCTTCGCTGGTCGGAATTTCAAATATATTCCATGCATGGGTCGAGCGTATTTATCGACTCCTAGGGACACGCCTTTGCGGCACTCCATGCTCCTTTCAGCATGGCTCCCATCCCTCTCTGGTCGGTAGCTGGTTTGTTCTAGACGCCAGCTCCGCGCCCCACACCGAGCTTTTGCGAGGTGTCCAAATCACAATGCCTTACTTCGTTGCAAGATCACTGCCCACAAGCTCAAGAAAGTCTGCTTCAGGGTTTCCGGCATATAGTTTGATGTGCATGTTAAACATGATAAGCATGCAGAAATGCTAGTCTTTCACTGTATTAGTCTCTAAGTAATTAATTACAGATGTATTCAGTGAAGTAGAGGCTCATCAGCTACACCAAAGTTTGTATCGGGCTGTTCAGGATCCAAATATCGTATCAAATTTACCCAAGAGCGCCTCTGACCTGTTCATTTCCCCACCCCCTTTCCTCTGTGTTCCATTTCCTTGTTCTATGCACATACCTTTCAACACTGTGACCATAATACTTGATTATACAAATTGTTTCTAACAACAGTTATCTGAAATAAGCTTCAGAGAAAGTTTTCTCTTTTTCATTGTAAGAACTCCTTAGTTTTGTGCCTGCACCTCCAGAAAAAGTGTATACATTTAGGCTAAATTATTTTCTGCCTCTGACTTCACTTTCTAGGAAAAATGGGGGGGGGGGGGGGGGGGAAGAAAACCAAAACAAATCCAAACAAACCAAAACAAGGTAAAAAAAAAACTGTGAAAAAAAAAATAAACCCAAGCCACACAAAAAACCAACAAACTCCTGTACTGTTTCAATAAAACATTATGTTCTGTTAAGTACAGTGAGAATATTGCTAGAGACCAGTCCTGTGATCAAAAGCTCCTAGCATGATGCATGTTTTTGTTCTTTAATTTTAACATCAATTTCTATTATTCCCTGTCATAAGCATTATGAACAAAGGAAAACAGTTACGCATGTCTGTGACCCTCACTTCTTAAAACTGGCAAGAACTATCCCTGAGCGAAGGTTGTTATCACGGAGATAAGGTGTATGAAGGAGGAAAAAGCCAGAGGAACAGTAATGCGCACAATAATAGCATAATCAAGCACGACATTTGGGTTCCTATAGTGACTTGGTCTCCTAGGGAAAGGTGTGGCATGCTGGAAGGTCCACAGGTTTACCTAGATGCACATTACTATCTGAAAACAATAAAGACAGAAGAACGCATAGTTTTTCAGGTGATTTGGTTTTAAAATCCTTCTTTGATGAATCCTTCTGCCTTCTTTTCTGCCAGTTTTTAATGACAATGATTCATACTCTTAACTTCCATTTAAACGTTTTCATACCTGCAAATATGAATGCAGTGGAAACAATAGATCCTGGAACAGAACAGAGGCAAAAGAGTACCTGAGAGTACTGGAGGTGGAAAAGAGATTATACATTCCTGGGAGGTCCACTAGCATGTTCTTCCCAGGAATTTTTTTTTTTCTGCTTCTTTATGTGTGTGACTATTGAGTGACATCAGCAGAAATACATGGCACCTTGAACCCAGTATTTCATTTCAGGTGAGGTTTCAACCATCAGAATTTGGTGGTAATAAATTACTAAATAATTTATAATTAAGTAAATTACTAGGAATGACCAGAAGGCCTTTTCTTTGGGAAAAAATATTTAGGTAACTTTAACTTTGGGAGGAGCCTTTCTGTATAGTCTTCTCTGCTCCTACTTCACTCACTTGTCTGCTTTTCAGAGAACACTTGACTTTCATCCTAAAGCATGTTTTTCTTTAAAACAGCTTCTGTTAGACCTGAAAGACTGTTGAGAAAAGTCACAAGTGATTTTGGGGCAGTGGCACACTTTGAACAACAGCCTGTCATCCCTGACTACCTGTTCCTATCACAGTGCTGTCTCTGCCTGTGTGCTGGCCTAAGGGAGACTGTTCTGGCAGTAAAATAAACCTTTTCTCATCATGGATTATTTCTTGCCTGCATCACTTCATCTCTTCTGTTTTCTGCATCAAATGACTGTGTCAGCACAGCGGGGAGGGCTCTGGGAAGCAGAGGTGAATATGTAGGGACACAACTGCTCATAGAGTAACCTAACTGCAACCTGAAATGTCCAGAAGAATTAGTTACTTCTGAAATTATTCAGCCTGTACAGTAACAAGGCTGTACTTTAAAATTATAACTGGAAGAAAATCCCAATGTGAGGCTTGTATCCAAGCAGGGGAGGCTAGACCAGCCATTCAGATCTGAGTATTTGCTGCTGCCAAAGCATCCTTCCCCTCTGACATGCACTGCAGCAGCTCTCATGGCACTGAACACCTGTGCAAGGGAACGAAGCGAGTATTTTCTTTTGCTTTGCTTGACATCAGGTACAGGTCCTGCTTTTCATAAATGTGAGTGTCAGAAGCAGGACAAGCTAGGCAGGTTATGTTTAGGTGCTTGCACTATGTAGAAAGCAAGAAAGCAGAAATTCATGGTCCTGGGGGGCAGCTGAATTGAGAAACCTGTTTTTTTATGGGGTTGTGCCATTTGTGCCCTGTACATCACTGGCAAATATCCATAGGTCCTGTCTCATTTTCCTTGCCCCTTCCAATTCCTTTGCTTTCCTACCACACACAGTCCTAATGCTTCGTTACCGGAAAGCAAGGCTGTGAGCATGTGCAGACTTTAGTTGATTTGAGCTACATGTGCTGATTATCCAGCCAACCACAAATCAAACATACAGGTTCCTGCCCAGTGTATGTTGAAGGCTTTCAGTCAGTGGGATGGAGATGTGTGCCTCTTCTCTACAAGAGATGTCATGAAGTCCATAGCAACAAACATATTTCAGATTTACCTTCTTCAGCTAGTTGCCATAATATTTCACAAGTGTATTAAAGATATATTAGGGACAGGGAGGAACCTGTAAAAATCCAGGAAAAAAACAAAACTAAGGGGAAAAAAAAAAGGGGGGGGGAAAAAGAGAAAAAAGAAAAAGAAATAAGAAAAAGGAATAAAAGGAAAAAAAAAAAACAAAAAAAGAAAAAGGAAAATGAAAGGGAAAAGTAAGCCTAGTGTCCTTAGGGAAAAATTCAAAGTGATTGTATTCTAGCAGGAGAAATGAAGAGTATGTTTAGCTAACACATCGTACCAGCATGCGTATAACCTGTACAGTTGTAAGGGCTGTGCCTCTTCTACAAATGCTCTGAGAAGTTCTCCAGTGCAGTGTCAGTATTATTCCTTTAAGTTCAGCTACTGAATGATAATAATTATCTGGTTATTTCTGTACCATCAGCTGCAAAATAGGTATCTTGTCCTTGTAGGTATCTGCTGTTCACTTCAAAAGCTAACCTTTCAAATATTTTTCCTGCCTTGCTATGTATTTATATGAAAAAAACATCGAATAAATCAATAAATATTTCCTGCTTACGTTCTCCTTTTTAAGAAGCAGCACACATTTCTGATGGTGGTTTTGAAGAGGAATACAATATTGATGATAACCAAATTGCATACAGTGGCTTTCTCTTTTTTCTTTTAGACTCGGTATTGATCACTGGGGACAAAAAGTGTTCAAAGTCCTTTGTTGTTTACTGGAGACGCAGTGAGCTCAGATATCAGGGCTATTGTGTTTGACTTTAGACAACAGTAGTGAGATGAAATACAGCTCCAAAGGGGATGAATTCATGCTGGCTTAGCTGCCCAGGGTACATTAATGTTCTCTGAAAAGGCTGAAATATTTTTGCCTCCTTTTCATCCTGGTCTGTGCATTTGGTTATCTATTCAGGAGTAAGCACTTTTTATGTATTTCCCAGGCCTTTGCGCTATACAGCCTCCTGTATACAACTGCATTTGAGACTTCTCAGGCTTATACCAATAACTAATTCACCTTGCAGATATATTATTAAATACTGTTCTTGTAATCTCTTCTACTTAAGTTGCACACATCTGAAAATGACAGAACCACACCTATTGTAGTCCAGTTCTTTTCAGAGTGTTGCACACAGACACAGACAGACAGACACACACACAGTGCTTTTCTATGCTTCCTTTGCTTTGTTGATCAAATCAAGTAGGGCTGTTAATAGCAAAAAAAAAAAAAATACTACTGTGAGCTAACACAGTGGTATCGTGTGAAATGATGGCAGAATTTCAGAAGGGCTGTACCTGTGATTGCACTCAGAGAAATGGATGCTTCTTAATCATTTTTAAGTGTGTATTCTCTGGTGATCAAACTTCCTACTTGTCTTGCTCCAATATTCTGACCCTTAAACATTGTGACCAACTATTGCAAAGAGATGGACTGTTTTAATTTAGAAATAGAGGCAAGGGACTCTCCAGACTCTCTGTTAAAGTACACTGGTTCTCAGTTACTCGCTCTGTGTTGCAACATAGAGGAGCAGTCTGGAACAGATGCAGGAACAGTACAGATGCTGAAAAAGAAAGTGGGGTAAAAAAGCAAAACACAAGATTTACAAACTAAGGGTCAGACAGGAGTTATCCCCCCAGGGACTGCTGGAAAGCTTTTAATTTTTTCTTGCAGAATGGAGAAAAGTTATTTGGTAAAGCTGCTGGGCGTGTTTCACTAGTAAATTCAGTGCCTGTGTGAGAAGCACGGTTAGTAATTTACCTGCTCCTTTTCACTGCAAATTTTAGGTCTGCACTTCTGGAACAGTCTGCTACTGGCACAAGAGAAATGGCCTGTCTAGCTGCAAAGTTTGGGTAACATACAAGATTTTAACTGCACAAAGATCTTAGGAAAATTGTATAAATTTTAGAACTATTTTAGAACTGCTTCAAACCTCTAAGGGACAGGACTATTTGAATTTAAGAGGCTTTAATTCAGTTTAGCTGAATGATCTTTGAAAGTGAAAGAAGCACAATAAATGTTAACCTTTTTTATTCTACATAATAGTGTCTGTACAGGATGTAACACAGAGACTAAAATAGTTCAATTTTATTTCACATTTTTAATTCATCCAAATTAATTTTTTTTACTGTTTAAATTTAGACAAGTCCTGGAAAGCCAACTAGGGACACAGGCCTTTCTTTACGGGCATACCAGTCTGTGACTAATCCATGATCTAGAAGGATAACCTGCTATAATTATTATTATTATAAAAATGCACGTGATTTCTCTAGAGTTTATTTTGTAAATTCTGTCATTTTCACTGCTAATGAGTAATGAATATTTTAAAATAAATCTCATTTTCTTTTTCCAGTCTCATACTGCAACAGTATTGATCTTACCAAGATACAAAGCAATTTCTGAAGAGCAGCTCTTTATAATTTAAAGGCATCTACTAGTAGAGATAATGTACATATGCTCATTTTCCGGAAAGTCTTCATAGCACTGTTTCCAGAACCATTTGCTCACAGGAACCCTCCATACACAGACAGAAAATTAAGGGGGTATGCTGCCCAGCAACAAAAATAGAAGGGAAACATTCAAGCTTCTGCTCCATTTGATGAGCTTTTTATTTCTCATGATCATTATTGCAACTGGGCAGTGAGGCAGCAAGGCAATAGCTAGTAATCCCTGTTGAGACTTCTCAGTCTGGGTCACTCACTGACTGGAGTCTTTCATTCCTTCTTTCTTTAGACTGCCTGCCAGGATGTTCTGGATGTCAAGCGAGTGAGCAAGAGAGTAAGAGAGCATTTATCTTCTCTATGATCCTGAGTTTTAATTGGGCTGCTTCCAGTATTTACCTTTTTGTATCTGCAGGGCTGTCAGACTCGTCAGGCACTTCCAGGGTGAGCCGTGTGGGCAAACAGTCTGTGGCTTATTACAGAAGGTTGCATTTATGACTTACTGAGCTGTTTCAAAGCTACTGTTGTAACTATACAGTTAGACCATACGCAAAGCTCCAAAGTATTTGGAAAAAGCATGGGGGACCATGCTTGTGAGTTATGAAACAAGAAGAGGAAGTAGGTAAGCCATGTTTTACAGACCTTATTATTTCCATAAAAGAAAACCATTAGTCATCTTTTGCATTCACACCTGTATTCTCCATTTAGCTTACAGCATCAAGTGTTCCTCTACAAGAGGAAGACAATTAAGGAAGTAACAAGACAAACCAAAAGTGAGAATTTTTGTGCATAATAAAAAAGTTACTTAAACATTTCTGTGCAAGTGAGTTCTGGTGAGATGACAATGGAATTTCTTTCCTACACCTGGGGAAAATATAATTTGTACCTCCCAGATGTGTGTTGTAAGTATTCTAGTATGCTGTAGGATGAATTCAGATGAGCAATAAGTAAATAAAAAAAATAAAAAAAAAAAAAGAGTAGTACAATTTCTTTTGACACTAACTCAAGAACCCACTTAATCCAAGTGCATTTGCTACAGTTTTATGTGTTCATTTTCCTTAACTTGTCTGCCAAGAAAATTATACCATCTTGAATAATACAAACAGCAGTTCTTGGATAGCTCAAGTATGCTGCAGAGTGATGTATTTCTGTGTGATCTCATGTATATGCTGCATTGGGTGGATATTATTAGGTATAGCACCCCAATGTTACTAAATACAGTTCCACTGATGTCCCTAATAAATATGCACAGCACACTGCAGCATCACCTTTTTATTCCATTTCATACCCACAGCAACAACATTAGCTACTTCACATTTTTGAGACAAACCCAAAAATTATCATATTTTTACAGCACATCTTTAGCCACGATAAAGTTTTAAAAACAAAGTCATGCCAAGAGGATGAGACACTAGAACAGGCCTTAAAGAAACAGAATTTGAGCAAGGGCTGAAGCCTTGAACTTCAAAGGTAAGATGAAAAAAAAATTAACTTTCTTACTATTTATCACCCTTTGGTAACACGGAAGTGCCTTTGACATAAATCAGATGATAAGAAAGGGATGTCTTTTAAGACAGTAGTGATTCTGGTTTGGTTCAAAGCATCAACGATCAAAATAGCAGAGTAAGATAGAATCATGTTGAAGTCTGTAGCTAGTATATGAGGAAATTAAGAGGGTTAGGAAGTTCAGGCTAAGCCCTTCATCCTATTTATTTACTTCCTGTGGTTGTTTTTCCAAGGAAAGAGCTACATTTGCTATGAAACCAAAGACTTGCACACACATATGACAGGATCTGGTGCTTTTATTTGGTAGTATGTTTCACTAACATGCTTTCTCCCTTTTGAGACTTTCCCTACCTTTCCTGTAGGTTACACAAACTGATCTCTGAGTGCAAATTCAAGCTACCAGAGGACAGACTAAGGGTTGTGTTTCATACCTGCTTTTAGGTGTAGCTGGCACTGGGTTATTGCAAAATAACCGCTGTTGTTCTGGTTTACAACCTAGCAAATGAAAGGCTGACTTGTGAGCCCACACAAAAAAGGTACTTTCCTCATAGGTTTATTTATGGCAAAGGTTTTGCTCCATTTAATTAGGGGTCTGATTAGCTTTTATAGGGTGGTTAGTCTGCTGTGAGTGTTGTGGATACTATTTTGCTTTGCCTGTTCATAGTGGTTGCCTGAAGATGGCATTTTTCTAGCTTATTATCTTAGGCTAGCTGCTTCTTGTGAGGCCCAAGTCCTTAGGTCCATTTGTCGAACCTCTTTCCTGGCATATTCAACTTGTGATCCTCTTGTCCTCTGCCACCAACAGCATCAGGAGCTGACTGGCACAAGCTCTTCCATTCCTGTCTTTGAGATAAATCTGTGTTCTGGTATTTCCTCAGCACATAGCCATGCTGGCAAAAGAAAGGGTTTCTCTCTGGCCTCCAGGGCAGAGACTTCTCTTAGCCATGGTCTCAGAGTTTCAGGAATGGGTTTTAGTGAGATTAGCTATCACACCATCTCCCATATGGCCTTTCCTCTTGGAAGTAGCACATTTCTGCTGGGTAATTATAGGAACTGTCCCAACTGTGCCAAACTTCTAAATTTAAATATATAACTCCATGCTGCCTGTCCAGACACATCTGGGTTATGTGTGAAGAGTTCCCAGCACTGTACCTCAACATCCTGCCTTACCAAAGAATGCACATTTCAAGCCAACGTGTTGGGCTTTGTCGCGTGAAAGCGTAAAGTAATTTGTCAGAAAATAACACCCTGTGCGTTGCAGCTGATCCTCAGATATCAGAGGGGCTGGGGATGGCTAGGCTTAGATTATGAGTGATGTCCAATTTGGCACTATGAGTCTGGTTGCATTTAGCCTGGCTGAACTATCATGGCTCAGATTCTCTAAGAGGACACAGTTTGGCACTATTAGTCCAGTTGCATTCAGTGCATCTGAACTCTCACGGCTCGGATCCCAGTCTGGTGGCGTTCAGTCCATCTGAACTAATACAGCTCTGGATTCACTAACAGCCACCTGCGCTCCCTGCCCAGTCACGCTCCATGGTACCACACAGACAGTAAAGATCTGACAGCGCCCAATGAGAGAACCACTGCGACGAGCTGCGTGAAAAGTGCAGTTTATTGAGAGCGACATGAATACAAGTTCTTTTAGATTGACGGTGATAAATACACTGTCTGCAAAGTATACATATATATATGGTATACCAAACACATTAAATCAAAGAGCAGCTCAAGAAGATTTCTAAGTTTAAGAGTCCGGATCTTACCCAAAGGCGTCCCTATGGGGGGGAAGCGAGATTCAGCCCATTGGCTGATCCCAGGAGTCAGAGATGGTCCATGATGGTGTCTTCCCTGACATCCCCCCTTACCTAAACCATTTTTATAATAATTTTTACCTTCAAGGTGGAACTTGAGTGACTTTAAGTCATCAATACCTTTATTATGATGGGTGTAAATTTCTCTTGCTTCACTTTTAAAGATATAGCTGAAGAAAATTCACAGCACAAGCTCAGTGAGGGGTTGTCGCAATCCAGAGGTGTGTAGCCTTTGGGATGGAGATATATTTTGGTATTATAATGACATTACAATGAGCAAAGTTTGCACAAAGGAGAGTACTTTATCAAAATCTGACAGACTGTTGGCACAGGGTTGCAAGCAGGCAGCTTATCAGCTCTGTAGTAACATCAAGTTCCCATCTCTGCTGTGATTTCACAGGGCCTGGCTGTGGAATCTTCACTCCCCTCCATCGCCCGTGCTGCTTGCAGGCAGTGTTGCTTAGGCAACTGTTGTGAAATGGATTCCTGGCATACCAGCTGCACTCTACTCTGAAAGTTTCTCCAATGTTATACCCTTCCTTAATGTGTGCACAATGCTGCACCTTTGGTATGATTTTAATTTTTATGTCACCTCCAGTCATTATTCCACAGGCTTTCATAACAAACTTTGGTATATGCTACTACTCTTACAACTTGACAGACCTAATATTTGAGTTTTTGTAGGTTCTTTAGATTTGGAATAGAGATTAACTGGTTCTGGGTGATGCTCAGCAAAACCCTGGCTGCAAGGCTGTGTAAGCCTGCTTTACACAAGGAGAGTCAGTCAATGTGAGCGTCCTTTTGCAGTCACAGCCTTAGCACACTAACACTATGAGTTCAAAGCTGTCTCTTCTGTAGGCTGTTCCTCACATAACTTTATTTCCTCAGTTCATCTCTGGGTCTGTAGTGTTTTTCTTCATATCAGTCCCCCCCTCTGCTCATGCTAAAAGAAGAGCATATCCTTTCCCAGAAACCTACTGCTGCAGTCATTCCAAATCTTAACGAGACGTACTTTTGAATGAAGTATTTGATTAACTATCTCTTAATGGCAGTTGCAAGTGAAGAACCATGATTGAACCTGTCAGTTTCAAGAAAAAGCAACCCTACCTGTTACAGTCCTACTAGACTCGAAATAATCACAAATTCCTGCAGGACACACTCTGTAGCTCCTCTTCACTGACCTGAGATTGCTTTCCTGTCCCAGTTTCTTCACTAAAGTGTCTCAAGTATTACTACTCCCTCCCTGTCTCTCCTTAACACCCACATTTATGACTGTATTTCTTCCTCACACCTGCTGTATTCACAAGGATGGGAGAGCTGCTCTGTGAACACCCCTGAGGGGAACAGCACACACCTTCTGCTGACACGGGTCAAGTTGTCTCAGTGCTCAGGCCAAATGACCTTCGGGAGTGCCATAAAAGCAGAGTGGTAATGGAGGGAAGGAGAGCAGTCTTTGCACCTAGAGGTTGCAGGCTGTGCGGAAAGCTATACAGGTATCCTGAGGCACAGCACTACAAGCCAGCTGGCTGCAGGAACTTTCCCTTTTAAAGGCCATTTTAGGGCAGGAGCAGAGACCAGTATGCAGTGCATGTAGGACAGGGCAGCTCAAAGACCAGTTTGGATGTTTGTGCAAAGCGTGGTAATGAAGACAGATATGGAAGAGAATGTACGAGAGTAGGAGGGTGCTTTGCAGGAAACAGCTTTTTCTGTCCCTGTGGAGGAAATGTGATGGTGCATAAATGACATAGGCATGAAATTAAATAAAAGGTTGTGACTGTCCCCATTTCAGTTACAGTTCTGTGATGATGTAAAGCTAGTCTGCGTGGGATCACCACCTGAGAAAAAGATACGTAGACAGGAGAAAAAACTAGTGTAAAGCGAAGGGCAGGGAAAGCACAATGACTGAAAGCTATGCTGACTTGAAGATCTTGTTTGGATTACATTCAATTCAAGAAAAAAGCACCTTTTGGTTTCAAACGATTTGGTCAAAGGGGTCTGCACTGAGAATCAGTGACTTAGCCTACCGTTTCTTACTCAGCTAAGGTGTCTCCAGCTGCAAGGAAATGCAGTGGGATGAAAATCCATTAGCAAATGTTTAGGGGTTTATTTTGTTTTGGTATTTTGTTGTTGTTTGTTTGGGTTTCCTGTGTTTTTTTTTTTTTGGTTTTTTTTTGTTTGTTTTGTTTTTGTGGGCTTTTTTGTTTGTTTTTTTTAACAAGGAGAGGTTTGAGTTCTATTAAAAAAAAAAAAAAAAAAAAAAGTCCTCTGAGGTACTCACCTTTCCAGTTCTGTTACGTGAGGTTTATTTTATGCTTCAGTTCTGTGTAGACACAGACTTAAATCAGGCTGGTCAGGTGGTCAACTTTCTTCATCCCAGCTGCTCTCATGCTTGCTCACAAGGCTGCAGCAGCTCCCTGGCTCACCGGAATCGTTCTGGAAGCTGCATGGTGGCAGGGGGAAGCTTTGTTTTCCCTTTAAGAACTCATGTGTTCATTCAGCCTGAAGTCTCATAGTGTATACTACACTAGTCTGTTGCTCCTGTGCAAGCTGTTGGAAGGTTGACAAAGAGGTGTTTTGCAAGTTAAGTCCTTAAGGGGAGATAAACGCGACACTAAGCTTCAAAGGAGGCAGAAAAGAAAGAAATAACATTCTGGTTATCAGTTCTGGTTTCCCCACCATAAGAGGGACATAGATCTATTGGAATGAGTCCAAAGGAGGGCCACAAAGATGATCCAGGTGCTGGAGCATCTCTGCTGTGAGGATAAGCTGAGGGAGCTGGGATTGTTCAGCCTGGAGAGGAGGGCACTCCAGTGGGACCTTATAACTGCCTTAAGTACCTGAAGAGATCCTTCAGGAAGGCTGCAGAGGGACTCCTCACAAGAGTGTCCAGCTGTATGACACAGGGAAATGGTTTTAAACTGAAGGAGAATAGGTTTAGATTGGATTTTAGGAAGAAGTTCTTCAGTATGAGGGTGGCAAAACTCTGGAATAGACTGCCCAGAGGGGTTGTGGATGCCCCCTCCCTGGATGTGTTCAAGGCCAGGTTGGATGAGCCCTTGATCAACCTAGTTTAGTTGAGAGGTTGGATTAGATGATCTCAGATCTCTTCCAGCCTAAGCCATTCTATGATTCTATGAACATAAGGACTGATAAAACGGTACCTTTTTATAGGTAGTTAGGGTATGAACAGTCCCCCTCCAGACAGGCCCAAGGTGTTGTCCAGAGAGAAGGACGGTTGGATTCCACAGACAGGGTGGGCAGGAGGAGGTGGTGCCACCTGGGTGGTCCCAAAGTGTAGCAGGAGCTGCAAGACATGGGAATGGCAAATTTCGTAGGTCAGTTTCAGAGTGATGCAGTGACTGACCACTAATTTTCCTTACCATAGTTTCTTCTTTGATACTATATAAAATCCAGCTTGCATCTCAGGCGGGGTGCCAGCTTCACCAGCTGTTGCCTGGCACTCCTTTGCTGCGTAGGACTGGAACAAAGGCGGGTGTCTCGTTGCTGTCAGGGAGCTGAATGGGCTCTACACACCAGTGATATGAAAATTGGAGCTTCCAAAGCCCCTTGCTAACACTCCTCACTGAGGTGGGAGGCTAGGGGCGGCTGGGTGAGGATTCCGAGATCAATGCCCAATAACAACAGAGTTGTTATTAAGTAGGCACTTTTTATTTCAGCGCTGAGCAGCACTGGGGATAGTTCCACCATGAGAGCTCCAAGGAATTAGCAAAACACGTCATCTAATATACATGAAAAACGTAAATATCAATCAAATTTCCTAGAAAGGGCAGTCTTATGCTAATGAGTTCCCAGGATTCATTTACATAGTCAGAGCATGTGTAATAAAATTAGGGTCAGGGTCTTTTCCCCCTCCAGTAGTCATTCACAGTCTTCCTCACCCTGTTCATTAGTTGAACTCTGGGTTCCTTTGCCCATATATGGTCATCCATCCTCAGCCCTGGAATGCTCCAAGAAGGTCAATTTAAATTAGTTTTCAGGTGCTTAATACTGGTGTCCTCTTCTCTGTTTATCATGACACCCCAAGTCCCTGTTATCAGGGGTACTCTGGCTTAATGAACCATCTCAAGGCCAGTTTGATCATTGCTGGGAGAGAAGTTGCATGTTTCAAATCATCCCATTATCAGTTCTACCCAACATAGGACTAAACTATACAAGGGAGCCTAAGAAGAGAAAACAAGGAAGGCTAAAAAGATATGAAATGTCCATGCATCAAGTGGGGGATGATCAGGGATATCAGTCCTTTCACTGGGAAAAGAACCTGGCTTTGGGACAATAGCAACAGAAGCATCACCCTATGTGTTCTGATATGCAACATGGCAACTGTACCTTTTTTTTTTTTCCCTTGTGTGTGTGTAATTTTCCAGTGGAGGCAGCTGCTGGGGCACTGGGGAAAGAGGCCCTCAGCAGAGAAGGAAAGGTTGCAGCTGCTTAACAGACACATACCTTCTTTACACTGATAAGCAAAACGGGAGCCCCGTCAGCCTGATGAGGTTTGTAGGCATTTTCAAGTTTATCTGCAAGAATAGGCATAAAGACACGAAAGGTAAAGTCTTACAATTTTACTTTAAACTTACATTATCTAAAATGTTGCTTCAATCTTAGTTGGGCCAAGACCTGCATGGTATATGTATGTGTGTGTATATACATATATCTTTTACATACATAAATGTTACCTGCCTTACAAAAGCTTACACCTGCTCCGTGCACACCCGCGAGATACCCCCTCCCCGGCGGGAGGTCGGGCCCACGGCCTCCTCCCGACGCCCGGAGCAGCTTGTGACGAGGCGGTGCCCCCTCCCACCACAGCGCGGGAGAGCGGCCGCCATGTCTTGTGAGGGTAAGGGCACTGGCGTCAGACGGCTCCGCGGCGCCATAGCAACGGCGGCCATGTCGAGCGAGGGCAAGCGGCGGTGCGAGGAGCCTCCATAGCGGGTGAGGGCGAAATGGCGGCCGGAAGGGGTGGTGGCCGGGGCTGCGCGACGTCTCTCGGGCACGCCTGCGGTGACGGCTTCCGGTGGGCTCGAGCAAGGCGGCGGCGGCGGCGGCGGGGGCGGCAGCTGTGTTGGGGTGCGTGTGGGGCCTGTGGGGCCGGGACGGGTGTTTGGGCGGGGAGGGCAGGGCCGGGCCGGGAGGGGGATGCGGGGTCAGCGGCAGAGGCACTGTCACTGTCACTGTCGCTGCCCCTGCCCAGCCGTGAGCGAAGGGCCGGGCCCAAGGCACGGGTCGTGTTGGGGGTGCCGTGGGGGAGCGGCGGTCGGTACGGGGCTGCCCCGAGGAGCGCGGGAGGCAGCGCGGGCGGGCCCGGGGCTTGCAGTGCCGGCTGCGGGCGCGGCGGTGGTGTGGGTTCCCGGCTGTGCCTGGGGGCAGCGGCAGGAGCCTGCGGGTCCCCAGGGGGCGTGGAAGACGGGAGCGGCGGTTGGGGCACATCCCTGAGCGCCTGTGGGTGTCAGCAAAGGGGCTTCCTGCGTGTGGCTGGGGAGTGTGCGGGTTTGGAGTGTGTTTCCTGCTTTGATGGGCGATGTGGAGCTCAGGGTGCCCTATGGGAGAGGGTACTCTGGGGGACATCTCTGGGATATGAATGTGAGGCCACGACATGTTTCTGGGGAGCTCCAAAGGGCTGTGGATTATGTGGACAAAAAAAAGAAAGTGTAGAGTGGCTGGTGTGTGTAGGAAGCTGAACGGTGAGCTTTGAAAGGCTTCTTGACTAGAGGTGGCAGGAGCGTGTGGAAGAGCTCCAGCATGGTTGGCAGGCATGGGTTGCAGATGGGCCTGAGGAAGTTTGCTCTCTGCTGCGGATTGATGATGGTCAGAGTAGATGACTTTTGGCCAGTGGTAGGTGTGGGGAGTTCCAGGTGGAGATGTGTATTGGTCTCCACATAGGAGGGTTTTAACTATAAGTAGTTAACCAGTATGGAACCCAACCCCCTGATGGTAATTACATCACCATCACCACTGATGCTGTGCAGGCACCAGGGCAGTCCCAGACTGGGCCCTGCAGCAGACGGGAGCTGTGTTCAGGAGCTGGATTCTGGTGCCAGGTTCAGGAACACGCAGATCAGATCTAAGGCAGAATGGACAGAGTCCTCCTTGGGTGCTCCGAGGAAGGAACCGAAAGAGGACCCAAGCCAAGCCAAGCAAAAGCTGGCAAAGCAGTCCAAGAGGGGAGAGAAGAGCCCAGAGACCCTTGGGGTCCCTCAGCTCTAGACCAGATATGGCGTATATGGGATGGAATACCTCGCTGGTCAGTTTAGAGTCACCCATCCTGTCCGCTCCTCCCTGCAGGTGCAGCCTTTCACTCTCTGCACCCCCCAATGTGGTACACAGGACCCAGCAGTGGCCTTGGTCTGCACACCAATCCTTGGTAGTAACTCTAAACATAAAGTGTTACCACTGCTAGAAGCAGGCACTGTCTGTGAAAACAGGCTGCTAACTTCAGAAAGTGCAGTTAATTAGAAGAATCAAGCTGAAAAGTAAAATTACTGAACAGAATTAGTTCTGTTTTCACTCAAACCAGGACAATTTAATACATTAAAAGACAGGTTACATGAACACTATATGTGCTGTTTCAGTGTGTCACTTAGAAATAATCTTTACATTATTTTGCATATAGTAAAGGGCAATGTCAGGCTAAAATGCTTGTTAAATGGTGATACTTGGCAAAGCAGTGTACCAGCTTAATCTTAAAAATACAGTCACCTTATTACTTTCAGTAAAACTGCTCAGGTAAAGCAAATATGTAAGAACTGGCAAGTTTAGTTTCCATCTCTTTGTTTAACCATACATGTCATGATAGATTTAAATGGAACAATACAAATCCTATTTGTATGGTCTGCATTTCATTTACTTCTGAGTTTTGTTTAATTTAGAGGTAGGGGGAGATCAGTGGATTAAGTTGAGTATGGGAGAAGAGTGCTACATCTAAGGAAGATCTAATTGGTTTAGTTTTCCATCACTAGCTACTGCATTTGTTTTGGGAACCTTTTAAGGAGATATTTGTTGCTTTGCTAACTAATACTTTAGGGAACTGCAAGAAATAGTGTTCACATATATGGAAAAACTGTTGTACTGATGAGAGTCATCAAGTACTGGGGTAGATTGCCCAGCAACATTGCTGAGTTTCTGTCTCTGGAGATGCTCAAAAGCAGGCTAGATAAGGCCCTTGGCAACCTGCTCTGGCTGACCCTTCTTTACACAGGAGCAGTGAGCAGATGATCTCAAGGGATCCCTTCCATTCTCAGCTGTTCTGTGATTCTGTAACTGGTAGTCCAGAGCTTTTCAGGTTGCATTAATTTGGGGATCAATACTCTTCAAACACTTCCTTGTCTCTCCTGATACACAAGAAAATTCTTTGAATGGGTCTTTACAAACCTTGTCTTGGAATCTCTGTTCAGTTCCATAGGATCTGTAAGATAATATAAATTCGTATAGGGCTCATCTCCAAGTTGTTGCTGCCCTTGACTTTAACTGATTGTGCTGATGTAATGAGAACTGTTTGGTTGGTATGATGTGAACTGGTGCCACATATACACAGTCTCAGTTGCTTGTTAAAGTCTAACTTAGGTAATTTTTATTAATACAAAGAGAGATCAAAAAGCAGAGACTGAACCTACAGAAGATTTTTTCCAAAGGCGTGATCAGGTACAGTGCTTCCTTTTTGACATTACAGACCAGTGGATTTTATTTTCCCTATCGAATTGCTGTTTGTAGTGCTAAGCCTAGTGGTGTCTTTTAAGACTTAACGTTTGACCAAAACCTTTTGAGTTACATGGTTTGTACTGTGTTGGGCATGTTGTTACAGTGAAGGATCTGTGTGTTAAAAACCTGAAATTGAGTTGTTTGTGTGGGTGTGTGTTTGCAGTTTTTTGTTTTTTAAATACTCTTTTTCAATGTTCAGGAAGAAATTTTGAGAAGTTAGTGCTCTGTACCCTTTGGCCACCATGTCTGGAATTGGCAATAAACGGACAGCAGGAGACCCAGGTGCTTCTGCACCTCCAGAGAAGAAAGCAGGGGTTGAAGATTCAGGGACCACAGTGGAGACCATTAAGCTTGGTGGTGTTTCCTCAACGGTATGTCTTCCTTGCACACACTCACACAACCCGTTGTGTTTGTTGCTTGGGTTTTTTTTTTTTAATCTTCAAACAAAAGTATCTCTCTACCTCCTGTCTGAGCCCAGTGATCTGGCTTGTGTGCAATGTGCCCTGACTTGTGCCTCTGCACAGGAGGAGTTGGACATCCGGACCCTACAGACCAAGAACCGGAAACTAGCAGAGATGCTGGACCAGCGGCAAGCTATTGAAGATGAGCTACGGGAGCACATAGAGAAACTGGAGCGTCGTCAGGCCACTGATGATGCCTCTCTGCTGATTATCAATCGGTACTGGAATCAGGTTAGCGACATGCTGTTATTTTATGTATATAGTTCTCTGTTCCACTGCACTCCTTTAATTCACATCCATCCTTTGTCTTGTCTTGCCTGCCCCATCATTCAGTTTGATGAAAATATCCGCATCATCCTTAAACGCTGTGACCTGGACCAAGATCTTGGAGACCTTTTGACTGAAAGAAAGGCACTGGTGGTACCAGAACCTGAACCCGACTCAGACAGTAATCAGGAGCGCAAAGATGAGAGGGAACGAGGTGAGGCATCTGGATGGGGAGAGTGGGAAAGGTGGATTTCAACTGTGGACAATGTTGATGTCCTTTTCCTGAAGGATGACAGAAGCTCTCTGCTTGTGAAGGGTAGCGATATATTGTCTGCTAGAGCACATTTACTTATTTGCATCTCGTTCTGTTTCCAGGTGAAGGACTGGAGCCAGCGTTCTCATTCCTAGCCACTCTAGCCAGCAGCACGAGTGAGGAAATAGAATCCCAGCTGCAGGAACGTGTAGAGTCCTCCCGCCGTGCAGTTGCCCAGATTGTGACGATGTACGACAAGCTGCAGGAGAAAGTGGATGTGCTGACCCACAAGCTGAATAGTGGAGGTATGACTAAGGTGTCTGAATCCTGTCTGATACTTAAGAATCCTCATCTACCCCCAGCTTAGACACACTTCTGCATTGTGAGTGCTATGGCCTGTTTTTTCTCCTGCTCACTTTTTTTCCAAAATGACTTAGCTTTCTGGACTCTCTCAATAACCGAAACCTCTAATACTACACCTAGTACTACGTACCAGGAGCCAAGGAAAGGCTGGTTTCTGCCAGTACTGTGTTCACACACCCGAGAAGCTGCAGATTACAGTTGAACCTTCTTGCCCAGCTGTCCTCAGCCACTGTGTAAAAAGCTTCATGCTTACAAGTGAAGAAGTGAAATCAGCATTGCAGATTGATGCTGGACTCCTCCTCACCTGCTGTTTAGCAAAATACGTAGGAATAACCAGCTCCTCAGTTTCCACTGAGTTTTGAGCAAAACAGTAGCCATCTAGTCTCTTGGTATTCCTGTTGCAGCTGTCAGTTTTGAACACAAAGCAGAGTTCTGCAAAAGTCAAATGACAAGCGTCTGAAAATGTAGCAATTTACACTCAGGATGATTCTCTGAAATAAATCATTAGCTGAAGGTTAGAATTTTAATATTTTGAATGAAAGTTCAGGTGGAATATCATGTCATCCTTAGTTTGTCTTCAGTTCAGAGTGTTCCGTATGCTCTGATCAAGGAGCTCTGGCAAGTCTGGCCATGGTAGCTTCATAGTGGAAGCATTACTGTCCTTAGTTGGCTGTCTTAAACTTTGTAGTAGCGTTGGCATTAGAGCAGCGTGAGCCTGTACTCAGTTGCTGTAATTGTCAGCCAGTAGTCTATCTCAAGCCACCTCTTGCAGCAGGTTTACGTATGAATTGGAGCCCTGTTGGGTTATCGCTGGGTTACAAGGGCATCTTATGTGTTGCTGCTACTGATAGAACTGTAATGATCTCTGACATTAGGGGATGGTAATGTTACAATCAGAAATGTGTAGTATGTTAAACTGCAGAGCCTTCTGCTTAGTGAATGTGAGTCAGAGCTCTGTCTGGAGATCAGCTCTCAGGAACCACCTGCTGGAGAGGTATAGTAAGCAGAAGTTAAAACAAGAAATTTTCTTCCTGTTTCCTTTCTTCTCTCTTTATTGTTTAAAAATTAAAAACTGGTCTTCCTTGATTTCACTTAATTTCTTTATTTTTATGCTTCTTTCAGATATTTCATTGATGGAAGAAGCAGTCCTGGAGCTTAATACCTATCTCTCACATGAAAATGTACGACTGCAGGAGCTGGCTGATGTTCTTCAGGAGAAGCACAGAATCATGTCTCAAGAGGTATAAAAAGGAGAGAGAAAGAAATCTGCTTTGGGGTCCTGCTTAGAATAATTGGTAGTTACTGTGTTTGGAAAGCAAATTGCTGCCTTGGAGAAGGACAGCAGCAACACAATTTGAAAGTTGCCTTCTGGACAAAGTTTATGGGTTTCTGTTGGAGAGAACTTTACATAGATTTTTCTGTGTAATTTGGATTGATTTGCATGTTACAGAAGTGAGTGAACAAGTATAACCAAACCAGTGAGTTGATTTGATTTAATTTTAAAAGGAAATGGAGCAGAGGAAACAGTAAGAAATGCTAAGGTGGTTGTGTAAACATCTGAGATACTCGATGTGACATTCCTGTCATTTCAGATACCTTGGTTTCTCTGCATCATGTATCAAAAGAGTAATGACATTAATTACAAGATAATCCCAGACATTAAGGGATTCTTGTATTGGTTTCAGAGGTTTTAGTTCCTTAAACTGTGTTAACACTGGCTTTGCTCGGTGTTAGACCACCAAGCCCTTCAGTAGTCTCTAGTGTAGATAAACATATGGACTGAAAATACTACCAAAAAAAAAAAAAAAAAAAGTGCTGTTGAAGAAGCTGAGGTGGCTGCCTCTGTAGTCTACCAGGATTACTAGCTTCTTGCTCTTTCTCTGTTTTCAGTTTTGTCTTAGTTTCATTACTGTGTTCAGGTTCAGCCAGTGTAAGATGCGGGACAGTTCATTGAGTATTCTGTTGCCACAGCAAAAGATGGGTGGAAAACACATGAATCCAGGTTATGATGAACAGGAGAAAAAGCAGTATTGAGCAGTTTCAGAAAATGTTGATTCTGCAGTATGCTGTTTCAGATGAAACACTCTTTTGATTGCAGTTCTCCAAGCTGCAAGAGAGAGTGGAGACAGCAGAATCCCGTGTGTCTGTTCTGGAAACTATGATTGATGACCTTCAGTGGGATATTGACAAGATACGGAAGAGGGAGCAGAGGCTCAACCGGCACTTAGCAGATGTTCTGGAACGAGTAAGCACTATCCTTTTTGCCAGGAAACCATAGAAATGGGTGTAGTTTTGGGATGCGTGATACTGTCTTACGGTACTTCGCTGTGAGAAACGAGAATCTGTAGTGTACCATCTTTGGTCTTGAAGATGCTGTGTCAGCAGTCTCAGCATTTAATTGAGTATTGATGAAATCTGTTGCCTTTTTTGCAGGTAAATTCTAAAGGCTACAAAGTGTATGGAGCTGGGAGCAGCCTCTATGGGGGCACAATCACCATTAATGCCCGCAAGGTAATGTCAGGGGCTTGGTTGTGGGCTGGGGGAAGAAGAGAGTCACGGAGCGCTTGTGCGTAGAGCCATAGATTGGAACAAAATTTAGGTACCTCATTTGCCACAAATCTGGGTGACTCTTGGCAAGCCGTTTTGTCTGTGTGCAAGTTCGAAACACACCAGATGAAAGTAGATTGTCTCACTTGATAATGTTACCAGACTGTTATTTATGACTGTAATTTCTGTTACTGTATAAACAGTTACTTAATTAGTGCCCTCGGTAGATATGTTAACAGTATGATTTACAAGCAGTTTATTCTCCACAGTTTGAGGAGATGAATGCAGAGCTGGAAGAGAATAAAGAGCTTGCTGGGAATCGACTCAATGAGTTGGAGGAACTGCGCCAGGATCTTCAGGAAGTTACAACGCAGAATGAAAAACTCAAGGTGAGACATCTGTACCTATTTGAGGATGAAGGTGTTCTGGGTGGCTCGTTGCCCTCTGTCTGGAGTGCTGTACGATGTCTATGGGAAATGTCATTAGTATTACTCTATTCTGTATTTGCTCTTTAGCTGGGTGGTATTATGTACAAGGTACAATTCAGCAACTTTGTGTGACTGAAGACTCGCAGTTCAGTGCGTTGGTGACACCATGTGGTCATCATTGGAAATTATAATGGTTTCTTGTTTCCTATTTTTGCTTACCTATTCATTACATTTTAATGATGTCTAGTTAAAACTGATTTCACCTCTTTGCAAGTATTGACCCCTCTTCCACCTTTCCCCTACCCCGTGCAAGTGGAACCAGAGAACTGCAAAAAATGTGGAGCTTGTGTATATAGGAGAGCTAGGCTCTTGAAAGAGTCGGTGGACTTAAATCTTTCCCAACATGGCAAAGTGGATAAATAGGAAACAGTGTATGAGTTTCATAGGTCTTAAATGTGGTAACACAAAAAACTGTGACTCTAGTAGGTAAGTATATGGTAAAGAGAATAAATGGAATTTTATCTTGGCTTAATACATCTGTTAACCTGTCATAACAAATATGTGAGCTGATAACCTTAATTTCAGAGATGAGGTTCCATATACTGCTTTGAGGCACCTCTAAATCCTGTTTATCCACATGAATTTGGTTTGAGAAACACTATTTGTCTTACAGCTTCCTTTTTCTCTTAATTAGTTTTAAGCTGAATTTGTGTACCTATATCTGTTTTACCGCTAGTAGTCGCAGTTATTTGCCAACTTTTTTTTGTAGGGAAAATTCAGATTCTTTACATTCCTTTCTCTCATTTCTCTTTGTCATTATGTCTCTTATTAATGGAAAGGTAACATAATGTCTGCTTATACTTGTACTTTCTTTGCTTTCCTATTGTACTTTTCTGTTTGTCCATCTTTATCGATTTAGGTGATTATGGGTTTACAATAAATTGAAAAGGTATATCCTGTTTTCCAAGCTTACATCTTTGAGAGAAACTATTGCAAGACCTGATAATCAAAAAGTCTTTGTCATGTGATTATGCAAGAGAAACAGCCTAGTGCATACAGAGAAATCTCAGGTTTTTAAAATTGACACTGAAGTGTATCACTTGCATCGACTTGATGCATCTGCTTTTGTCTTTACTTGTGGCAGTTTGATTCACTCTTCTGTCTTGCAAAATGCATAGCAAAGACAAGGAGATAATTTTATGTTCTGTGACATTTTCTTGTGTCCTGACTAGGTTGAGCTGCGACGAGCAGTGGAAGAGGCTGTGAAGGAAACCCCAGAATACCGGTGCATGCAGTCCCAGTTTTCTGTTTTGTATAATGAGAGTCTCCAGCTGAAGGCACATCTTGATGAGGCCCGCACTCTGCTTCATGGCACCCGCACCACACACCAGCGTCAGGTGGAACTAATCGAGGTAGCATCTCTGCTCCGTCGGACTAGGGAACATTGTCATCCCGTTGACCATTACTGCTATGTCTGGGTGGCTCTGGGAATGCTTGGGAAATTTATCTTCCGGACTATAATTCAGCTGTTCTGGTGTCTCATTTTGATGAGGTGCGAGATAATTCAGGGTTACAGCACCAAGATCTGTCCCCTTCTTTACTCCTCAGAGGGATGAGGTCAGCCTTCACAAGAAACTGCGCACGGAGGTGATTCAGCTAGAAGACACCCTGGCACAAGTCCGCAAAGAATATGAGATGCTGAGGATAGAGTTCGAACAGACACTTGCTGCTAATGAACAAGCAGGTATGGAGTTTTTTGCTGTGCTTAAAAGCAAACCACCCTTCTCCTCTCCCCAGTGCCTGTTAGAAGATGCATTGCAATAAAATGCCTGGTTTTGATTCTTCCTTATTAAATACTTGTTCTGGCAGGTCTCTATCTCACAAAACAAAGCTCTTCATGTGTTTTATGGGAGGCCAGTTCCATGTTATCTGACTTCCTTTTAGATGTTGCAAAATGGCAGAATCACAGAACGTCTTTGATTGGAATATCATCTAGACCAACCTTCGACCCAACACTGCAAGCTCACCACTAAACCACATCCCTAAGCACTGTGAAATGCCCCCAGGGATGGTGACTCCACCACTGCCCTGGGCAGGTCATTCCAATGTTCGATAACCCTTTCAGTGAAGAAATGTTTCCTAATAAACCTCCCCTAGCACAGCTTGCATCCATTGCCTCTGGTCCTGTCTCATGTCACCAGGGAGAAGAGGCTGTGCCCCTTCTCACTTCAACCTCCTGTCAGGTAGAGAGCAATAAGGTTTCCCCTCAGCCTTCTCTTCTCCAGCCTAAACAACCCCAGCTCTCTCAGCAGCAAATCACAAGACTTGTGCTCCAGGCCCTTTATGAGCCTCCTTGCCCTTTTCTGGACACACTGCAGCATTTCTGTGTCCTTCTTCTACTGAGGGCCCAGACCTGAATGCAGTATTCAAGGTGTGGCTTCACCAGTGCTGAGTACAGGGGGACTATCACCTCCCTGTTCCTGCTGGACACAGTGTTTCTAATACAAGCCACAATGCCATTGGCCTTCTTGGCCACCTGAATGCACTGCTGACTCATATTTAGTCAACTATTGACCAATACCTCCAGGTCCTTTTCTAAGTTGCAGCTTTCCAACCACATACCCCAGGTCAGTAGCTTACCATGGGGTTGTTATGACCCAAGTGCAGGACCCGGCACTTGGCCTTGTTGAACCCCATGCAATTAACCTTGGCCCGCTGATCTAACCCGTCCAGGTCCTGCTGTAAAGCTTCCCTACCCTCTAGCAGATCAACACACCCACCTATCTTGGTGTCATGTGCAAATTGACTGAGGGTACACTCAATCCCCTCATCCAGATCATGAATAAAGATATTAAAGAGAACAGCATATAAAACATAAATAAAGACATATATTAAATAATTAATTAATTATGTTTCGCTGATTATTTGGTTTATGACAGTATTTTGCATTACTAAAAATTACTTCTGGGAGGTTTAATTTGCCAGTCTGGGATGACAGTCTGGATAGGAAATTTTCAAATTTCATCAGAGGAATTAAAGTTATTTCTAAAGTAGCATTTAAATAATAATAGAGATTTATTGTAGCATGACACATTTCCCTTAGGAAAATGGGGGAAAAAAGTAATCCTAAAGGGAAATGAAGACTGGCAGTTTGCAATGATTTATGATTGCATGTAAAACTGGCATGATTTTTTTCTTTGAATGTGTTCTGCTCCTCTCTTGTCCATCAGAATTGTAATAGTCTTAGTTTGGTTCTCTGTCATTGTGACCTACCTTGTTCTCCATCTCTGTGAAAGTCCTTCCAGAAGGTTGGCAAATGTGTGGCTTTTTTACAGATGTCTTTCTGTTTTTGTAGGCCCGATTAATCGGGAGATGCGTCATCTCATCAGTAGCCTCCAAAATCACAACCACCAGTTGAAGGGAGAGGTGTTAAGATACAAGCGCAAACTGAGAGAGGCCCAATCTGACTTGAGCAAGGTATCAGAGTGGGAATTGCCAGAAAAGAGCAGGAGGTGCTTAGGAAAAGGGGGAATGTTGTCACCCTTGCCTGCAATATTGGCCTTTCTGATATGCCAGATGCAGTATAATTTTTGATGGAGCTCTACACTGTACTGCTTCCACTTACCACATGAGTGGTCTTCCTTTGTAGCTGTATAGTGCTCCATGAAAAGTAGAAGCAATTATGGACAAGACATGCAAGCATGGACCTGGGAAGACCAGGGAAAGAGAGATAAGGTATATTTCTGGCTAAGAACTCAATGGTTTGTTCTCTTACGTATCTTCTTCCTTGCTGTTCCACAACAGATCCGCTCTCGCAGTGGTAGTGCTCTCTTACAGTCCCAGTCCAGTACTGAAGACACAAAGGAGGAACCTCCCGAGATAAAGCAGGAACCTGATGATCCTTCTGCACAAGTGTCTGTGCCCAAGGCTGCTTCCGAAGATGTTAGTGAAATGAAGGCCAGGAGAGATGAAGAGGAACGGGAGCGAGAGAGACGGGAGAGGGAGAGGGAACGAGAGAAGGAAAAGGAGAAAGAGAGAGAGCGGGAGAAAGAGAAAGAAAAGGAAAAGGAACGTGAGCGGGAAAAGCAGAAGCAGAAGGAATCTGAGAAGGAGCGGGAGTCCAAAGATAAGGAGAAAGGGAAGCATGAAGATGGTAGAAAAAAGGAGGCTGAAGTGATCAAACAACTAAAGGCTGAGCTGAAGTAAGAGCTGTTGTCCTTTTTCCTGCTTGAGTAGTGTACAGATGGGTGTTTGTGTGAGTTGACTTGTAGCTCACTCTTATGAGAGTTGCTTTACTGAAGTGAGAGGTTTCTTGCACCCTCTGTGTCTGATTGTGATTTGGACAAGGTAGTAACATTTCTCCTACCACAGCCTAAAGCATGAATTGCCAAAACAGATACTTCATGGTGGTGGATACTTGTGGTGGACCTGGCAGTGTTGGGTTAATGGTTGGACTCTGTGATCTTAAAGGTCTTTTCCAACCTAAGTGATTCTGTGATTTGATGATGTGCATCAAGTAGTCTTTAGTTGCTGCTGTCATAACGATTGTGTTAAACTTTACAGCAGCAGGTTATTAGTAAAGGACGCAGTAGTCTTCCCTGGCTTGGGTAAGTACCAAAGCACAGATGAATAGTTTGTTGCTTTCTGTTAGGGTACAGGTTTCTTTCTCTGGGCTTTTCCACCTATGTGCCTGAACTTGTTTCTTTTCAGCCTCCATCCTGTACTCTGGCTATTTTACGTTGCTGTGGTAAGATGAGCCAAGGATTACTCTGTATGCATACAATGTGGGAGATGGAGAGAATATTGCTCTGACTCTCGTGCTGGCTATGTAACAGCGAAGTTTTCCTGCTGTGTTCTCACAGTTGTCTATCTCCCTGTCTCCAGGAAGGCCCAGGAGAGCCAGAAAGAGATGAAGCTGTTGCTGGATATGTACCGCTCTGCCCCCAAAGAGCAAAGAGACAAAGTACAGCTGATGGCAGCTGAGAAGAAGGCAAAAGCTGAGGTAAATCTCATTTTTCTTCCCTTTTTCTCTTTAGCATGTTACTTAAAACTTCTTCTAGCGTACGCGACACCTGAACAGTGTTAGTTTTTTCTTCAAAACTGGAAGTTGTTCCCCTTTTCATCTTTGTCACTTGGAAAAGAGACAGGAATGGTCTGGAGGTGAACTTGGGATGTCCTTCTCTAGGAAGGGATGATCCCTTTGTGTATGCTGAGGAACATGGCTCCTGCTTTATCAGTTGCAGATTTAACCAGTAGCAAAGCTGAGCCCGTGTCCCAGAGACATAGACACACAGAGAACACTGACATGCCACTCAGAATGCCACAGACAAGGTGCTGCCTTCAACAGCATGTGTATGTAGGACTTGTAAAACATAAACAGACAAGTCCCCTTCCTCCTCTTCAGCTGGTGGAGATAGAACATCACTAGTGCAAGCACATGGTCAGCAGTCACTAGGTTCACAAGCACACACATTTGCAGGTCCCTCAAGTACCATCATGGCCCCTCTGCCTGTCTGGTTGAAAGATGTCCTTGACCAGATGCCCTTACAGGAGCAGGTGCTCTCCATCCACATACCCTTACGTATACAACTGTGAGAGACTAATGTTCCTACTCTGGTAGAAGTTGCCATGAGATTTTTTCGGAGGTTTTGAAATCAAGACCTTGGGAATACAGCCCATCTTAATGGTCCATCTGCCAGTAACACACTGTCCTGTCAAGATGAAATGGGTTTTCTTTCCCCATGCTTTGAAGGCAGCTTCTCCAGTGTTTCAGAGAACTGTGGCCAGAACAACCTCTTAAGGCTGTTTAATGTTGAGGTCACATTCTTGTGTTCAGTGTCATTTCTGTTTTGTCATTGCTGTAGCTGGAAGAACTGAGACAGAGGGTAAAAGAATTGGAAGACAAGGAGAAAAAGGAGAGTAAAAAAATGGCTGATGAGGATGCCCTCCGCAAGATCCGAGCAGTAGAAGAACAAATTGAGTATTTACAGAAGAAACTAGCCATGGCTAAGCAGGTGAGAAGTTTGACAAGTTCTGTCTTGACTGCTGCACCTGGGAAGGAACTGCCCTCAGTTCACATCTAAGAAGATTACACAAGAGAAGGAACTTCTTTTTGTGTGTTACTGAGCACATGTAGGGTAGTGGTGGGGAATGTTTAATTGTTTGTGACTTAGGTGAAGAGCACAGAGGAGACCTGGCTGTATTGGCCTCTGGGGGTGAAGTTACAATTTACTTTTAAAAAGTATTACCTGCACATTTAATATAAATAATACATGTGCATGGTACCAAGCTATAACATCTTCCACAGAAAGGGACTTATATTAATACTAAGAGAGCAGGACCACCTCTGTAGGGGAAAGGAAAGCCATTGACTTGATAGGTACTTTTTAAGAATTCAGATTCTTTTCCTTAGAGTACAGACCTGTTCTGTCTTGTCACTCCTTTAATGTTGAAGTGCCTCACGTGAATTTAAGAGTCTTGTCAGCCTGTTAGTTGGAAGCTGTTGAGTTGTCCACTTGCAATATTCTTGGACACATGTATATGACACTATTCAGCTAGCTGCCTGAAGTTGAGAGTCAGTTTCTGCCCAACTCTGGCAGTGACCGTGTCACAACTGATTTTGTCAGCAGACAGGCCACAGTCTGTGAGTGCTTGTGGAGGTGACCATTGCTTCTGCTCCTTCTAATTCAGATATCTGTGCTGTGATGTGCACTTCTAGGGACAATTTTTTTTCTGGTTGCTGGGCAGATAACTGTTCTCTGATACTGAGACATCTTCATTGATCCGTGCTCGGTTTGGAGTCTCAGAGCAAAATATACAGGATCATTGGAGGGTGTACAGGAGACAGTTTTGCCAGAGCCTGTGAGTCTTTTGCAGGAGGAAGAGGCCCTGCTGTCGGAAATGGATGTCACAGGCCAAGCCTTTGAAGACATGCAGGAGCAGAACATCCGCCTGATGCAGCAGCTGCGAGAGAAGGATGATGCCAACTTCAAGCTGATGTCAGAACGCATCAAGTCCAACCAGATCCACAAGCTGCTGAAGGAGGAGAAGGAGGAGCTGGCAGACCAAGTTTTGACGCTGAAGACACAGGTAAGCTGGGAGAATGAGAGAGGGCAACAGAACTGTTGGGGGAAGGTGATGTAAGTTAACTCTGGTAGGCAGTTAAGCTCCATGCAGCTGCTTGCTTGCTTCCGTACAGTGGGATGTGGGAATAAATCAGAAGGGCAAAAGTGAGAAAACAGGTGGGTTGAGATAAAGACAGATCAATAATTAAAGGAAAGCCATGTGCCCAAGCAAAGCAAAACATGGAATTCATTTACTGCTGCAGGCAGGTGTTCAGTCATCTCCAGCAAAACTGTTCTCCATCACCTGTCATTGTTGCTTGGGAAGACAGATACTATAACCCTGAATATCCCCCACTGCTTTCCACCAGCTTTAGTGCTGAGCACAGCGGTGTGGGGTCTGGTATATCCCTGGGGTCAGTTGGAGTCAGCTGTCCCAGCTGTGTCCCATCCCAGCTGCATGTGCACCCTCAGCCTACTGGCTGGCAGGCAGCAGGAGACACAGAAGGTCTTGACGCTGTGTAAGTACTGTGCAGCAGTAGCTAAACTATGGGTGTGTTATTGATGCTCTTCTGGTCCCAGCTCCGAAATACAGCACCATATGAGCTGCTGTGAGGAGAATTAACGTAGCTATGCTGCATTGGACTTCAAAGGGACCTGTTTTAGTAAGAAACAGAGGCTGTTTAATGAATATAAAATGTCCTACATATTGCTATGGAGAGCAGGAGTGAGAAGGAAAGTGGGAAGTCATTTTCCTGTCATAATGTTATTTCTGCATATTCCTTGGAGTCAAGGTGGAACTCCTCACTGCCTTGCAACAATTCTCTAAGCCACCTTCCAAAAAACAAGACATCTTTGTCGTGTTTGACTGCTGAGTTTTAAACTGTTCACTGAAGAGGCCTGGATACAGCTCTTAGCTTGGTAATGGGTCTCTGTTCAGGGGGAAAAAGCAAGCTGAAGAGGTACTTGCTGGTGATGGGGAGGCAGGGATAGTTTTAGCATGCAGCTTTAATGACAGCTTTGAAGAACTGCAGAACAGGCATTTCAGTCCTTCTATACCTTCTCTCCCTTCCCAAGGTGGATGCCCAGCTGCAGGTTGTACGTAAGCTGGAGGAGAAGGAACACTTACTGCAGAGCAGTATTGGAACGGGCGAGAAGGAGCTAGGTCTCCGAACACAGGCCCTGGAAATGAACAAACGCAAGGTGAGCGATTGCTTGATTTCCTCTTGGATTGTAAGATGGAGTTCTTGTCTTGTGGGAAGCATAGAAGGTTCCCAGCTCTCACTGGTATTACGGAACCTGATATTCCTTGGCTTTGGACTAGTATATCAGAAGGCTGAGGAGTCTTGAATAGAGTTATGATGAAAGTATTGTAGAGTTACATTTTGTTTGATAAGGAGGAGCAGGTCATAGGTGTTTCTGTGAAAATCTCATCCGGGAGCTGAAGTAGGGTGCCTTTAAAAGGAACGCTATTGTGAAAGAAGAGTCAGCAGCCAGATGAAGTTAACTGGGATCAAAGCTTTTATAGGAAAGATGGGGTAAGTAAAAAGGAAAATATGGCTGTGGAATATTAAGACCTTTAACAATCGTCTAAGTTCGATAAAGTAGGTCTGTTATGAATAAAATAATACTAAGTGTTGTGTTGGATGCCACATTTGTTGTTAAAACTTTAGTAGAAATGCAGCAATGACGTGAAAACAGACAGAAATTAAAGCACAAATATCACTGTGAAAGAGGATACTGGGGGGAATTCAGCACAGCCACTTGTACTTAATACCCAGTCTGGTATTGAGGGAACTTGGCTAAGAGATTTGATTGATGCCAGGACAGTTAGAAAGCGATAGAACTAATGAAGAGAGAAATAAACATGTGTCTTGCAGTTCTGTCTAGTACTAGACAGTGGAAGGCTGGAAATACTGGAAGAGGAGAACTGTATGGTCAGTAGTACTTTTTTAAGTGACATTCATTGCAGTGAGACAGTGGTTGGCTCTGCTGAAGAAGAATGTTGAAGCTAAATGATTAGAACTTGTTAATATGAAGATATTTTGCTGTTGAAGTAATGTTTAGGGTGTAATTCCTGTTACTCCATTTGAAAGCACCAAAATTAGATTGAAAAAATGTATCTCTAGCAGCCTAAGGAGTATTCTGTGAGCAGTCTTACACTGACAGGCAGAGGGACTAGAAATTGCTAGAGCTCTTTTCCTATGTTCATTATTTCTACACTGGTTTTCTTTTCAGGCCATGGATGCAGCCCAACTTGCAGATGATCTGAAGGCCCAGCTAGAGCTGGCTCAGAAGAAGTTACATGACTTCCAGGATGAGATTGTGGAAAACAGAGTGACTAGAGAGAAAGAGATGTTCAACTTCAAAAGGGCTGAGGTATATACCTCCTGCACAACCCTTCAATATCTATCAGCTTTGGTGTCTGCTACCTTGTGTTTTCAGCGGGTTTTAACTACACTGCCTCTTTTTACGTCTAATTTCACTTTGATTTCAGCTTCATCAGGTCTTGGCTTTTTCAGTTTTTGTACACTGACAACTCATGTGGTACCAGATGATAATGTAATCTGTTTTAAATCTGTTGGATTATTGGGGATGAAAGTATGGGTGGAGTGATCTACACAGGTGTGCTGATTGCCAGGTGCTAGTTCTCTTTGGTCCCTGAAGAAGCTGTGACAGAGAATATACTGCTCATTTATTTGGTCTCTTGTTTTTATGCAGGAAGATATTTCTAGGCTACGCAGGAAGCTGGAGACCACTAAGAAACCTGACATGGTTCCCAACTGTGATGAGATATTGATGGAGGAAATTAAGGATTACAAGGTGAGTAGCTATCTCTATCAACTTCTCTCTTTATTTCTGTCAAAAGGCTGTGTACTCACATCTTCAGTATTTGACGTTTTTTGTCTGTGCTCTGGCATTGTTTCCCTGTCTTGCATTGAAGAAGCCACCCTCTCTTTGTGAGGAATGGAAGGACCTTCATTGTCAGTCATCGTTTAACATACCTTGTGTGATGCAGCGAACCCTCACTATAACATTTCTGTCTTGCAGGCTCGCCTGACATGCCCATGCTGCAACATGCGCAAAAAGGATGCTGTGCTCACAAAGTGCTTTCATGTTTTCTGTTTTGAGTGTGTGAAAACACGCTATGACACCCGGCAGCGTAAGTGCCCCAAGTGCAACGCTGCCTTTGGTGCCAACGACTTCCACAGGATCTACATTGGTTGATGCTTTCCACTGGAGGGACAGAAGTTTCTGCTTATGCTGACCACCCAGCCTCCCTCACTTTCTGTGATTGTCATCTCTGGGGCAGTCAGTACTTCTGCCAGCTGATCTGTTGTCTCTTCTGGGAAGTGTGGTTAGGGTATGGAAAGAAAGAGATTCTGAATCTTAGTTCCTTTCTTGTTCCTTTTCTTTTATTCTTGCCCTTGGTTTTTGTGGATTCTTTGTTCCTGAGAGGACATTTCCCATCCCTCACTTTCAAACTGCCAAGTTAGGAACATCTAATTGAAGTCCTGCCGTGATGGGATAGAAGCTGTCTATGGGGCAGCAGAGATAAAGAGGCCTTTATCTGAGCAGTTTGCTTTGGATGTTAATTATTAAATCCCATCAAGGCATGTTAGTATTTCTGAGAGTGAATAGTTTCCCAATTAAAGGGCCAAATAACAAATGAACAAGTTCATCTGTAGATTTCAGTGGAGTGACTCCTTAAGACGTCTGTCTTCCTGAGTCAGGGCAAGAATTTGTGAAGGCTGGAGCATTAGTAAACATCCTCCCTACTTCCTGAAGCAAATGCACATCTTAATATCCAGAAGAGGAGAAAGGTAAGATGTTGGAGAACCTTTGAAAATAGTGTTCCACTGATAAAATCTGGTTGATGTGGACTTCTTCCCCTAAGTTGAGGCATTGCTGTCATTGTTCTTAGTGTCCAGAAAAGAGTTTTAGGGGTTACTTTGTTGCAGCTTCACCACAAAGATTAATCTTGTAATGCACAATCTAATAAAAGCTGTTGTTTGGGTTATTTTTCTGTTTTTCTTGCCTCTAGTAGTATCTATCTGTGCTCCTTCCTTATTAGAAACATTTTTCACAAGCTCTAAGATGCTGAAGCAAACAGATTAACTTCTTCCCTCCCTTGATTTCAAAAAGTGATTAACTAAACCTTTGTCCTTTTGGCTGTATCTTCACCACCTTATTCCTGACACAATGGAATGGCCAAGATGCTGGATTATTTATGCAGTTATTTTGTTATGGCCACTGGTGATTTTGGGACAGGACATGGCATAGGTTATAATCACTGCTTCCTGTAGTTCAAGGCTGTATTTGAAATCTTCTCTTAAAATCAAAGTGCAGTCAGTTATTTACAGCATTCCTTAGTAGGGCATAGTGTTTTTCCTGACAACTTTCTTGGAAGGTGCAACTGTCAGAGGCTTGTTTCATCCATGTTCCTTCCCTGAATCATAAAATCTGTATTACCTTTCTGTATTCACTGTAGGAATTAACAGAAACAATAGTAAAGTGAAAGCAATTAATCACAGACTGTCTTATAGTATGTGTTATTATTTTTATCTTTCTGAAAACATTCAGAAAATTTGAATTGAAAATTGTAAAGTAGTGTAAATGATAAACAAAACCACATGACCCTATCTTCGCAGTAGGAAGCTGGGATGCTGAGAGCCTGTGGCATGGCCTAATGTCTGTTACAGCATGTGTAGAACAAACAAAAGCAGAACCCTGTCTGCTTTCACTGGAAGTTGCTGTCTGGGTTACAGTTTGTGATAGCAAGTTGGAGAAAGAGCAGTGTGTTAGGAGTACTAATGTTGATAGTAGATTTTGTGGTACTAGCACTTGTTCATCAAAACCAGGACCTGGGTCACCGACAAGCATTGTCTGGATCTTCAAACGGCTTCACCATAACAGCAGACTTCCTTTTACAGCTGCAAACTGAATTAAAGAGCCCTTGTAGAGGTGCAGAGCCTCTTGACTCTTTCCCAGTCATTAAGTCACATCACCTTTCTACTGAAAATCAAGCTTGAAAATTCTGTGTGTATACTGGCAGTGCTGGGTTCACTCTGGTCGTGGTAGGAAACAGAAAACTTGAAACAGTCTGCATTCGTTTCACAGGTGAAGTTTGGAAACACCTGCTTTCTCTTTCCTCTCAAGAAAAAAGGTATGTTCTTATTTTAGAGTAGTATTTTAGTTTAAGCTCAGGAAACCCTTGAAGGTCATTTTGGAAGTGACTTAATTTCTTCTTGTGCTTATAATTTAAACATTGAGAAACTGAAAATATTAATTAGTCTGTTTCGGCTTTCCAGAATGAATGGAAAAAATTAAAAGTTTATCAAGACTAGAAGTATTTTGGGGTAAAAGAAGAGAAGTGACAAGAATTCTAAAAAGTCTGTCTACATTCAGTGTGAACCAGGGTAATTAAGTGTAAACAAAGATAAAACCTCATTTCCAGTCTCCAGTGCATCTTGTCACAGATGGTCATGGCCCTGCTTATGCAATCTGCAGGCACTGACAGGTGTGTGGTCCTCCCCATCCCATAGAAAGCCCTGGTAGCCCATTTTTTCTGTCTCCCGTGGGATCAGGCTGGAGCAGTAGTTGAGTAAGAAAATGACATTCCCCAAACTTGTCTCTCTTGGACAACAACTGGGACCTTTTTTCAAAAGGCTTCTGGTTTGGAGCAATCCATATTTTGCATTTGACACGGGAGTAGCTCCTAAGGCACCCGCCAGAAATACACATTTTTGGTTAACATGAACTGTAAGGTGGTTGTCATTTTTTTCACCTAAAAATTTTGTTTTCAGACGGAGAGCGATTTTTTTAGAAAGATTATGTAGTTGGATTGGGACTTTGAACAAAAACATACTTGTTTGCTTAAGAGATCATTAACACTTTCAATTAGTTTTACTTTTTTAAAAAAAAAAATTCTGACTCGTGGATGTAGCGATTAGGATGTAACTGTTGATAAATTTACTGATAAAACTGGGCTGAAATACTTCTAGTGTTTGTCTCATAATAATGAAAAGACCAGTGTTCATCTGTTCTAACCAAATGATGTTGAAGATTGTGAGGTGATAGATTCTACACAATGCAAAGGTCTTCTGAAAAAACTTTTATCTGGAGGAGGGGGGGAGGGCGAGGGAAGGCAACAAAAGCAACCAAAGTGACTTGCTCATAGTCATCTAGCTTGTCAGGAGCAAGGAAAGAAGGGACATCCTTGGTCTTTCAGATCTATCTGATGTGCAGGGCTCTGGATCCCACTTTCATCTTTCATGTCCTAATTACTCTTCTGTGGGTTATTGTCTGTACTGAAAGAAGCAGACACATTGGTGTTGCCCAACAGCAAAGGCCAAGGACTGAGCAGGGAAGCAAATATGAACGCTTCTGGATAAGGCTAGTTAGCTGCTATCAGCCTTTAGTGGTCCGTGCAGAGCTTTTCATATGCAAGTTTTCATTTCTCAAAGGTTAAAGGCACAAAACAGTGGAATGCCTTTTACAAACTACAAACTAGCAGTTTCAGAGCTGCCTGTAGCCTTCAAACCACACCTGGTGGGAATATCTGGCAATGTTCACACAGGTGGCTGGAGGTACAGGGAGTGTAAAAGTGCCTGGTGATGTATCTAGGAGACCAGAGTTTGTTCTGATAGTGTTTGAACAAATTATCCTTTTCTCTGTAACATGAGAAGTATTGGCAAGTAGTGTTTAAAAATTCATAGAAATGCTGTTGAAATAATACAGTCAGTTGGGTTGATGCAGTATTTATTCAGATGCTGAACAGCTTACCCTTCCTCCCCCTCTACTCGCCATCTAGGTGGGAGGGAGCTCCACTCAGTACATTGACTTTGAAACCACAACTCTCATTCTCCTTCACAGTGAGCCCTGATCCACAGGGAGGGTTTAGTTACTCCCTCTGACTTTGGTGGGAGTTTGGTGTCACGATAAATTGGGGACCAGAGCCCCTTTACGTCACTTTGGCTGTGAGAAAGAACCTTATTGTTGACTGAAGACAGAGAATAGTAAGGGAGTAGTTTTGCACTGGTAAATACTTCACCTGTAGCAGTAAGTACTGATTTACAGTACGGTACCCCCGCCTTCCCCCTCATCCTGCTCTTTGAACCCATCTCCTCACATCTGCTCGTGCAGCTGATTGCATGCCTTCTCTCGGGGTGGCAGTGGAAGCCAAACTGGGGCTCAGAAGCAGACAGAGATGATGGTTTGGTTTTTGGCAAGTTAATTTTAAGCTGGGTGAGTTCCTTTATCACAGTCACAGAGCAGCCACATCTGCATTTGTGCTGACAGGGCTAAGGGAATGGTGTGTACTAGAATTGCCACCAAGAATTTGTCTCGTGAAACCACAGTCTGTGCCAGGAGGGAAGGGATTGCCAGTATAGAAGTAGCACCTGGTGTAATGAAACAACCATAAGGAGCCGTAGCATGAATGAAGACTAGACCCATAGATACCACAACAAAAACATACCAACAAGGAACATGCTTTCAATGAGCAGTTTAAATTTCCTTCCCTGCCCCCCCCCGCTTTTTTTTTTTTTTTTTTTAATTAATGCACAGAAAGGGCTAAAAAAGTGTGAACCTCACTATAATGTCAAGTGGGGGAACCAGGAACTCTGTTTGGGTGCTCACTTGTTTCTCCAGTCCCTTGAGAATGGCTGAAGTTTGCCAGTAGAATGAGGAACTTGTTATGAAAGGAGGACTCAGGAGGGTGGCAGTGGCTGTGGGCTGCTGCAATTCTGCTCTCAGGAAGAGCATATTGCCTGCTTTATTTTCACACCTCTTTCTGGCATTACAAAAGTGTGTTACAAATTTTACAGAGGAAGGGGAGAAAGGAAGAAAAGGGGAAGGTGCCCAGACCACTGGCCTAGGGCTCTGCAGTCCTGTTTGACCTCTGATACTCTTCCAGTTCTGATTTCCTGTCCATGGCGAGCTGGAGCTCCTTCTTGATGATTTCAATCTGCTTCTCCAGCTCCGTAAGCTCTTGTGTCACTGAGGTCCTAGCAATATTGAGGGACTCTGCTTTCCCATTGGTTGTTAAAGAAGCCGGAGTCTCTCTCCTCACCTGTGGCAGGGGGATGTCTTGGTGCTGTCCCATCGTCACCTCATTTTGCCCTTCATCGGTGCAGATGTATTTTTTCCGGTGACAGTTGCCCAGACTGGCTGTATTCCACACGGCATGCTGGCTGTTCCCTACATGGGACCTGAACAGAGATGTAAGAGTTAATACAAAATCAGATCCTGCTCTTGTCTGTATGCAACTGGATGACCTTTGAGTGTCCATTCCAACCCAAACTATTCTATGATTCTACATATTTCAGAGAAGCTTCATCCCTTTGCTTTGTAAATACTTGTCAGTCATATCATTAATCCTTAATTTTTGATACTTTTGCTTTCCTCTTGCAAATCAAAAAAGTTTTTTGATAAAGTGTTAATAATTGATGTAGGTTCTTCTGCTGCTGGCAGTGGTGCTTTCCCCTGGGGGTCTGTCAAGTGGCTTTAACAAAGGGCAGAGTCCACAAACACTGAAATTTCATCAAGTAAATAAAACCCTTTGCAATTTGGCTACTGATGCTGATAAGCTCTCCTAGTTTTTGTAGAGTTACGACCTGAAAAAAACAGTGGATTTCCTTCCTTGAGGACAACAGCATTAGTGTAACATAAATTCTTCCCACCTCTTCTCTGTATCTTGGTGCTTCTAATAATTCCACAGACCCCAGAAGGAATAAAAGGAAAAGCAATAATATAATTGATTGCAAGCCCTGGGTTATACTTTGCCACATCAGTGTTTATGACAAGCTGGGCACCATGTTACCAGGTATCTTGAGTTAAATTCACCATAATTCTGTGCAAACAGCACCTCAGACCATAAGAAGTGCAAGGATGGTGAGTGTGTTTGCACACGTGGGCTGGATGCTATGTGGGCAGTTTTTGGGCAGCAGCACATCTTTGCTCTCCATCTTGAAAGAATGCTGTTGTGGTTCTTTTTCTAAGCCAAAGAAATGGCCTCTGTGGGGCTTACGGCCATCACCTTGTGTTACGAAATTTTTACACTGCTCAGTATCTGGCAAATAATTCAGCTGGTGCCTTTTGTATCAGCAAAGATATAGAGAGCCTCCTTCTCTGGAAGACTCTTCCTCAGGCTGAGTAAGTGCCCTGTGATCTCTACCACCCAGCAAGGAGGGTGTAGGATGAGGAAATATTTTGTGCCAGTCAGCTACTGGTACTGCTGTTGGAAGAGCAAAAGTGAAGAGTTGCTGTGTGTAAGAAGGTGCCACACTACGGGGTTTTATGAGACAGTCAGATGAAGGAATGTGTAGAAGAAATTAATTGCATGTGCTTTTATGTACTTGTCTGTAGGCAGTCTAGAAGCTTACAGATGCTTACTTCTTACATTTGCTGCCATTAGTGTAGGAATGGAAAACTAAACACAACATATATTTACGTAAGAGGGATTCAGTCATGCCAAATATTTAGCAACTGCCTAGATTATTCCATGGTCTGTGGCTGAATGTATCTGTAGAGAAGCAATACTGCTGTCTGTGTCCTTAGAAAGTGCAGTAATAGTTTTAAGTTACTGAACAAATGTATAGTTTTAAAATAATGCCATGTGTTCCTGGTAGCTATAGATAAGATTGTCTCCTCTCCAGAAGATACATGCTGTGAAAACATGGCAAAGTTGTTACCTACTATTTTTCTCCCATAGGAGTTTGAGATAAAGGTTTCTGGAAGGATTGCATTTTTCTCTTCTCAGCTTTTTTATTTCTCATTCTAAAAAAAAATAAGAAAGCTGAAAAAGCTTCTAACACATACACTGCCTGACCTCCCATTCACTGTGAAGCTATCTCACAGGGCCCTACTTAGCAGTCTGTGCTTTAGTATGTGAGTAATTACCTAAAAACACGGGCAATGGACTTAAAAAACTGCAGAGTCTTTCTTTAGAATGGGGCTGCTTTTATTAGCTTTGTGAAATCATGAAAGAACATAATTCCTCAATTTAATACTTTCTATTGGAAGCAACTAATTAATTTCTGCTTCCTTCCATTGTCACTTCTAGCATGTTTCTTTGACTTGGTTCTGTTAACTTTGGGGTGTATTAGATCTGTAAGTAGATATCCAGACAGAAATTACTACATTCATGTCAATTTAATTTT
Source organism: Todiramphus chloris collaris (assembly GCA_025345505.1). Classification (NCBI taxonomy): domain Eukaryota; kingdom Metazoa; phylum Chordata; class Aves; order Coraciiformes; family Alcedinidae; genus Todiramphus; species Todiramphus chloris. Next base: position 4,184,088 of record JANVCC010010406.1, read on the forward strand.
TGTAGTTTATGCTTTAAGACATGCTAAACTTCCTACCTCTTTTCTGTTCTTTTGGTCTTAGGCTGGCGTTTGTCCTCAATAAATGAGCTGTTCAGAGCACGATGTAATCTCTAGAGGAAAAAGAAGAAAATAAAATAGTAAAAGCAAGATTAAGAATGGCTCCATAAATAGGTAAACAATTTGGGCTTTATGTGATGAACCTCAGTATAAATTATTTTGCATGTTCAAGGATACAAGCAATGTCTGTGCTTTGTCATTACAACAGATTTATTTTCACACAGTTTCCCAAGGAAGGGCAAGCTGCAAGGTGGATAAAATAGTCTGCAAGCAATCCTTGGTGTTAGCATTCCACAGGGAAAAAAAAAGTGGATATTTGCAAACTTTGTTATTTTCTAAAAGATCTCTTTCACTGTGCTGTTTTAAAGCAAAAGAAGCTCTTCCTTTTTGTGCCTATTGCTACAAAGTTACCTCTTCCTTGAGAGTAAACACCTGGACCAATTTCCTTCCATTATTCTCCCTAGAATAATGAGGAGGTTACCCAGCACCTTCTGCATGCACCAAAAGTTTGGGAACCTGTAACAGTGAGACAAAATGTTCTAGTTTGCCAGTTCAGGTTAATAACAGTGTTGCTTCTCCTGTCCAAAAAATTTGTAAGGTTAAAAGTGCAAAGGGAAAGGTCTCTTTTGTAGGCTTTGCACTTGTGAATATTTGAACTGTTTCTTCTTTGCTTCTAATTCCATCACTAAGTAAGCCTCCTCAAATTCCAGATCCTTCTGTCACACTTCAGATGCCAATCATCCATGATACTTCCTTCAACCTTCTATACCTTGTTCTTGTCCAGACTTTCTTAATCAGTCACAAGACTTTCTGAGGGTTACTTCTGAATACGTACCTGACTTGTATGGAGCCAGTACTTCATCTTGGATTTCTTCTTGATTCGTGGTAGGACCAGTCTGTATACGATATGTTCCCCAATGGTAGTAAGAATAGACAAGCCAAATCCAATGCACAACATCACAAAGAGCCCAGAAAAATGCTTGATGCCCATTTGTAGCGTCTGTGAATAAAATCACAAGGGAAGTTAATGAAGTAGGTTGTCAGTATATTTTAAAAGATGCTTCTGTTTTCTCATTTGGAAGCGTGGTCTGACTGATCACAGTGAAATACTGCAGAAAAGTCTGGGTACTGTTCACAACACAGCCTTCTTGAGCTGCAAAAAGCTTGGTGTTCAATCAAAGCAAAGGACCTGTCATGGGAATGAAAATCAGCCAAAGACCAGGGAATTTTTTCCCTTGTACTGTTTCCCCAATGAGAGAAAGTGTTGAGCACATATGAGAATCCAGTATTGTGGTGTCTTTGCATTTTTAAAAGCAAGTACTGCTTGAAGAAAACCATCAGTGAACTGTAGACTAAGTCCTTCATCAGCAGGGAGCTGATGTATTTTCTGTGATTTGATCATTAACTTCCCCTTTTTGTGCTTTACCCTTAATGGAAGGATATGAAGAAAATGTTCTATAGTAGCACAAACATGGCCCCTCTCCACTCCCTACATTCACAGAACTGAAATTGGGTTTATTAGGAACACAGACTGCAATTATGAAACACAGGAACACTCTCACCTTGTTCTGCTGCCCCAACCTTTTCTTGTAGGGTAGGAAGGCTTTAATTAATTTGAGTCTTTTATTGGCATTAATCATGTCTGAAGACCAGGAAGCCATGTAACAGCAGCAATCTGTACTACACACACCTGCACCCCAAGGGGTGTGTGAGGTTTGGATGTTAGGTGTAATCTTAGTACCTTTATTCTCATGCTTCCATGACTCAGTTATGAGTTTATCAATAACTAAAAGCTCTTGCTAATTGTTACTGCCCACAGATTAATTTGGAAATGCTTCCAAGAATACAAGTTCTACTTGTGCCTTTCTGTTAAAGAATGTTATTCCCCATGTCAGAGAAAAAAAGTAGAAAATGGCTTGGGTAAGGCTGTGTGTCAGGAGATGGTATCTGGGATGCTATCACCCTGGAAAACTGACCTTCGTGTTCATAGAATCATAGAATCATTATGGTTGGAAAGGACCTCCAGGGTCATCGAGTCCAACCTTTGTCCTAGCATTTCTCTAACCACTACACCATATCCTCAAGCTCCACATCTATTTGTTCTTTAAACACCTCCAGGGATGGTGACTCCACCACCTCCCTGGGCAGCCTGTTCCAGTGCCTAACCACCCTCTCAGTGAAGAATTTCCTCCCAATATCTAATCTAAACCTGCCCTGACGCAACTTGAGCCCATTTCCCCTCGTCCTATCATTACTAATTTGAGAGAAGAGACCAACACCAGCCTCTCTACAACCTCCTTTTAGGTAGTTGTAGAGGGCAATAAGGTCTCCTCTCAGCCTCCTCTTCTCCAGACTAAACAAACCCAGTTCCCTCAGCCGCTCTTCACAGGCCATGCTTTCCAGCCCTTTCACCAGCTTTGTTGCCCTCCTCTGCACTCGCTCCAGCACCTCGATGTCCCTCCTGTGCTGTGGTGACCAAAACTGGACACAGTACTCAAGGTGTGGTCTCACAAGTGCCCAGTATAGGGGTATGTTCACCTCCCTACTCCTACTGGTCACACCGTTTCTGATCCAGGCCAGGATGCCATTGGCCTTCTTGGCCACCTGGGCACACTGCTGGCTCATGTTCAGCCGGCTATTGACCAACACCCCCAGGTCCTTTTCCCCAGGCAGCTCTCCAGCCACTCCTCCCCAAGCCTGTAGCATTGCTGGGGGTTGTTGTGACCGAAGTGCATGACCTGGCACTTGGCTTTGTTAAACTCCATACAACTGAGCTCAGCCCATCTCTCCAGCCTGTCCAGATCCTGCTGCAGAGCCTTCCTACCCTCAAGCAGATCGACACTTGCGCTTAATTTTGTGTTGTCTGCAGATTTACTGAGGGTACGTTCGATTCCCTCGTCCAGGTCGTTGATGAAAATATTAAACAAGACGGGTCCCAAAGCTGAGCCCTGAGGGACACCGCTTGTGACTGGTACCCAACTGGATTTTACTCCGTTCACCACCACCCGCTGGGCTCGGCCATCCAGCCAGTTTCTAACCCAGCAAAGAGTCCTCCTGTCTATGCCAGCACTCTCAGGTGGATCCCATCTGGCCCCATAGACTTGTGGGTTTCCAGTTGGCTTAGAAGATCTTTAACTACCACTGCCTGGATTATGAGGGGACTGTTCTGGTCTCCATCCCTGTCTTCCATCTCAGGGGATTGAATGCCATGAGGATAACCAGACTGACTATTAAAGACTGAGGCAAAGAAGGCATTTAGTACCTCAGCCTTTTCCTCACTTTGTTGTTAATTGGTGGGTGGGTGGTGGTGGTGATTGACCTTTGTTATGACTATAGCTGTGTAATCCAGAAAAGAAACTGGATTTAGTCAAAAGATAAATCACAGCATGTTAGAAAAATCTTATTATGAGGTCATTTGAAACCAGAGTTGATTAGTGATGAGTCTACTGAAGTTGAAGGCTTGGAAGTCCCTTTGTGTACTGTTGTTGTGCCACTGTAAGCAGTATTTCTCTCCTCTGGTTTTCATACTTGATTTCTGCCCTCTAAAGTACAATGATATGAGACAGCATATCACAGATTTTTAATGAGAGCATCAGCAATCTAGCAGAGTGAGAACTTTTGCATGTGGCACTGGCAATATTCTCTTATTCTGGGAGTTCTCTGCCAAAATTAACCTGCTTGCCCTGAAGCACACTGAAGAGAATTTTGGCGAAGAGAGTTTTTGTACCAGGCAATAAACACTTCAAGGGTGTTGCAGGGTATAATGGGTGTGTAAAAGCAATTTCTAAAGAAACTTATTGCCACCTGGAAAAGGTGGAAAACTACACAGAGTGATTATGGGGTAGAAGGCTGTCAAGAGTCTTGGCATGAGTATTTTCCATCTAAAGGCAAACTTTCCTCTCAGCACTGGAATTTCTTGTTGGCAAGAGCCTGCTGTCCCATACTTTGTCCTTCCAGTTAGGGGAACGGAATAGGAAAGTCATGCAAAAGTCTCAGGCAGTAACACTTCAAACCACTCAAAAAGCAAAGTTCTAGACTGGAAGTCTATGTTAGCGGGCCTGTTTCTTTTAATTAGCAGTGGAGCCCAAATTTTAGGCCATGTAGCTTAAAAGCAGAATGAGGCTCCATGTCTGACATTTTCCTGAGAAGTCTTTAGAGACAAGACCTCATTATGGCCCATCTCTGAATTCAGCATATCTAAATATCTGTAAGAAGCAAAAAGACTTCTATCCATAGTAGCTGAACACAGCAGTTAAATATGTTTTTGCTAATTCTCCAAGAATCATTAATGCAGATCACTTGCTCCCCAAAAAGAATGTTCAAGGGCAATGATGAAACAACTTCCTTAGAGAGGTAAAGTTAACAGTAGATATGAGAATACATTGAATGAGAAATAGAATAATTAAAAAGGAATAGATTTGCTCAGTCATCTGAAGAGCATACCTGTGTGTATATAAATATATATATATGCTCCCAGGCTACTGCTGTTTGGTGTCAAACAGAACAGTATGAGTGGGCATTGCCATAAACTCCTTCAGTGGCAGGGACCAGTGAATCAGCTGCATGAAGATCCTTTTTCTTAGCTACTTGAAGTATGCAGGAGTCCCCAAAGAGAGGGGAAATCAGTAAGCAGGCCTGATCTGCTGGTGTTAGATTGCTGTATGGTAGGGAGGATTAAAATTGTTCTGAGCATAGGAACCAGGTTTAATGGAATACGTTAAAACTGTAGCCATTCAAACTAATGACTTGAAAATGGAGACACAGTAGCAATTACAGTGGGATTCCTGGATGGGTGAGAAACCTGCAGCCTGAGGTCAGTGTTTGATGCTGCTTTAGTACTGCTGCAGAGAGAACACTTGGCCAGCTCCTTACATGAAAAATAACTCCCTTGTCTTCAGTAAAGCTGCTCTGATTTATGCTGATGAAGGTCTGGCTCACTGTCCTGTCAGATCTGCAGAATAGTTTTCTACCTTCCCTGAAAACAGGTGAAAAAAAAATCCAGCACTGTCATCTCAGAAGCATTTTTCACTTGTAATGAATAGCTTTTGAAATTGTCCCAAACAAGACATCTTTGACTATGAAAGGAAATGCCAAAACAAAGCATCAATAATATTTCATCTAGAAATAAAGAAGATAATGCACTGAAAGAGCTGCCTGATAAAGGCTGCACAGTAGAGGGAATTGTTTTAGACAAAATTAAGTGTGGAAATGAGGTAGGGGAGAAATAATTAGCACAGTCTGTCTTACAGTATATGGAGTGATTATTTATAGCACATTTACATGCTACTGTAAAAGGGCAATTTATCAGCTGTTCATAATTGCTGTAGACACGTTGAATAACAAAGGAAACCATCTAATAGAGACACCTCTCATCTTCATACCTTCATGCTGATCTCTATCAAAGCAGCAAGCTCTACAACTTACTTTGTAGTTTACATATGTGTTTGAAGGTGCATATACATCACATATTTGGAAAGAACAGCAATAAACTAGATTCTCTGTACTCCTCTCTGATGAACTGGTAAGGGTCACGTGTGTGTTAGGTCTTTGCTGGCAAGAGAAAATCAACTGGCAACTTTCTTTACTGCAGTATCTTGTTGGTTTTTTGTGTTTTTTTGCTGTGGTTTTTTTTCATTTGTGTGGGTGTTTTTGTGTGTGTGTGGTTTTGGGTTTTTTTTTGTTTGCTTGTTTGTTTGTTTTGGCCATAATGTGGTATATTCTTTATTATCCCAGGATAAAAATACAGTCCTTGCTCTAACTTTGTAATCATAAATACAGGAGGTAGCTCCCTGCATTCTAGGAGACAGAAGTCAATTGTGCCCATGTGGTGGTTCTGAAGCAATAAGCCACCCCAGTCAATCCTGTGATAATTACCGCTTATGGGTGCTAAGCACCACGCGGGCGACAGCCTCTAAGTTATTTTCCATTTGCATATTGGGAAATTGGCAGTTTCTGAAAAATGACAAATATAAGAACAGAAGTGCAGATATCTCCTTTTTTATATATCCTTGGAGAGACTTTTCTAATTTGCCAACCCATATCTGCAATTACTGCCTAAACATTTCTTGCTGTCTCCTCTGTGGTCACAGGCTTTTCTTTGGGTCCTAAGTAAAAACAAGGGGATGCAGAGAAGAAAGTCTGGTATTTGTATTAATGGGGGAGCAGAGACAAACCAGCACTCAGTGATTTTTTTCACTGGATTTCATAGGCAAAAATCCTGCTTTACTCCCTGCTACAAGAGATGGTAAATGCTTTGCTGTCCCTGGTTGTACTGAGAATGGTGAATAAGCCATCAAATACACCTGTGCCCCAGCTTTGACTAATTAAAAGCCTCTAAAGATCTTTGTGGATACTTTGCAGGATGGCAGCACAGCATAGATATTGGTGCTACACACTGCTGAATCCAAACATAAATAGAGGTATCGTGTTTATTAGATATAATAATACACTATGCTTTTTGATAGAATTTTCTCTGCAAGGATTTTAAAAAGCATTGCTGAGATCAGGAAGTTAAATTCTGCAGCACCTCTGTGAAGAGGGAATTATTTCCAGCTTTGCTAGAGATAACTGGATATGAAGGTCAGATTTCTAAACTCATTTGGGCATCTCAGTAGGTTTGCAAAATTGACTGATGCTGATGCTTGTGTTTAGGTAACTAAGCAGTATTAAAACCTGTCCCTGTCTCCAGATTGTGGCATTTCTTAGAGCTGCAGAGAGACATTTATTTATTTATTTGTTTGTTATTTGTTCTTAAGGCTTTCTGTCCTCTCAAAGAAGTAGCACCATTGAAGTAATATCTGTTTAGTTTCTTTAGGGAGATTATCCTTAGCAAAGACCAGTGACTGTGGCTTTAGGTTTTCAAGTGCCATATTTTAAGATACTGTAAATTATTGTCTTACACTAGCAAGATGAATTCCTTTCCCCTCTTATTGTGAGGACTTTTGCACAGGTCTGGAAAAAATACTCCCTTTTGTAATAAACCTTTTTCAACTCATCCATTTTCTGAGCCCTGCCTGTAGTGGGAAGAAAACCGATCTACATATCATCCAAATTAGGTACTGAGAAGATATTTGCCCCTGATATTTCAGGCTGGTGAATTGTGAATAACAGCTTTGTCTCAGATAGTGAACTATCTGGGTTTTTTTTTCAGTTTCAACAGGAAAATATAAATCTGTTACTCATTTCCAGGTTACTCAAAATATGCTTACCCTGACTCTGTTGTTGAGATTCAGTATTTGTACATTCCTTTCTTTAGGACCATTGTGAAATGTGTGTTTTTCTGAGGGCCAGTCCAGATGCCACTGGCCTTACCCACACTGAGATGACTCCTTTGCAATGCATTGGCTATTATTTTTTGATATCCTTCTTCATAACATTCCCAGTCATCCAGCTTTCCTCCCCAGACGGCACATGTGCAGTCTGAACAAAATCGTCTTTTTTCCTGTTCTTTGTATTTATTTTTCATGCACTGGTCATGAGGTACCATGAGAGGTCAGTGATGGACAGCTTTCATTTATGAGCACTGCGCAGTTCACTCCCTGCATGGAGGGGTCTGCATGGTCTTCCCTTGACACCTGTGGTGCACTGGAGATGTTTGTCTCCAGTTTTTATTATAGAATCATGGGATCACAGATTGTTCAGGGTTGGAAGGGACCTCAAAAGAGCATCTAGTCCAACCCCTCTGCCAGAGAAGTATCACCTAGATAAGGTCACACAGGAACATGTCCAGGTGGGTTTTAAATGCCTCCAGAGAAGGAGACTCCACAGCCTCCCTGGGCAGCCTGTGCCAGTGCTCTGTCACCCACACCATAAAAAAATTTCTCCTTATTTTTACATGGAACCTCCTATGTTCCAGCTTACACCCATTGCCCCTTGTCCTGTCATTGGATGTCACATCTTTGTGGCTCTGCACTGGACTCTTTCGAGCAGTTCCCTGTTCTTCTTGAACTGAGAGGCCCAGAACTGGACATAATATTCCAGATGCAGCCTCACCAGGGCAGAGGAGGGGGGAGGAGAACCTTTCTCCACCTATAAACCACATCCCTTCTAATACACCCCAGGATGCCATTGGCCTTCCTAGCACAAGGGCACACTGCTGGCTCATGGTCACCCTGCTGTCCTCCAGAACCCCCAGGGGCCTTTCCCCTATGCTGCTCTCCAACAGGTCAGTCCTCAACCTATACTGGTACATTGATTGTTCTTTCCCAGATGCAAGACTCTGCACTTGTCCTTGTTACATTGCATTTGATTTCTCCCTGACCAGCTCTCCAGCCTGTCCAGGTCTCCCTGTATGGCAGCACAGCCTGCTGGTGTGTCAGCCACTCCTCCCAGTTTTGTCTCATCAGCAAACTTGCTGACAGTGCACTCTGTTCCCTCATCCAGGTCACTGATGAATATATTGAATAGTACTGGCCCCAGTACTGACCCGTGAGGGGCTTCACTAGAGACAGGCCTCCAACTAGACTCCATCCCATTGACCACAACTCTCTGCCTTCTATCCTTCATCCAGTTCACAATCCACCTCACTACCTGATCATCCAGATCACACTTCCTCAGTTTAGCTGTGAGGATGTGTCACATGCTTTACTGAAATCAAGATAAATCACATCCACTGCTTTACCATCATCTATCCACCTGGTTATGTGCTCATAAAAGGCTATCAGGTTGGTCAAACATGACTTCCCCTTGGTAAAATCATGTCGACTGCTCCTAATGACCCCCTTAACCTTGATATGCTTAGAGATAGTGCCGAGGATAAGTTGTTCAATCACCTTCCCAGGGATGGAGGTGAGGCTGACCGGTCTGTAGTTTCCCTGGGTCTTTCTTCTTGCCCTTTTTGAAGACTGGAGTGACATTTGCTTTCCTCCAGTCCTCAGGCACCTCTCCTGTTCCCCACGACTCACCAAAGATGATGGCAAGTGGCCTAGCAGTGACCTCCACCAGGTCCCTCAGCACCTGTGGGTGCATCCCATCAGGACCCATGGATTTATGGATGTCCACAATGCTTAACTGATCCCTAACCCCGTCCTCATCAACTGAGGCCAACTCCTCCTGTATCCTGACTCCCTCAGGGGCCTGGGGCTCCCCAGAACAGCCTCCAGCAGCATAGACAGAGACAAAGAAGGCATGCAGGGACTCCACCTTCTTTTTATCCTCTGTAGCCAGGGCACCCACCTCATTCATCAGTGGGCCCACACTGCCTCTAGTCTTAGTTTTAACTGAATTGTATATGAAGAAGCCCTTTCTGTTGTCCTTGACCTCTCCTGCAAGGTTTAATTCCAAGGAGGCCTTAGCTTTCCTGGTTGCCACCCTGCATCCTCTGACAACAGTCTTATATTCCTCCCAAGCAGCCAGCCCCTCCTTCCATGATCTCTTCTTCGACTTGAGTCTGCCCAGCAGTTCCCTGATTAATCATGTGGGTCTGATGGCTCCCTTTCTTGACTTCCTACCTGTTGGGATGCTCTGATCTTGAGTTTGGAAGAAGTGGTCCTTGCACATTAACCAACTATCTTGAGCCCCTTTACCTTCTAGTATGCTGAAACCCTGAAACCCTAAACCAAAGCTTCTAGGTAATGGCTAGAAAACTGACTGACTTGTCGGGTGGTTGGTATAAAGAAAAAGGAAACTAACTTTTGACTTCTAAGGAGACTAGGCAAAACTCAGGCACAATATGCTGGATAATTGGATAAAATCATGGCAAGATGAATGAGGCTCTGTCCGTTTGTGCATGCCAGGTGATGCTGAGGTCAAAGATCACCAATTCAGGCACAAACCATGGCAGGTCAGGTTTGAGCAAGTTCCTTCAAAGACTACAGAGAAGAACTGTTAGTGGATCTCACCACTCATGAGAGAAGAAGAGAGGCTGTGTCAAGGGTTATGGCTGGGCTGGCCACTAAATGAATGACAGATGCTCTCCATTAACCCCTCGTCCTTCTCTGAAGGAGAAGACATAGGGAAAAAGGGAGAGAGGCTTACAGGTTGGAAAAAAATAAACATAAACCAGCTTTAATGTAACAGTAGCAACAAGAAAAAAGATAATATTAATAAGGAAATAATGAAATATACACAAACCAGTATCAAACTCCCCCAGAGTTCAGGCTGGACTCAGAGGCAGGCAGGAACTGGATTCAGGAATTCACAGGTTGGGAGTGAAGGTAGAAGAAGAGACAAGAGTCCTCCTTGGACACTGGCCACTGAAGAAGAGAGCTTGACTCTCTTGATCCCTCAGCTGAGTATGACATGTGTGGGCTGGAATCCCTTGCTGGTCAGTTTAGGGTCACCTGTCCTGGCTTCTCCTCCCTGCAGGTGCCACCTTTTTACTTATGACCCTTTCACTTATGGCATCCCAATGTGGTACAAAAGATTTAGCAGTGACCGTGGTTTCTCCAGGAGCAAGTATAACCAGGAGTCTTTCTGCACACACCAATCCTTGGTAGTAACTCTGAACACGTATTGTTATCACTGCTGGAAGAAGAGACTGTCTGTGAAAATCTGCTGTTATGTCCTGGTTTGAGTGAGAACAGAACTAATTCTGTTCACTGATTTTACTTTTCAGCTCAGTTCTTCTCACTGCACCTTTGGAAGTTAGCAGAAGTTAGTTGCAGGCACTGTCTGCTTCCAGCAATGATCACACCCCATGTTTGGAGTTAGTACCAAGGGTTGGTGTGCAGACCAAGGCCACTGCTGGGTCCTGTGTACCACATTGGGGGGTGCAGAGAGTGAAAGGCCGCACCTGCAGGGAGGAGCGGACAGGACAGGTAACTCTAAACTGACCAGTGAGGGATTCCAGCCCATATAGGACATACTCGATATAAAGCTGAGGGATCATGAGTGGCTCGGCCCACCATCTTTACCCTCTTGGCCCGCTTTGCCAGCTTTGCTCAGCTCAGCCCAGCCTGGTTCCTCTTCTGGTTTCTTCCATGGAGCATCTGAGGAGGACTGTGTCCGTTCTGCCTTCCATCCCAGTCTGTGTGTTTCTGAATTTGGTACCAGAACCCAGCTCCTGAACACAGCTCCTGTCTGCTGCTGGGCCCAGTCTGGGACTCTCCCAGTGCCTGCTCCACAGCATCAGTGGTGATAGTGATGTAATTGCCATCAGGAGGGTTGGGTTCAGTACTGGTTTTGCATATATTCAATTTTTTATATAATTATTTTCATTTTCATGAAAGCTGGTCTGGTTTCCTTTTCTAATCATGAAATCTCTCTCCCTTATTCCTTTTCTCTTCCCCTTTGGGGAGGAAGGGGGGTTAACAGAGAGTCTGTTATAGGTCCAAGGGGCTGCCTTGACCCTAATAAACACGTTAAGTTCAGAAAGTGCTGTTAGAAGAGACTGAACTGAAAAGTGACATCACTGAATGGAGAACTGGTTCTGTTCTAGCTCAAGCCAGGACATATGTGTGCCTGGTTTGGACCAGATGGAAGCACATGGTCAATGACTGATCCCCACTACTAGCAGCACGGACCTCTCCCTCAGGCACTGGCAGGAGATGCATGGCACTGTGCCTTCCCTAGTGTCACCACCAGTGGTGGGAAGTGGTGGGTCTGCTGTAATGGGGTCAGTTTGGGCTGCTGTTGTGTGTTTGCATGAATTGTTACTGTAAATGTGACGTTAGATACTGCTTGCGTGAAGCATCAGTCAGTTGTTAACAACTGGGATGCCGTTATGTAACAACACATAATTTTCTATTGGTTGTTACCTGACTAAACTGCCAGTCTACATGCAAATCAGTCGCTAAGTTCTACAGCTTCACTTGTCCTGTGACAGTTGTGAATGGAGAACATACAAGCCTTTCAAGTGGAACAGAAGATACAGTTTCAATAAAACAGTTTTTTAGAATGTAGTTTAAAAGCTATGAAACAGTCTGTATCCATAGTTAGCTTTTCCCAAAGCCTGACTACTCCCTGCACTAGGAGGGGCCCTTCTCTTTCATACTGTCAGGAGAAAAACATTGGTGTTCTGGCTCATCTCCTCTACACCCTGCCCTGATCTTCTCTGTTGCATTTGAATAGTCAGAACTACTGCTCATTGACAGGCAACTTGCCTGTGCAGGCCATCCACCCTGCCTGCTGTCACAGTGGCTTAGTGCTGTAGCTGTTTCTCTACCAGGAGCAGAAAGCTGCAAAGCTGCCAACTCACTGTATTTTTGTTCCAAAAAATGATGCAGAAATAAAATCCTTGCAGTCTCTCCTGGGCCTGGGTGGAGTTAATGTGCTGGAGGGGAAAGTCCTGGCTCCTGCTGAAGTGGCATTAGTGAGAATGCCAGTAAGGTAGAGGAAGGGCCAAGTGTATTGTATGCAAATTGAAAACAAACGACATTACATTCAGATGTAATATGTGCAATGCAACTCTGCCAGCCGCACTTCCCTCCTGCACTGTGCTCTGCCCTACATAAGGACTTATCAAATTTACAACAAAGAGATTCCTTTGAAACCAGAGCATGACAATTTTAAATCAAGAGTACTCAAGTGATATTGCTAGCGACTAGCAGTCAGCATAACTGCCACTGCTACCAACAATTACTTGTGATGGAGAAGGTAAGATGCAATTCACTGCAGCAATTCTTTCCAACTTTGAGTTAGCTGCATCCCCATCGATGATCCAATGGGTGCTGGACAGAGCAAGATGCCTTGGGCAAGTGCTTTTGCTGAAGACAATCATACAAAACAGTGATGTCAAGTCCTACTGACCTCTGCGCTTTCAAACTCATCTTTATCTGGTTTCTCAGCTTGAAGATTTACTGCAAAATTTCCAGCCCCAGTCTGGATCAAGCCTCTTGAAGACAACTTTGTTTTCAAGTGCAATTTAGACTGAGCAAAGTGCTGCTGAGAGAGATGGAAAGAGCTAGCAGTGATGTCTGCCACAGGAACTAAAATTTCCCGGTGTAAGATTAGAAAAAAATGATGAGTAGGAAGATGAATCTCAAAATAAATCTAAAGAAAAATTAACCTCAGTGGGCAGGAGTGACAGATGTATAAGAATCAGGTACAGCCTAAAGAGGTAATGACAAAAAAGAAAGATGGATGTTTTACCCATTTAAAGACTATATTGATCAGTATTTCACCTACATATATTCTCATTTTTAGGTCATGACTCTTGGTCAAGAGGTGCAGTGTGTCACAGAACAAATTTATCAAAAGGCAGAAAAATACATTACATCAAAAGGCAGGAAAAAAAGCATTATTCTAGCTATCAAAAGGCAATTGCTGGGGCTTAGGTTGGTACCTAATCCATGTGAATGACTACCCACTTAGAAAATGAGATTTTTTTCAAAATGAATGATCTGCCTCTGTGTTCAACATTGTCTACAATTCAGTGAATCTGTTGTATTTTACTGTGACTGACTGCATGGAGTTACATAATGGAGATTTCTGGGCTGTACATGAGTAAAAGATACCAGTTGATGTAAAGGTAACACCAGGAATAATTCCCATGCTTCTTGATGTAATGATGGGTAAGCCTTGCTTTAGAGAGTGTCCGCTTTGTTTTTTTGGTCCTGCTTTGTTTAGAAAATTTGTCCCAGCTGTGAAACTGAAAGTTTTAAAATGTGCAACCTCTTGACCAAAAGGAGTAGAAGAAGAGGAAAACATACTCATGGGACATACAGTAGAATAATTCTGGAAAAGGAAGGTCTGGACTTAGTAGAGCTTATCCCACAACAGCAAGACCACTTAGAAGTGATCTTTTGTTTCTGTGTACTCTTTCTAACTGCACAGGCCTGTGAATATGTGTGGATTTGTTCAAAGACAAAGTCTTTTGAGTGACTTTTTAGAATCCTTCAGTTCAGTCACCTGAACCAGCTTTTGGACCTTGGCCTCTGGAGAAGAATTCAGTTGCGTGTGTTGGGTTAGCAGAACTGAAGATTAAGTAAGGACTACAGCCAACCAGCCAGAGAGCCAGCTAGATCTGCCTTCCATTCTGGCCACTGTGCAGAGGTTACATAGTCAAAAGACTGAAAAAAGCACAAACCTCCTGCTACTCAGTACTGAGAAAAAAGAAACTCCATGGGACTACTCATGTGACAAAAATCATAATTCTTTACTCAGACTGGAGCAGCTTTTTTCCCACCTCCTCTCCTTTTGTTGGCAGGCCTTGAGGCATCTTTGAGTATTTCAACCATGACATTGTATTTTTATGCTGCGAACACAGGGAAATTTAAGGCTTACCTGGAAAGCAGTGATTCTCAGTATTGCATCACTGAACATGAAGGAGTTAATGAAAATATAGGGAGGCAAAAGAACTGGGTTTGGCTTAGAGATAACGTACTAGCAATAGCTGTGCAGGAAAATGGTGTGGTCTTTCCTCATATTTTTAACTTGCAAAGGGCTTTCAGAAGAGTAACTGTAGAAATGACATGCTGACTATCAGGTATTTTTTCTCACCAGGGTGAATGTGAGGTTTATACTATCTTTGCTCATCTTTCCTTTTCTTCACAAAAAGACAAATCCAATTGGTTTTATAGTATGTCTTCTGCAGTTTGTCCAGCCAGGGCTTACTTTACCTACTACTGTAGTTGCTATGGCAGAAGAAAAGTTCCTGTTTCTAGGGACAGATCTCAAGAGAGATCGTAAGGCTTAGAGCAGTGGTCTCCAAACTTTCTTGGATCACTCACCTCTCTCAAGCATGCACCCCCATGTATGTATATTTATTTCTATTTTTATATATATATATATGTATGTATGTATTGCTGAGGTTCTAATACTTTATTCCTGCAACCCAGTATATCATCTTATGCACCCCTATGGGCTGTATACGCCCCATTCTAGAGACCACTGGCTTAAAGGAGCAAGTACGTGCCCTGGGAGAAAAACAGTACCAAATAAACCTGTACTTTTAATGGGAAGATATTTTGAATTGATTCTGTGCCTTAGCTATTTCTCTAGGAATAGAAAGAATACAGCCCTGGATACAGCTACTGGAATAAGATCCTCAGGATCAGAGAAAGCTCCTTATGCCTCATCACTGGGGAATTACCAAGAAGGTAACTTTGTCTCCTGTTTTCAGTTTTAAGATAGATGTGGTAACTAATGCCATTGCCATCTGGTAATTTTCCTGAGAGTTAATTTAAAAGATTGTGTTAAGATGTAGAGTAACAAGAGGTCATTGAATGAAGTGCTTATCAGGAACAGATATGTCAGCTACATTAAAAAGAAAATTTCCCAGATACATGTCTTGTTAGACGGTAATCTTCAGAAAAGATAGATCAGAAATAGCAGTGAATACACAGTCTTGTTTCAATGTGCTTTCTTGTTTTGAATTAATTACAAAGAACAAATGGAATTGAGTAAGTTGAATAAACATAAATTGAATTTTCTTCTGTGAATGTCTGATGTTAAAATGTAATTTCATATTGACACAGTCTTAATGAAAAAATTAAAAATATGAGATGCTGAATTCCCCCAACAATCTATGTATTAAACAAAGATTTTATTCTTCCTATTTGTATAAAATTCTTTTTTTTTTTTATATTGCTTTAGTCAGCAGTCAAGAGGTTTGCACTTAGGATGCTCAGGTGACCACTGAAGAGTGGGAGTCAGAGCCCTAGGAAACTCAGCTACTATTTTAGGGATGAATGGCCATGTTACATTTCCTTGTGGAACACACAGGGTTGGTTTGATATTTGGCTGAACACTCTGAGGAGGAGACAGCATGCTTCTAGCTATGTGTTTTGTACCACTAAGAATACGTAACCTATGTCTTCTGGAAGACCTTGAGCTCAAAGCGTATGCTCTAAGCTTCAAGCATGCTGGATCTTTTGATTCTGCAGTACTTTATAGTTTTTTACTTGATAGTCTAGGGAATGGGACAAAAAACGGCTATTCTGATAAGAGATGTCTTTCTCATAAATAATGCCCTCTATCTTCAGCTGCCATGAGCTGGTGTAACTCCTCTGATTTGTTATCAAGATGTAAACCCACAGAGATTTACTTCTATTTGCTGTAGATCTATTTAGACATGAGACATACTTCTCTTCTGTTCTTAATGTGATATTTTAGTGGACTGTTTCTAGGCTGAAGTCCTATCTTTGGTACAAGTAGCTGCCACCCATGTTAGGAAGTGGTCAGGCTTATATTAGAAATTTGAGATGTACTAAATTCCCACTGTCTCACTTCTTTTGCTGTTGTTGGTCTCTGCATCAGCTATGTTAGCTATTGCTCCTGTGTGAAATGGTCCAGAATGACTGACAGATCCTGTAGACAGTGATACACAGAATTGAGTGGAACTAGATAGATTTGTTATAGTGTGCCAGACCACTTTCCCTAACACTATGTTACACGCCTGTTTGTCTCCAGAAGCTCTCTCTGATGCATGCGCTGCATGCCTAACTTAGCAGCACAGTCTTGCTGTTTTTATTGTACTCTGATCTGAGTGCTGCTGGGCTTAATATCTCTTGCCTTTGAAGCCTAATGCTTCCCTTCAGCTGCAGCCCATCTCTGTCACATGTGTACATCCACTGCACGTTGTGAATGAAGGGAAAGAACTGTCAACTTGAGCAGATCCTCATATATGTGACCCAAGTTCATCGCTTACCTCCGTGACAGCAAAGCTTCTTTTCCCACATGGAACAACCTTGTACCATTTGTCGTGCAGAACATCCATAAAACCATGGGACTTGTACTGGCTTATGAGATCAGAGATGTTTGAGGTCAGTGGAGAGTTAGGAGGAAGACCAATGCCATATCCTAGAAGGAAAAACAGCACAATCACCTCTCTTTTACTTGTTTGCTTTTTGCTAAATTATATTCATGTAGCTATCCACTACCAGTGCAGTAGATCAAGTTGGCATTCTGTTCCAACAAGCCAGTTCAAACCTGGATTCTGGCTTACTGTGGACTGAGAATGCCGAAATAACACATTTTGCTAAGCAAAATACAAACGGGATATGCAAATTCAAAATTATTAAGGCCACAAAAGTAATATGTAAAACTGGAGGTTCAAAAACTTAAGATGGAGGTACAGATAGATGAATAAATCTCTCTTCTCTCTAGAAACACTGCTTTTTACGTGCCCTTGCCATGGGTTCTTCTTTTTTACTTTCTTTTATCAATGCAAAGGGGCCTTAATGTCAGGTAGACAATCCTGTGATCCCTTTGTATTTTTAGATCAGTGGATGTGACTGTGGTGTCAGATGTGACATTTTCTTCCTATGTATTTTCTGATGAGGAGCTGTGTGCCTGTAAGTGTGTATGGAGCAGTCTGCATTGCTGTCACAAAGCTATTTAAAGCCCAGGGGCTATGCTTTCTATTTGTGCAGTTCTGCTCCAGCAGTGACAGGGACCTTCAGATAGTAATAAATATAATTTTTAGCCACTATGTCATCTTTTACCATGTTAAAGTGCAAGTAAAGGACTTAGTGTAAGTGAAAATGGATTCAGTAAATTTAAATAGGGTCTTTAATTTTGCAGAATCTGGGTTTTGACCTTAGAAAAATAAATAACACTTCATGCCTGGAAGAGATGCAGTTACATACAGAGATATCCTGCAAATTGTCTGCAGAGATTTCTTTCTAGTCCAGCGCAGATTTCTTTTTTAGTTCAGAATTCAGAATTTTGGACTGTGTCCCTTAAAAAAACCCAAACAACACAGGAAGAAAAAAACCCACTAAATATAGATGAGTGTTAAATTTGCCATCACAGTAGCTTGCTTTTCCATGATGCAGAGTGACGTGGCGATATGTGTACCTACAGCACAACAGTCCCCCTTGCTGCTGATTTTTGTACACTGTGCCTGTATTTCCACCTGAAGATTGCTGCTAACATTGAAGGAATGGTTTCAGAGAAGGCATAGCTAGGTTTCATGAATACCACATTTTCATCATATTTAAGTGTTTTGTAATTAGGTGACATGAAGTCCAGATATGTAAATACATATAGTTTGGGGTTTATTTGTTGGTTTTGGGTTTTTTTCTGTATTGAAATTTGCTTCACTCAATTCAAAGTTGTGGAAGCTGATGGTTTACTTCAGCAGAGTTGACCTTCCTGCAATGGAACATTTATCAGGTTGCAAGCACATGGTGAAACACGCAGCTGCACACACACAAACCCTGCTACAGTCTGACCAGCGATCTGTTCATCTGTCCTCCCCAATAACAAAAAGAAGAAAATGGATTGCTTTTGGGTCTCTGGTGTGAATTCAAATGGGAAGCGCTGATGAGGTACAGCAAAAATGAACGTTGTACAAAATGACTAGTGCCGGTGACTTGTAGCTGAAAAGATTAAAAGGCTCATCTTCCTCTGGCCTTCATTTAGGATATTGCCTTCCTCAATCACGTTTGAACATTTCTGAACGAGGTTGTTTTAATGTGAGATGGGAGTGGCCAGAGTCATTGCCCTTGGAGGGGAAGAAAGAGGAAGCTTCAATCATTTTCATTGGCCATCTATCACAAAAGTGATTCCTGAAGTCCAATTGCTGATGTGCTTGCCTGTGCTGGATGCAGCTTCAGACAAGCTTTGCTTCTAGGCTACCTTCTGACCACTCTGTGATAATATACCTAGGCTGCAGGAGGCCTCAGACCAGGGTAGGCTCCCTTATTTAGCTTCAATTAGCTGCAGAGTTAGTGGGAATCTGAAGCTGACCTTT
The DNA here is from genome assembly GCA_025345505.1 of Todiramphus chloris collaris. Classification (NCBI taxonomy): domain Eukaryota; kingdom Metazoa; phylum Chordata; class Aves; order Coraciiformes; family Alcedinidae; genus Todiramphus; species Todiramphus chloris. The sequence continues at coordinate 4,202,722 of JANVCC010010406.1, forward strand.
AAAATGCGAACAGTATTTATCGTCTTCAGATGACAGTGAAACTGTAGAACAGCATTTTGAAACATATGTCACTGAGTTTTGAACTCATGTCATGAAACTGAGCTTACAAAAACTAAGCCTCATTTCAGGAGCTACTCTTCATTGTGAGCAGTGAAATGAACTGTGCCTCCTCTTGTTTGGAGACAGGCTGTCTGTCCACTTTAATTAATTCCTATACAGAGCATGGCTACAGATGGTACAAGTGATGTGAAAGCTCAAAACACACAAGTGTGAAACCTACCTTTGTTCTGTTCAATCACTGAGAATTTCAGTGTTATCTTCAAGGGGTTCACGGTTTCACCTGCATACTTTCATTGAGAATAACAAACTACAGCAAATCAAATGCAAGACGTGAGAAATAGAGCTGTATGTTATAAAACTGATCATTACCTTCAATGGCAAAGGGTTTTCCCACAGTTAGAAGCTTGCAGTCAGCATCTATTGACACTTCATAATCTAAGAGTGCTTTATCCATGATGAAGGCATCAAGTTTCTCTGGGTCGTGCCTGTATTCAACATTAAAGTCAGAAACAGAATCTCTTCACAGCCTAAGACTCAGTGATGTTCATTGCACATTTATCTATACAGTTCTTTGGATGACTGCTGAATAAAAACAGAGACTAGGGACTGGTATTTTAAATGTAAACACGATTTATGTTTTGAAGAAAAGAACTGTGCATGAAATACAATCTTTGTGCTTCTTTTTTGTTCCCATGAAATACTACACATATGAAAGATGGAAAATACTATAATATGTTAGACTTGGACTCTATTGAAAGGCAGCACAAAGCTTTATTGGAAAAGCATAAAAATGGCTAAAATACTACTGCTGTCTTGGTTTGTTTGTGATGTTATGGTCATTAGAGCAAAAATGCAGGAGGATAACTCATACAAAGGTGCTTCTCCTTTCTCCTTGAATATGAGGTAAATTAATTTCCTTCACCCAGATCAGCTTTTTTCTATGTCCAGTCTTCATGAACACAGAGGACTGAATTTTGCTAACGTAATCATTTAAGAATAGCATGCTTGCATAAAATGATGATACGAAAGAACAGTTGCATGTCTGTTCTCGTCTGATCCAGGGACTGCACCCTTTGTCACCTTAGAGGTCTGGTTATTTTCCCGATGTGAAATTACATTACTTTGTTGATTCCAGTTTAACTCTTAATTATCATTAGGACGGGTCTGGGAAAAATACGTAAACAGGAGACAACTACTGGGGAAAATTTTCAAGCCATTTGTTACGCAACTTCTATGTCTAAAGTGAACGAATTAGATCAGGTTTATCATCACCTCTTGTGTTTCCTGTCAGAGTGAATCAATTGTGTGACCCCAGGCACAGTGATGCCATGATCCCCTAAAGCAAGAAGACTTGGTGCTTATTACTAAACATTACTAATGTTTCTTTCATTTTAATGATAAATGCTTTAAGGGTTCTCTCCGAAAACCGTCTCTTTTCCCAGCACGCTGAAGCTGCAGAGGAACCTCACTTGTAGCTTTTGCTTGGACAGTGATTTTTATCCTGAATGTTTCTCATTGCCTGATGAAGGGCTCCCAAGCACAGAAACCTGCCAGGATTTATACATTGCCCATGCTTGATGACACCCTAGCAGTTCATGTGAAGCACTGCTTTCCCAGAAAACACTCCAGCTGGTGTTATGCTAGCTTGCTCTCCAAGTGTCACTCCCTCCAGGTGTTTATGTACTTTTTTCTCTATCTTCCACACTCCCTTCAATGACTGTTTTGTGGGATAAGTGACACTGAAAGTGGGAAACCCATCACCATCTCACTTCTGTGTATTCTGGTCAAGGGACCAGATCTGCTGTTGCATGCAGAGGCTCACTTTAGATACGCCACTCCATCTGTCGTTGCAGGGACATTGTACCGTCTCATGTACTCATGCATCTCCGGGAAGCTTTGCCTCACATAGTCTTCTGCGCTGCTTTCTCGCACGGTTCCAAAACGAAACCCTTGGGACGGGTGGTGGAGCTGAGGAGATGAAATTACAGATTAGCAGAATCATTTGCCTCCTTCACATCTGGTATCTTGGTCTTATGTGTGAACAGTTTGTCAGAAATTCTCCGTATTCAGAGACCTGCCTCTGATTTTTCCTGCAGTTAGCTATCTATACCACAGAAAGTCTGAAAAGATTTACCAGCTGACTGATTAGCCTGTTTGTTTACACTTAGGACTTCTTCAAATGTGAAAAACATTTTCCTTGAGACACCCTGAACCCTTAAACCCAGGTGCTTAGTCAGATTATTTACCTTTAAATAGTCTCTAGGCTTGACAGCCACTTTCTAGGGCTCCAAGCACCCAGCAAAGGACACACAGTCTACATTTGTTTTGGCAGAACATCTTTTATTGACTCCTTAAGGATGAGATTTAGTCTTCTTCAGAAGGGTAGCACCACCATTGCATTTCTAGATGCCATACCACAGACTGCTGTTGTCTTTGCTGCCATTCTGCACAGAATGGCAGAGAAACTAAGGACTGAACTGTTGTAGACACCAAAATGTGTCCCCTGGCAGTGAGAAGGAGGAAGAATAACCCCTCAAGATAGCCTGTGCTGTAAGCTTGATTACCAGGCTATGCATACACAGACAACTTTTGCAGTTCCGTGTCCTTTCCTTCTCACGGCCACCCTCACACTGTGTATTAAAGACCCAAGTAATTTGGATGTTCACAAATTTCACAGAACCCTGTTTCTAGAGTACCCTGCTTGTCTTTTGAGTGTTCAGTGATGCATGAGGAAATTCTCAAATTGCACTGGAGGTGTCAGGAGGTATCCTCTACTATGCCAAGCACTTCTTGAGATGGCTAAGATGGGTGTTGCTAAGACCATAATAATGGGAAAGCCCTCAGCAATGTACCAGACTCTAAAAGGTCAAACTTTCAGAGAACAGGCAGCCAAATAAAGCTGAAGCTGAAGTAGTCATGCTCTATTTGCTTCCCAGGAAGCTCATGGTCTTCACAGCAGCTTGCAAAGATGATCTCACCATGGCCACACTCTGCTTAGCAAAGACCAAGCAAAGAGGTGTTCTTCCAGTCCGTCTGGATCGCTGTGTTACCATCTCTGCAAAACTGAATAGGGCAACACAAAGCTGTACAGAAGACCCTTCCCACTCTTCTCTTCAATGACCCCATTGATCAAACAGCATTCCCAGCCCTTTCAGGTATAACAGATATAGCATGTAAATGCACAGTCATCTAGTTCAGTCTGAAAAGGAAGAGAAAAAAATGTTTTGGATGGCACATGGATGTCCTGAAACCTATAAATATGCTGTATTTCTGGTAATTTTTATCTGTAAAGTGGGCAGGTACTTTCTATATTGTGCTCTGCACATCTGGTCCCTGCGTTGTAACCCAGGAGTGAGACCTGTAGGTAAATGGATGACTGTGGGCATGAAGGGAGTCTTGGCATCTTTTCTGAAGTGTTCTGGTCGGAATGACCACGGGACAAGCCATGCAGGGTGTGTCTCCATGTGAAGCTGGCCATAGTGCATACTGTGCCAGAAGGACTGTGGGTGCAGAGGGAAATGTTCTTGCCTAGAAGTGTGGAAGCAGCATTCAAGTGCCAAAAGACATAAATAACAGAGAGTTGTGCTGTGACAATACATCATGGAGACTTCCAGCACAATGCTGTCAACTCAAATCTCTGTCTAGTCTCGAGACACTGAAAATGACCTGCTTAAAGAATAAGCTTGGAATGGGATCTATGGACTCTATGTCCCAAGAAGCTCATTGCTGCGGTCAGTACTATTTTCTTAGTTTTTATTTCTTGGCAGTTTCAGTGAAGAGACTGAAAAACCCACTGAGTCTCAACACTGAACCAAATTGCCACCAAGTCAACTCAGGTATCTGTTGTATCTGTGGCTTACCTAGAGATGACAATTGCCATGGAACATCTGATGCAGATAAATACTGATGATGTCTGACTTCACTGCAAAGTAGCCCTCTCTCAGACTGTCACCAGTGTTTACATCTAGTTAAATAGTTAAAACCATTATGAAAAAGGCTAGTACAAAAGAGAGTAAACTGCGCCTCCAGGTGATATTCTGTCCCAAATGCTTTACTGAGAACTGTCTATACTTTGCTTTGGTTTGGGCACATTGTCAAATTTCAACACAAATTATGATAACACTTGAATATGTATTAGATCAAAAGTCCATCTGGCTTAATATTCTGTCTCTAAAAGCACCGTATGTCTGGTGGGAAGTCTTGGAAAGTCTATGTAAGGAAATTATCTATTGATTCTTTGCATCCTGTGCTCTACCTGCTTCTGGTAACCCACGCTTTTTCTTATGCATAATTATGTCTCCACCTTTGTATTTGATGACTCCTTTTATGAAGGATAAATCTTACTAGTGTTTTAATCCTCTGTGTTTTTGTGGACTTCTGTTTCCTTCTTACTGCTGCTTATCCACATGAGGAAAAGGTTTGCTTGCGGCTGCAAATAGTGGATTAACAACACAAAAAGCTGCCAAAAGCAGATAATTGACTACTTGCATTGCCTTCACTGATAATCTACTAACACTGCTAAGAGTTACTTGCTCAACAGAGGATAAAAAATTCAGGATGGAAACAAGACTCATCAGTTGTCACTGCTGCTTTCTTACTTTATGTAGTCCTTTCCTGGGAAGGTTCTGTGTAAAGATGGAAACACAAATATCTATGTCCCAACAGGATAGGTAATTGTCATAATCACCCTGTGAGTCTTTCCTTATTACATGTCTCTTTATTTATCTTTTCAGTTGCTTATGGTCGGTTTCTTTTGTGTTTCTTGTATTTTAAGAGTCCTACATTGAAAGAGTCTTTCTGTTTTCTTTAAATCAATAACAGAATCCTAATGTCCAAGACTTCAGAGAAATCATGAACTATGAAAAATCAGCATTTGAAGAAACACGAAGAATCAAGAACGGATTATATTTTTTTTGTTTGTTTTTTTTTTTAAATGGTGATTTGGGTGGAGACAGGTACTTGCTTTTTTATCAGTAGCAGCAAATATAAAAGCTGTCTTATTGAGAAGAAATATCTGTCCAAATTATAGGCATTTCTAGTATGTGGAGACTACAGTTCTCTGTAAAATTGTGTTTTTTCATTCAAAGGTCAGACAATGTGAAAGGAGAACACCCATCACAAAGCAGGTAATGGGCACTAGGGACTCTTGACCATTTTTGTATCTGTAGAGTATCAGGAGATTTGCTGGTGATTCAAGTAAGATTGAAAAAAATTGAATGCAATAACTGCAGACCCATCTCTAGACATCAGACTTCTTGGCACTCAGGGTGTCAGCTTTACAAGGTCCCTCCCAAATCAGGCATTTATGGCTGTAAGACGGGCTGGAGGGATGGGATGTCATCCAGAGGGACCTGGACAAGCTGGAGAGGTGGGCCCAGGTGAACCTCATGAGGTTCAACATGAGTAAGTGCAGGGTCCTGCACCTGGGTGGGAACAACCCTCAACATCAATACAGGCTGGGAGACAAGGTGCTGGAAAGGAGCTCTATGGAAAAGGACTTGGGGTTTTTGGTGGATGAGAAGCTGGACATGAGCCAACAGTGTGCATTGCAACCCAGAAGGCCAATTGCATCCTGGGCTGCATCAAGAGAAGTGTGGCCAGCAGATCGAGGGAGGTGATTCTGCCCCTCTACTCTGCTCTGGTGAGACCGCACCTACAGTGTCCAGCTCTGGAGCCCTCAACACAGGAAAGACATGGACCTGATGGAGAGGGTCCAGAGAAGGGCCACACAGGTGATCAGAGGGCTGGAACACCTCTCCTACAAGGACAGGCTGAGGGAGCTGGGGTTGTTCAGCCTGGAGAAGAGAAGGTTCCAGAGCGACCCACTAGCGACCTTCCAGTACCTGAAGGGGACCTACAGGAAGGCTGGAGAGGGGCTGTTCACGAGAGCCTGTTGTGAAAGGGTGAAGGGTAATGGGTTTAAATTAGAGAAGAGTAGATTTAGATTGGATATCAGGAAGAACCCTTGTAGCAGAGAGATGAAATGCCAGAGTTGGCTGAACACTTGTCATCTTGAATTGGCACGCTGACTTCATAGGCTCATGGCTGTGAAACACCAAGACCAGAGGATCTTGCTGCATAGGTCAGGGACAGGTGGAAGTTGACCCAGCTTCTATGAAGATGAGGCTCTTGGGAGGGAGGGAGGGAGGACTATGAAATGCTGCTGGGAAGCGCAAGATGAAAGTGCAGAAAGGATAAAGAGCTTTGGAAGTGAGCATTGGAGTACCAGTGCTGTCACTGTGACCTCTAAGAACAGCAGCTACTGTGGGATGCAAGGGCTGTGCCAGTATTTCTAACAACTCTCACTGTTTAAGAAAACATTCCATGGGTAAGAAGACAACCAAGAGGTAATGTTTCTTAAACTATGTAAGAAAACAAGAGGTAAGGTGAATGCCTCCAAGTGCTGAGAAGGTGAAATGGTTATTGAGTCACTTGAGCACTGATAGAGAGGCCATGTCATGTATAAGGAAACTCAAGAGCTCTACAGAACATCCATCTTCTCTGACAGTGCCAGGAAAATCTTTTGGACTTCTTGGAGTCCTCTGTACCATATATAGCATTGTGTACTAGACAAATGGTGTTTGTGCTGCTTACTGCCAGAAGCAAATACTGCAGCTACCAGCTCCCTTGGCTGGGCACCTTACTTCTAGATCTTCTTGGTTTCTGTCTTCTGTTGTTAAAACATCTGCTGAGTGGGAAGTGGAGAACTTGTTTTATTTGGGAAGATGTTGACAAGAATGGGGCATCTGCATACATCTATGGCTTGGGGTGCAAATTATTCATGAAAGTACCGATGTGATAAAACCGCAGGAGCAGAAACAGGAAAATAGAATCCTGAATGTCAAGCATTCTGCATTACTTGTCACATTCCAGTTTATGTAACACAGTGTCACTGCAGTGAGTGCCATCAGCTAGGCTGAGAACACCTAGATGCAGACTTGAAAAGACTTGGGCATAGAAGTACCCTGTGCAAGTTGGGATTTAAAACTGAAAATGCATGAGATGCTGCCAGCAGTTAATCCTGACATACTCCAAAGTTGAGCTGTTGGGTTTTGAGGCCTTTCGAGCAGGTTCTGGCTTCTGTATGACCGTTCAGTGCTGCAAAGCTAGAAGCTTTGGCTCAAAGACTTCCCCGCCCTGGTGCCCTGGTTGTTATGTCCACTATCATTTTGAGGCTCACATCACACTTGGTTGTTCTGTATTTTTGCAATGTGTAAGAACCCAAGGTGTTCAAAATGTAAATACAGTGAAAAGATGGTCTCAGCTCCAAAACAAAGTCAGAAATACAATATTGCCTTCTGATTCCATGGAGCCTGAGCTTGCTGGGAGCTGTGAAGACACAAGGGAGGTCTAGACACAGCAAGTGATGGGAAGTGAAATTATGTCTGCTTTCTATAAGCACTGAAGTGACTGAAATCTAGGAAATGCTTTCCCAGTAGTTGATTGATGGGGTGTACTAACTGTCTCACTGAATTGCATTCAGAGATGTTTTGTGCATCTTGATAGCTGGCCGGAGGAAAAATTATTCAGGAACTCAATTTCTAATTGGCATCTCAAATCATTAAAATGATTTAATCATTCATTCAGTTAGCCTCTCCTTTCCAAAATTCAGCTCCATGAATTATTCTTTGAGGGAAATGAGACAAGGGCAATGTGGTGTGCAGTGGAGTGCAGTGCCAGCAACTGCACCCTGCAGTGACAGATGCAGAGTTAACTTTTACCACCTACAATACTGCTTTTTAAATTAATAGGGTATAGAAAGGAGAAACAGAGATGAAAATACTTCCCTAACTTTTACAACAACTTCTGAGGAAAAATGAAAAGGTTTCAGTACCTGAAAATCTGCTCCACTATAGCGCTGGTTACTTGGTATAACACCAAGTGTAGTGTTTAGTGGACATCTTGTGTACCAGCAGAATGGCTGTCAGCACCAGCATGATGCCTGACAGGGAATGGTGGCTGAATCTTGAAACACTATTCAGTTTCAGTTGGTAATCGCTGGAGACGGGTAGCACTAAGTGGCCTGCTCTGCTGAGAAGAACTGACATGCTTTCTTTGCAAGATCTGCTGCTGTGCAGTCTTCTGTCTTTGGAATATGAAGCAGCAGTGTTTTATCTTGCCTTACGTAACCAACACATTTAAGTGGTCATCTAGCTGCTAACAGATTTCTCATGACCCACTGATAAAATAACTGCAATTAGCAGTGCTACGAAAAGTTTCAGGGGAAAAAGGAACAAAATCAATGAAATTTCAAAAAAACCCCAAACAATGTACAACTCTGCTTACGGGCTTTTCCCTACTTCTCTGAAAGAGTTTTTGAAAACTAACTAGTGAATATTTATGGGGTGCAGAGGGAGGTGAAAGAAAATAAAATTATTCACAGTGAAGCACATGAATTTCAGATTTTAGCAGATGAAAATTCACAGCTGAACTTCTGGAAGTGAAGGTTTTGTTCAGAACAGAAACTGTCCTGTGTGTGTAGACTTGGGAAGCGGAGATGTTCCCAGGGCCTCCAGGAGATGGTGTATGCAGAATACGTTTGAAAGCTCACTCTCCCTTCTCCGATGCAAAAACTGTCAGTGGATCTGATTCTTTGCTTTCCGGGATAATTCATGTCGGGTTTTGTTAAAATCCTGTCACTTTGAATGCAACTCAGATAGGTCATTAGTTGGCATAAATGTTTACGGCTGCGTTGAAGTCAATAAGCAGTTTCAATCTAGGAACAAATGCACAGTCTTGTACCGACAATTTATTCTGCTGCACTGCAACGAGAGCATACATAAAAGTAAATGGTGACTTAGGTCTCTATTTACAAATAAAAAGCCTTTGTATCGACGCTCCATGTGTGAGTGCTAATAATTAATTAAAAGATCTGCTCTGCTCCTCTGCGTGCTGCAGAAGCTGCACAGCTGAAGAATGAGACTGCGAACTCCAGTCTGTGGTGGGCAGGTTCATTTGTGAAGACTGCCCACCTGACTGAGTTGCTGCATAGTGTTTTAGTGCAAAAAGTTCCAGAAGAACAGAACTCTGGTGTGTTTATCCCTATTTCTTAATCGCATTTAAAGTATTTTTTGTACAGAGGGATCTTTGAGCTTGGATTTATTTCAGGAGAGCTGAGAACTGTAATACAGTATGTGTACATTACTGTAGGAAAAATGGATGGACAGAGGAAGAAAAGGGATGTAATTCCCAACAGGCAATAAATCACTCTTTCCAGCTGTACTGCAGCAGTGCAAAGCAGCTGTAAAAATGCTCCAGACTCAGTCACTTCATTGACCAAGTTCTTCTGCTTCCTACCAGTAAAAATAGGGCTAAGGCTAAGGCAGGTGAAGTCCCTTCCAAATTAGAAGGGAAGGAGAGATCTTTGGCTGAATTCATGCTGAAACTACCAAAGAGACATGGGACATTTCTAGTTGAATAACCCCTCTTGTCCTGCTATCCCCACTTTCAGGTCTGTGCATGAAAAGCTATCACAGTTCTCTACAAGCAGCTGAGGGCTGGAGGGGGAAATGTAACGTGAAAGTAGATCAAAGTGTACATAGCTTTCTCATCTTCAAAACAATCACCTTTCAAATCCATATCCTTACACATTTCTCCTGCTCCAGCTGTTGCTGGTTGATCAGGGCACACTGTCAGTCCTCCTGCTTCTAGTCATAAGCAATTGTCCCCCACATACCAGGGCCGAACACAATCCTCTGTGGTGACACTGTGGTTTCCAGGAAAGGAACAGACAATGTTTTGTGTTGCATCTGGGTTGCCAGTTACTGTGACAAAGAGGTTTCCAATTACAGATAGCGGAACTGCCTACAAGTGCAGCAGTAATTTCTTAAATACATTATTTGCTATTGCCTTTTGGTTCAAAAGCGTCAAATGAAGGTAAATCAGAAGGTGTCCTTTGTTACTGACAGATCCAACACTGAAATTGGGTGGTTTTTTTTTTCCCTTCTTGGAATCAGATTGGAACAGTGAGGCTCTGTTAACTATGAAATGCAAAAGAAAAATGACGGGCCCAGTTGCGTGCCTTGACCTCTTGCACAGCAAAATATGGACAACAGAATATTACTTTACCTGATGTTCAGTCCAATCTTATTGCAATCAATGAAAACTACTTTTTTTTTTTCTCAAGTGCTGAACCCCTGGGCATCCCTGAAATCCAGGGTATCAGTGCATGGGCTGACTGAAGACTTCTATCAGTAGGAAGGTAAGCCAGGCTAGCATCCAACCTTCACGACCCGCACCACATAGAATGAAGACAGCAGGACTTCCTCTCTTCCACCCCTATCCCTACATTCTCTGGATCAAACAATTAGTGTGCTGAGGTAAAGAGTGGCCACGGCAGTAGGTACAAGGCATTCTATGTATGTGAAGACCCGGAACAGTAGGGATTAATATGCAAGGATATAGAAAAGATAATTTTTGTCAAGAAGGAATAAAAAACTCCAAGTCTCGATGGGAAAGGAAAGTTGATCTGAAGAACACTGCAGTGAGTTGTGTGACAAACTGGGTATCAGAATGATAAAAATCTGAACTAAACAGGCTCTGATCCTCCAGAGCCGTAACTTTACAAGAAAGCTTTAATGAGGTGATAGGGAAGCTAACCAAGCCAAGTGTTCACCACCATAAATTGCATGGGAAAACTAAAGAAGCCAAGATTTCACCTCCGTGAACTGCAGGTGTCTTTAACTCCTGTATGAGATTGCTCTGCAACACCTCTTCTTTATTCTGACTGGAGCTTGATACTTAATTTCTCCTTCATATGAGATTTTTTTCACTTGGTCCCTGTGACACTTAAAGTCCTCTTGAGTTCAACCCCTTCAGTGACTCACTAATTCTCAGAAAAGCACCATGTACTATTAGCAGGCTGTGATGTTGTGAGTCGTGACCTTCTTTTGTCCAGTGGCTTCCTGCACAGCAACATAAGCTCTATAGATTTTGCAGCCAACTACTTTTAATTGTAAAAAGAAAAGAATCCTTCAGTCTTGTACAGATACTGAACCCTATGGAGCACTGAGATTTCCGTTAACCCTGCTGAATTTGTATCTTGTTTTTTTTGCTACACAATTGAATGCATTTAATGCATATTTAAATACATTCTATTTCATTATATATTTAATACATAGCAGTGAAAGTGGTGCTTCTTATAAAGATTCATCTTAGGTTGCCGCAGCAAAACACCAGGGCAGTTTTAAGAGTATTTTCTTCAGTGTAATTCTTGCAAGACTTAATTTTTCAGGAAGAGAATTTATCAATAAACACAAAACAGTTATGGCCTCACTTTTAAAGACTGCTGAAATTGAGGGAAAATATCATTAAATGCAGTTGTATTTTAATCATGCCTCTAATGATGAGAAATGCCTATCACACAGCTGAGCCTTTCCTTTGCTGTGGTCTGGTACTGCTAAAACTCACCTGCAGTTACTCACCAGTTGGTATTTCTGGACTGGTTTAATACATGTAACATGGAGTTTTTAACTGATACAATAATGGCCATAAGGAGTCTAAATTAACTGAGATTTTTATAAATCAGAAATGAGAGCTTGCCATCTCACATTTTATATTTTAAAGCTAGAAACAAAAATATGGGTGATTTTACCTAATGAATGCCTGAGTAACAACATCTCAGAAATACCTTGTCTGGATTACAAAAAAGTGCTTAGTTTTGTAATAAAAAGATGGACAACTCATAAAAGCAAGTGGTGAGACAATGGACTGGAAGAGAAGCAGAGATTTCTGAGGACTAATCCCAAAGCACACTAAAGCTGTTGAAAGGACTTGATGGATGGGACTTTTTATAGGTGTCACACTGCAGTGTATTCCTTGGGGCATCTGTTTTTTATGAGACATCAGTGCTGGCCATGCTAGTACATCATCATGCATGATAGGGAGAAGTAGGTGCTTTCAGGGGATGGTTTGGGTGATCTCGTCCGGAATTAAGTGTCTTCAACAGCATCCCAGTGTGGCTACCTCTCCCAACCAACTGTAAAAGCATATTAGACTGAGTAAATCATACATAATGTCTCCACTGCAGACATGTAAAGTGAGGTGAGATAACACAATGAAATTGCTGAAAGTGGGGTTCACAGCCCTTTTTTTTTTTAAATGAATCTCAATAGGTTTGACATCTTCTGTCAAAATACAATATGGAGAGGAACTTTGCCATTGTCAAAGGCTGTTTTGAAGGTAAAGTGATTCAGAGAAGTCAAAATATAACCACAGTAAATTAACAAGCATAGCTACTCGAGTGTATCCTAAAGATGGCAAAGAAAAGCTGACAGCTGTCACAGCAGTGACAATGGTCGTAAAGCATGTGAAAAGCTCATTATATTGTGGAAAGAATGAAATTTTTAGCAGAAAGAAAGGCCAGGCATTGGACCACCCTACAGAAAATCTGTCCAGCTCTTCAGCTTCTGCTGTTGTATGCTTTCTTGTTGGCATGTTTGAAATATTTCTTCTGTCCTTTGGACTCCCACAGTTACTTTGCCTCAGATAATCAGAACTACTCAACATGGTCCTGACTTTATGGTGTATCTCCAACATGTGCTCCTGCATTAGAAACCTGGAAGCAAAGTCCCTGCTTTAGGTCCCCTTGCCACTACAAAAACCCTCTCCCTGGGGAGATCCTGTAATACAAGACCCTATTTTTGGATTTAATAATGATGAGTATTACTGGATCCAGGCCCTAGCTGCAAGATCACTAGGCAAAGGAAGGTACTGACATGCTACGTAGAGATAATTTCTTGTTTTTCCTGCCTGTGGCACTGCAGCCTAGATTACTCACATACAGATAGTACTGCTTTATGGAAACCATACAAAAATCTGAAACAGAAAGTATCTGGACTTGTCACAAGACTGGCTAAAAGAGACAATAGCCATAGAGACATGCTTCTGAAGCAGAATTCTCTTCTTTGCAACCAGAAATCCTTGCTTACCAATGAGCCCCTTCTCCGCTCAGCCTGTGCCTGTGAGGCTGCATACTCAGCTTGCTGCTTGTAGGTCTGTAATGCAATTACCACCTGTCAATCAGGAAACCGATGAGAGTGGCCAGCTGTCCTAGACTTCATCTGTCCTCATTTGTGTGCATATGTGATCCTCTAGCACCAGCTCTGCTTTAAGGAGTCACGTATTGCAACCTAGACTTGCCACTTTGAAAATGTGCACTGGCCCCAGAGGAGGTTCAAACCTTTGGCTGGTGGCTTTTCCAGCTGTAACTGAGTATACTGTCATCACCAAGGAGATATAGAATAAACCAGGTGATAAGCAGTTTTGTGAGATGTTAGAAATAAAGCCAACTGTCTCCATGCCATTAAAGGTAGATAGGACAAATAATCAGACCAGCCCAAAAGCAGACTGCTGGTTTGCATGCCTTCAGGCTAACTGCCCTTGTAAAGAAGTCAACTCCTATGACAGCATACCAGTTCTGCCAACTACTCTGACAAAGAAGAACGCTGTCATTATTTTTTTGTGCATCCAAAGGTATAACATTGGAAGAAAAACTGAAATACGCCTCTGCGATTCAAATGAGAGAAGGGATAAAAGCAGTATAAAATGATGCAAATACAAGGTTTTTCTTCTGTCTCTATCTTCTGACTGCAAGCAAGGTTTTAGACTTCTTTGACATGTACTGTAGAGAGTTTCCTAAGAGGGAAGCAGGACACTGCTGCAAATGTCAGCTAGGTAACCAGCAAGTTCATCCTGTAGCTATCCTCTTGTCTTCACATAGCAGACCAAACACACTCAGGTGAGTTTCTTCCCCAGAGAGATGTGTTTGCAAGTTTCTACTAGCAGGAGATGATGGTCTAAAACATATAAGATTAGGAAATGGTGGGAGAGGGGCAGCAGTGGTGCAAAACTGCAAATTCTCTTAGAAGAGTAAGATTGTAAGGTAACAGGACATTGCATTCATATTTCTGCAACTTACTGTCAGATAACAGCTCCTACTGTAAAACAGTCATCTGAAATGTGACCTAGTAGTGAGAGTAGCTGGATTTGATGGAAACTTAAGACTTTTGGCATTAGTCACTCACTCTTATTAAGATTCTTACAAAGAAAATATGTACTAAGTTCCCCAGACTCAAGACATATTCCAGGAGCATAATTCTCCTGCCTCCCTCTGCTTCCCTTCTGCTCTGGTTTGTCTTGTCTCATTGGCCTCTCCTCCTTTCAGCAGCATGATGGTATTTCTATATATCTCTACTTCTACATCATTAGTGCATTTAAAGGTCCAACTGAGATATCTCTGATTCAGTATTCCACTTTACCTTGTGATTACTGGTTGTACTGCATGATGAAAATTTTGTAGGGAGGACCATGTTTCCTTTGCTGAGCTGCAAACTGCTAAAACACTGTACTACTGCTTGGCCAATTAAACATCACTGTTTTAACATGAATTTTTGTAGAAAGGCAGATGTTGTTTATTCAGGCAATGTCTAACATCATCTCTTTTTAACCAGGAGAAAGAGCATAGATATTCCTGGCAATACTGACTTTAGATAACAGGTTTCTAGTCTTGAAAAAAAAAAGCTGAAAATTTTCCCAACTTGCTTTCTTCCTGACTGTTTGCAATCTCAGATGGGATTTGCTGTTTGTGGCTGACAGCCTGAAGAAATTATATATCTTCCATCACCTCAAGAAGGTTGCTCCTCTATTTTGGGCTTTGTTTTTTAAATACATTTCAAAAGCACAGTACGAGGGCATATGTATCCTGAGAGCAGCAAGAGAATGTTTAAAAGTATATTAAAATTAAATGATTATTTCTGCATCTGCTGCTTTCTATTGAAATGAGTCTCCACCACTGATAAGAAAAAGGTAAGTAGATCTCGATGGAAAAAAAACAAAGTAAAATGTTTAAATCACATACAAAATGCTTTCAGCAACTAAAAAGCAATTCATGCACCTCTGCAACTGTTGTGGTCCGCACATTTCCTAAACCGAAGCTTTAACACCTGGAACTTTGAATGGGCACAGCTCAGGCTTTGTGTAAGAAAAGGTTAAACCAGTACATTTTCTACTATAACTACTCTTACAGACTAAGACTTTGGAGACGAATGCATGAATGAAATATATGAAATTATTTTGTAGTTCATGTAATGGCAGGTAATCCTCTTTCATAAAATCTAGCTTGTCTTATTCCCACATTAGAAACTGGTATCTACTCAGAAGCTTAGGTCTAGTCCACGAAGCAGAGAAGTGCCTGTATAGAAAAGGCCAGTAATGCCACTGATTTAATGCCATCACTGAAGCTACCAACCATGAGTCATCAGTGTTTCTGTTCAGGGCTAAGACCTGTCTTTGAAGCACCTGATGTGCTTCAATACTCTGCACTCAATTTTGTAACACCACAGAAAAGCTTTACATCACAGCTTCTGAATAACTTCGTTTTACTGCAATTCCAGAAATTTCCTAATACCTGTCTTAGGAACTCCGTGTGTGGTCATAACACTGATGCAGAAAAACAGGATGCAATCTGTTGTGATTTGATTTTATGGATTAGGTGATGCCCATGCAAAGAGTGGAGGACTAACCTTGTTTTCTAGCCAGTATTATGGCTCGCACAAGGACTGTAACAGAGATATGCCTGGAGCTGGGGAAATTCAGCCGAAAGCTTTCATTCACTTTGAATAAAACAAATACATGACTCCTGGACTTATGCAGGGAAGATACTGATGAAGTTATTGATGTAGTATTTATGGTATATTTTCTGGGAGGGGAAGGGCAGATTATTTGTAGCAATTTGCTTTAAGTCACAAATCATTTTTAGAGTGCTGCAGCCCAACCAATCTTCATTTAAAATATTTTTGGTAGAAACAATGTAGATAATGTTGGAGAGGTTTTACTCATGAAATCAAAACTGCACGGTCATTAGTTTGAATGCAAGGTTTTACTAACAGATGGAGCTTGGCCTTTGCTGCCTAGGGGGACATATGCAACCTTCAGTTACACCATTTACAAAAGCAAAGTAAATGTTCAGTTTCTGAGTCCTAAATTTTACTTTTTCCAGTGACACAATGTTGTATCAATTCAGTTACCTAAGACAAATTTATGGTGCATGGTTTCAGAGCTATGTACCAGCAGTTAGGTCATGAGCATAATAAAACTGTGGACAGTACTAGAGAAATTACTAGACAATTACTGGGGACAATTACTAGAGAAAGTGAAACATGAATAAGGGAAATATGCTGTTGCCACCCTGTTCCCTAGAGTGACTGTCCAGTTCAGAGGATGCCTGCTCTTGTGTCACCTGCAGACATATATTCTTTCTACAAGCCATTCTACATGTATGTTTTCATGATCATTATTTATGTGGCCAATAAAATCTGAATAGTTGATTGGACTTAAATTCCAGCTGAAGATCCCTTCATCCCCCATTGGGAGTGGGGAAGAGAATGGCTAGAGGCAGTCCCACATCTACATTTTTCCTTGACTTGCCAAAACTTACTAAGAAGTCTCAGCTATTTGCAGACGGGCTGTATACAACATTATTTGTCTTTTCCCATGACAATTCCCCATCAGAAACAACACTGTAAATCAAGTGTCTGACTACCTGTAAAGTTAATTCCACTGTTTTGATGTAGAAGGTATGATTTTTCAAAAGACTGGAGTTCTGCTCCATCTGATTCAGCACTGGTGGGGAATTTTGCCAGTTATGCCTTGTAAGCACCATTACAGCCTGTGAAATACATGGAAAATCCTACCTAGAGCATCAGTCATTTTGTCTTCATGCTGTGTGGTTGGTTTTTTTGAGTAGATGTCAGGACGGTGCAAATCATCCTATTGATCAAAACAACTGCTGTCAACGGGACTCAGAACTGAAATCAAAACCTTAATCTGCATGCAGAAGCCACTTTTCTTCTCTGCAGTGGGCAATACCAGAATCCTTCACCTTCCTCCTCACCTCCAATCTTTGAAATCCCCCCCTTCACCTTCCTCCTCACCTCCAATCTTTGAAATCCCCCCCTCCACTTCTGTGGATGTTTAAAGATCCTCTCTCACTGAACTTTCCTACTGAAGTGTTGTTAGGTGGTGCAACTGTTGTTTAGCACACAGTTTGCTTTCTGATTTTACTAGAAACCATAAATTCCGCAGCAGTGGATTTTGCCTGGGAAGAAGAAAAAGCTGAGTTAATACCAGCAGACATGCTTTACCTTTGGGTCATGTATTCCAGAAAGCTCTTCATAGATCTTCTCTCCCACCATTACAGCAGCAAGGTTGGCTGTGTATGTGGACAAACAAAACAGACAAAAAATAGCCCAGAGATTCATTAAAAACCTTCCGGTCCAGCACTTGGGGGGTTTGATGGCAGCTGTTCTTCCAAATAAGATTGCATAGCAGACATTCAGGGCAGAGGAGAAAGAAAAGACTTTGTTCCGATTCCTTCCTCTGGGGGTCATCCCAAAAGGACTCTTCCACTCATACAAGGTGAGGAATATAGCTGTGATGTGTAGAGCAAAAAATATCCCCAGCCACATAGTCCAGTGAAGTGGCCACATAAAGGCTCCAATAGGAGCTGCTGTGTCTTTGGTCCTCACTAAGATGCCCAAGCTCGTTGAAAAGAAAGGGCTGGTGAAATCAATGACTTGGCTGCGGGCAGTGTTAATGCTAAATGATGTCACTGCCATGTGAGCTGTGCCAGCAAGAAGGTCTCCCACCAGCCCTGTCCAGTGACCATTCTTCCAGGCTCCATATTTTCCATCACCAACAATGTATAAGTCAAAATCAAAATTCATATCCTCAGCTAGCTTCTCCAGTAGGTCAATGCAGTAGCCATAGCAGCACTTCTTCAGCTCAATCGGAACGGTGTCATTCCCTCCTTGAAGGGTTTCAAACAGGTTATCTAGCACAGCTGAATCATTGGTCAAAGGATCTAGGCAAAGCTGCCCTGCAGGACAAAGTCCTTCATCATCTACGTCTCTTGTAAAGACAAATGGATGCTCAATGAGAGTTACCACTCTGAGATGCAGCCGGGTAGGGTGTTGCATGTGATTTTTATGTCTCTGGGCCTGTTCTGGCCATATCCCATAGTCCATGATTATCTTTCCTTCTTGCCAGCTCCCCAGACGAGTCCACATTGGGTTTCCAAGAGGGTCATGCTGCAGATTCCAGATGAAGAAGTTGTTTTCTGAGCTGACAATGGAGGAGCCTTTCACCTTTATGTGGCCACTGAGACCGTCGAAAGTTGTGTTGGCTAAAAACCTGTTGGAAGGAGAAAGAAGAGTAATCAGAAGCAGACAACTGAAGTCATCATGCTAAAGCATATACAGACACCATGAACTGATGTTTAAGAGAAGAGATTGGGGATGTTGAATATCTACACCATTAATGGCTCTCCATTTATGACTAAAGTACTTGGGAATGCTATCTTATATATCTAATGTAAAGGAAAACTCTTCAGGAAAGGTATTCTCTTAATATTTACTAGACAATATGAGTGAGAGAAGACTGATCTTTTTTCAGCTACATTTGCGTCAGAAATTAATGAAGCATTGGTTATTTCTAAGCTGAACTCACCAGATCTGTTGTTGGTTTCCTAGAAAAAAAAACTGTATGAAAATGGGAGAGTTGAAATTATGTATGAAATGTCCTTCCAAGAAAAATCTTATAATCTTAGTAAGATTTATGTTACTTAAGAGAGGCTACTGAAGTGCTGTCAACAGCTTTCAAGCACTCTAAAGTGAAACAATCTGGACTCAAAAATGCAAATCTGGCATTGTTTAGCCACTTCAGATTGAAGAAAGGGACTCAGTGAAAGATGTTTGCCCTTGAACCATCAGTTTACATTCTTATTTAAAAAAAAAAAAAAAAGACTTTTCTTAAAATATCTGCATAAGAAATGTTCTTTACCGTGCAAGTTTGACATTGTAGCAGATCTCATGAAGTGTGCCGTTTTGCACCACACTTTTTGCATTGAGATTTCTGGGCTTTTACTATTCAAGATATTTTCAACAATGTTAAGCATTTCCTTGGTATTGGGTGGCAATGTCTGCTAGTAGTTGCCCTCCCTGTATGTGGAATTCAGCTTCTGGTAAGTCATTATCAAAGAGGCTAAAATGACATGTATAAAGCAGCAGGGAACTGAGCAGGAGATTAAGTGTTAAAAGCAGAAAATCCTTTTCAGCATGACCAGCTGAACTGGACTCTGG
Source organism: Todiramphus chloris collaris (assembly GCA_025345505.1). Lineage (NCBI taxonomy): Eukaryota > Metazoa > Chordata > Aves > Coraciiformes > Alcedinidae > Todiramphus > Todiramphus chloris. Next base: position 4,221,918 of record JANVCC010010406.1, read on the forward strand.
TAGTAAGAAAGCTGCCATGCATTTTGCAGGGGCTATAGAGGGACCCTACTAAGACTATAGAAATATTAGTCTGGTGATTCCATTTTAAAAAGCTGGCTTAAATTGCTGGTTATATGGAGTAAGGTAAACCAGACATGTATTTTTCAGTAAGAGGCATTCAGAAGACAGACTGTTTAGCTGTCGTAGTAGAATGTAACACCTCACATTAGTTCTGGGAATTGGATGAAAACACGTATTGAAAGAAGTATAAAGGCTGTAGTTGCCATTCCAGCCTCAATAAACAAGACATAAATTTTAAATAGTGCTGTTAATTGTTTATCAATAGTTAGAGTGGATAAAAAATAAACTCTAAATTGATTTGAAAAGGATAAATCCACAGCGTGTGAGCATGAATACTTCTGCCCAGTTCGTGCCTTTTGTTTTGATGACTTCTGATGCTTTCTGATGGAGTTTCAGCACTTAAAACTCTTGACTATGTAGGTCTCAAGATCACTTTTGTCCTCAGAAAAGGGTAAATTTACAAAACAAAATAATGTAGTTTTGAGTGTGATTGTGTGTGTGCCAGCCTTCCCTGAGACAGCTTCCAAATTCTTCTTACACAGTCTCTTTGGAGTAGGTTGAGTGTGTAGAAAGATCATAAAGCCAATACTGCCAAAAGCAATGGATCTGTGTAAATCATATGTAAACTTGGGCCTGAACATTATGCCTAAAACTGCACATAGGTGTTTATAAAGGGGACAGACGCATAAACACAGTTCTCATTTTTAAAGTCCCTTACCACTTAGTCTAGTATAAGCTAAATGATACAGTAACTTCATTAATCAGTGGTGTTTGCCACTGATTAGACCTTTCCTCCTGCCCTGTGTTTCATTTGATGGTGTACTTGCTTGTTTGTGTATGTCAACACTATCAACGCAACATTTATAGGGGAAGGCCATCTTAAGCACTAAAGAAAGGTTTATGTGCTCATAAACATATCTGGTTTTTATCTCTGTTTCTCACTCTTTGTAAAAAAATGTGCACTTTCTTGCTTCCAAGTCTTGCTGGGCTTCTCTGCTGCAACCATCACTATGACAGTAACAATAAAACCACTGCATGTGTAGATGACTCTGTATGAAAGATTTTTGAAAGCACTGTTTAAGTGTGGAAAATAGTGTAAACAGTGCACAAAATGCCAAAACTGAGGGACACAAGTCCTCAGATGGAGTAGGCTAGCAAAGTTCTGATGAATTTGGCCCCAGGTTGCAACTATGGCATGACTTGGATATCAGAGTGCTGCAGCTCAGGTGCTTTGGGAGTAGATGAAGCTGTGGAATAATGCATTAGATTTATTTTCTGCAGCTAGAACGAGAACAGTGGAATTTATGCACTCTGATTTCCACTGTAGAAATTAGTGTGCCCATGAGGGTGAATCGAGCCCTCTGTACCTGTCCTGTGGTTGAATTGTGTTAGAAGCAGTTACCTGAGAGATTTCGTAGCATTTAAACGAATGACTTCACTACCTTATTAGTTACTGGCTTACTTTTGCAGCTGATTTGCATGTTCTGTATTTTTGGTAGTGACAGGATATTAATCAAAATAAATGAGGAGAATCATGAGGGAGATATATTTTAACAACACTTCGTTTTATACGTGAGTGGCTGTGGATGCTAATCATTTGCATACATTGTATGCAGCACTAGTGGAACTCATTCCAGGGACTTCAGGTAAAAACTCCCTTACTCAATAACTTTTGGAAACAGATGAGAGGATTGGACTACATTATTTAAGCCAGCAATCTCTAGTGTGAATCTTTGAGAGTTGCAAATGACGAGTACTGCACAGGGACATTGGCAATATCTGAACAGTATCTTTTCAATAGGGCTACTGACAGATTTGTATGGAAAGAAGATGTATACAAAATCAAGAATGTGTAAGGGCCAGATCCTCTGTTCTGACAGCTGAATTAATCTTCTTGATGATATGTCAATATGCATGAGCTGATGATCACACCAATAGGCTGTGACAGCAGTATCAAAGCTTTACAACTGTCACTTCAATTTGACTAATGAGTTCAACGTGTGTCATTTGCTCATTTCAGCTTTGTTTTTCATGTGCTTTCTTGTAAGCACTTCTCATTAGAGCTTTAGCAGTACTACCGTAATTTAGCAGTGATATCGTTGTACTACCTTTAGGAATACTTTAATTAAGTGATTTAAGTCCTTCCACATCTTTCCTGGAAAGTTTAAGGGAGGAAAGGACTAGAATGGGCAAGCAAACAGGCTGCTGAAACCACCCAAGAAGCAGAGTTTAAACTGTAAGACTAGTTAAAGCTGTAAGACTACTTAAAGTAGCATGACAAGATGAAGCTTTGAAATCTTAATGCCTTGTTCTGTCAATCAGGATGCTCCCATGAGCAGGAAGGGACAGATCAGGGAATCGATCTCATCATAAGAGGAATGAAGGATGGAGCCTTAGAACAATATAATCTTCAGAGACTTGTACATCTTATATACAGCTCTATCTTATATCCATATCCACATAGACAAAACCGTACTTTGCCATGAACCAGATCTTGGTCTTGTTCACAATCACTATTCTGCTCCTGGGTGGCATTTTAATGTCTGAACAGCCAACGTATGAGCATAGTGCTGGCAATGAAAGCTCCGGTGTCAGCTGTGCCAGCTGTGCCAGCTTGTGGGACTAATCTTTAATTACACACTGCAGCTAAGGGAGGTGAAGGTCTGGCCACTGTGTCTTCTGCATCCCCTGCCACCACAGCTCTAAGGCTACATATCAAGACAGATGGGTTCATTTTGACAGAAAAACACTCACATTAGTAAACACTCAATTAAGCACCACCTAAAAGTTTCATCTTTGAATGTGCTCCACTTGACTAAAATTGCTAGTTCAATGGACAAGGCTGGTCACAGTTAAACCACTCACCAGTGCCTCATGTCTGAGAAATTGCTGGTACCGCTCAGGATTAACAGTTATGGTGATAATTCAAGTACATCTGTACTGGCCATCAGGTATCTGTCTCACACACTCAAAAGAGCTGCAGTGATTCAGGACAAGGGTTTACCTCCCCTGTTATTTTGTCTTTAATAGGTCCAAAAGCAGATGGATAGGGAAAATACGGCTAAGCATATGATTCTACTTCTTTTCCATAATACCTTTACAGAGATGATGGGACAAGAAATTTCATAGATGTGAAATTGCATATTGTCTCTCAAAATACAAGTTACAGCAGCCATTGTTCATGAGAGAGCTGCTAGTTATCTGTAGAAAGCAATGATGAAGAAGTACTTTGCAGGAAGACTGTGAAGAGTTTTAATTTTGCTTTCCTTTTCTTTTGTCCCTTCCTTAACCCTCTAAAAGTCTGTTCATACTGTCCTCTAGTATTTGTTACTTTAAGAAACCTCTGGCTGAATTTTACTTTTCAGGGACTTACGTATGATCCAGTTAAAATACCCAGAATAACGAGACAAAGTGAAAATCGCAAGTCAATGGGAATATTGCAAGACAGTACAGTATTTATTCCCAAACCTTGTTTCATTCTTGGAAACAGAGGGGGTTTGACCCCTAAGTTATGTACAAGTGCTGACTAAGCAACTGTTACGGTCTCAAATGGTTTAACGCATTATTGTGAATAACATTATTGTGAATGCACATCTCTGATACCTTTAAAAAAAACCCCAAACATACAAAAAGCTTCAAGAACTTTTATTCTAATTCCACCCAACAAAATCTGTAGGTTGAAAACCAGGTGTAATAAGGCGAAAACATGCAACAGTCACTGGATGTAAACAAGCTGATGAATTCTCACACCTAGCAAAACCCTTTTTGTTTGTTTTCAGAAAGAACCATGTAATTTTTCCTCTTATACGTTAAAATGCAGAATATTTCTAGATGTGAATCCCCAGGTTGTTTGGGGAGTAATTTCAGTATAGTGATGTGCAGTGGTCTACAGACATAGTTTTAGCAGAAGCTGAAAGAGGATTCTCCCACACCAAGCAACAGAGAGAGCACTCTGTAGTTCTGAGTGCTGTCACCAGTAGCAGTGGCATCTCACCTGGCCAATGTGCATCTTTGTTGTTTCTTTTCCATGGAACATAAGAGCAAAAGCTAAACATCTGCTTCTGTACTCTGACTGCTTTGACAAAAACATACTCTTACCATGTCTTGTATTCTCAGGTACCTCAAAACCTCAGAGAATCTCACACTAGTCCTGGGTTTTCCCCTCCTACACAGATACATGCAAAGTACTTTCAGCATATCGTCTGTAATTTAGCCTATGTTTATTATGTGATCTCTACTTCTGTTGAACAGTGTTGTCTTCTACAACTGGCTTAATCTCCCTCTGCGGCCAAGTTTAAGTTTCATTATTTGCCCAGAAGTAATGAAGCAGGAGGAAATATTGAAACAAATGTGTGTACTATGGAGGATTAACAGCATAACAGCTAAGCCACTAAGAATGGTGGTGAGGGGAAGGAAAATTATTTTTCTTCTGTATCTCAAACATTAGCTACAATTAAAAAAACCAAAACAAAACAGAAACAACAACAACAACAAAAAAACCAAAAACCAAAAAAACCCCAAACCAAAAAACACCAACAACAAAGAGAGAGAGAAATAAAAATAGGAAAATCTTACTTGGACAAATACTGCCCTGAAGTGATGTTCCTTTCATCTGTGTCCATGCAATTCATGGTACTTGGAATAAGAGCTAGTTCAGGTTGAATCATGGTAGCTGCTGCTACAGCTCTTGCTACCAGCTCCATTGCATCCTGTACATAATGCTCAAAGACTGACTGTGTTGTCTTGCCATGAGCGATGAGACCAAGAGGCAAACCTTCTGTCCTCAGTTCTTCCACATTCTGTGAATCCCCAATAATCCAGTGAAGTTCTGGAGGCATCACACCAAACTGTGTGGTTATTTCAAAAATCCTCCGTGTTTTTTCCATATCGCATCCAAACATCACCATGGTCGATGTTGTGTCTTTGATGCTCTCGAGGTAAAACTGTAAGTAGTTCAGAAGGTCACTGGTGGAAGTGAGGTTTGCTGTGATGTTTATAATGGATCCCAGGTGAAACTTGGAGCTCTGTTGTGTGAGGAAGAGAAAATCTGTGATGTTCCACTCCTCCTGGCATAGCATCAGGCTGAAATTATACCAGTTGTTCATTGCAAGGATTGAGAAAGTGACGTCAGCATCAGAACTCAGTGAGTTTTCTAAACTCATCTGCAGGTGAAGGGGATTCTGTAGTTAAAAATATGAAAGACAACTGATCAGAAATATGCTGGACCCAAAGTTAGTGATTTTGCGTAACTTTTGTTCACTCAGTTCAAAATAACCCCCTGCCCACCAGGAGAAATAGGTGAAGTAGGGCAATTTAAACCCACCTAGCTTATATGAACTGTCATTCATAGGCATCCTCAGCTAGAGTTTAAGTCAACTTCAGTAGTCACTAATGAGTCTGTTTCCAGGAATCTGTATTTCTTTCAATCCATTTGTACTTTTGCATTTCTTGGCATTCTCAAGCAAAGATTGCCCTGCTCACCCAACAGGGGCATAGGGAGGTATGTCCTTACTGTTCAGGTCCAACCCTGGTGTTAATGTTCAAATTCAAAGGGTGCTGACGAGTTTTTGTTAAACAGTAAGAAAATAAAAAACAGTGCTCCGTTCTTTTTATCATTTTGTTTTGTTTGGTTTTTTTTTTTTTTTTTGGTTGGGTGTTTTTTTTATACAGACACATGAGTAACGTAATTAAACGGATCACAGTCTACAGTCAGTGCGCATCACGTACTGCCAATAAAACACGAGAAGATTGATTCTTTGGTAAAGGACAAGTTACTGAATGCTCAGAAGGTTAAGATGTGAAGAGTGTGATTTCTGAGCTGTAAAATATTTGATAAATAAGCATTCTATACTTATTTTTTCCATGTCACTAAAGATAATACAGAACTTAACCCATTGTTTCCCAACACCACTGCCCTTGGCTTTGTTTTCCAGAAAAGGAGGAAGGGTATGAGCCTAATTCATCTGTTCTCTTAAGGTGAAAATTCTTCCTTTCTTAATATGTGATTCATGATTACTTTTCCTTTACTCTTATTCCTCCTCTTTCCCTGGTCCCAAAAATAAAGTTATATTTTATCTATAGATCTATTGGGGAGGGGGGGGGGGGGCAACAAAACAAAACAAAAAATTAAAAATCTAAGCAATTTCTAAGCCATGACATAATTCTTTGCTCTACCAAAATGCTTCTATCAGGCCTTCAGCTAGCACATGATATACTGTTACAACTTTTGGTTTCTTCATTCTCTTACTTTTTCAGTAGTTAACATGTATAAAAGGGATCAAACCTCTTCTGTGTTTAAAGATGGTATAAAATGCTGTCATTTTGATTTTAATAATATTTTGGTGTTCATTATGGGCTCCAGTTTGTATGGATCTTAGAAATGTCATTTTGAATTTGGAGTAATATGATAATTGCACAATTTACACTAGTTTAACTAAAATAAAACCCTGGGCTCTCCAATACAGATGTAAGGGGTGGAATGATAAAACAAAACCAAACCACAAAACCCCAAATCTGAATAGCTGAAAACCGTTTATAAGCAGCAAGCTTTCATTGTGTAAACTTGCAGTTACATGAACTCATCATCTGTTTTCCAGAACAGATCATTTCAATTCAGAGCTTAATAAAGAAAATACTGTAATTGAAGATGCTCTCAGCTCTTTTTGTTGTCTCTTGGTTTGGGTACCTATGGCATTTTTTATACACAGACACATGAATAAGCTAATTAAATAGATCACTGTCCACAATCAATGCACATCATGTACTGCCAGTAAGACACAAGAGGATTTACTCTCTGATAGAGGACAAGTTACTGAATGCACAAGAAGTCAAGCTATGAAGACTCTTTGAGGGCTATGCTGGAAAACATTGACTACTGATTAAAATATACTATTTGTTCAGAAGAAAAGAACAAAACCAAAAGAAAGCACTGCGGGTAGCACCTGGGCTTGGGAAACTGATTTGAATAAATTAGTCTCCACAAACTGAATCACAACAAACTTTTTTTAGATGTTATGAAATGATCAGGTAAATTTAACTCTAGTTTGTATCTCACTGCATGGAAAATAAAGGGTTTTCCTTGTTCTTCTCTGTCCATGATTAAGTAAAAGTATGAGCACTTTTTACATGATGATATGCCTCCAATCAGCAAAACTTCACCGATCTATTGGTTAGTTAAATGTTATAGAAGAAGCAAGTTATTCAGTATATATAGAACACTTTGCATATATATATATGATAACACAGAAACTCACCATACCTGTATGAGGAAGAGCAAATGTCTTCAGCAGAATCACAGAAACGGGCAGGGGTTGGAAGGGACCTCTACAGAACATCGAGTCCAACCCCCCTGACAAAGCAGGAACACCCAGGGCAGGCTGCACAGGAACAGATCTAGGTGGGTCTTGAAAGTGTCCAGAGAAGGAGCCTCCACAACCTCTCTGGGCAGCCTGTGCCAGGCTCTGTCACCCTCACAATAAAGAAGTTTTTCCTCACATTGAGGTGGAACTTTCTGTGTTTCACCTTGCTACTACCATTACCTCTTGTCGTATCACACACAAGGCATCACTGAAAAGAGCCTGGCCCCTGCTACTTGACACCCACCCTTCAGATATTTATAAACATTAATAAGATCCCCTCTCAGTCTTCTTTTCCAGGCTAAACAGCACCCCATGCATAGTACTATAGCTATTATGGTATAGGTGCAGCTATAAAAAAAAATCTCTTGGATGCAGAGAAGCAACCACGTACTGATGAGTGATAGAAGTGAGCAGTAACAGCTATGTCCATCTTCTTGACTAAAACAGACCCAGGAAACAAAACGAGCATTTGTACGGCTTTGTTTGTTCCAGTCTGGTTTTGGTGCATACCAATTAGGTGTCTCATAACGTGCACCGGCAGCTTGGGTCTTGGCACATTTCAGGGATCCTCCCCAGTAGGCAATATAGGTAAGACTGCCTGAGAACTGGCTCTCCACCTTACACAGCAGATTTAGATCTTTAAAGACCTCTGTTTCCTCATGGTAAACCCAGTGCATATGCACAGTTTCACATACGCAAGATGGCTTCTACTTGTCTACAGCACAGTTCTTCCAGTATGAGAACACTGTGAACTGATAAGGATACACAAAAGGTAAAAATTACCTTAGGGGCACTGGGCATTACACTAGTCCCAGAGCAAACATAGCACCAAGCACACATAGTCCAGGGAAACCGAAACTCTGCCTCAGGGCTAGAAAACTGGACATAATTTTACTTAGCAGTGCAGGTGAAGTCAGTTTCTATCTGACTTGGTATTCTCAGGTGCAGGTCTGTAGCTCTGTGGCTGCAGGCTTAGTCTGCAGGACCTCTAGTGATGGTTCCTGTCTGATGTGCAACACACTTGGATGTGTCGTGGTCCAACAGACAGTTCTTGTATTGAGACACTGCTGCTTACTGAATAAAGATGGATTTGGGATAACCTGGCTTAGAGTGAGCCTGCTTTGTAAAGGGCTTCTTCCTGTGAAATGATCTGTGCTTCAGCTGTCGCTTTCAAAAGCCCACAGGTGCATCTATGTGAGCACTTATTACCACTGTGATTTATTAGTTGCTAAATTCCCTGTTAATGTGCTTGAAAGGTAAATGTTCAGCCCTGAAAAAGTAGCCAATAGTCTCTTGTTATTAAGGGTATTGGGACTGCAAACCTGTCTTCAGAATTTTTCTGATACAATAATATACATAAAATTCAATCACTAGGTGTTTGTCCTCTGCTTAACTTTCAGCTAATTCTCAGACTACCATGTAAACAACCTTGTAAATGCTGGGGAGGATTAGCAATTAATGTTTGCTTTGTACTGGGACTCAAGGAAGGGGATGCTTGATGGGTCACACTGTCTCACATCTCAACCAAGAGGAATCATCTCTGGCATCATATAGTGGTTGGTTGGTTGACTTCATAAGTTCTACATGCCAAAGAAGATCTTTTTAGGAAATGATGTGGAGATATTTGGAGATAACAGCATGTAAGATGTTCTTAATTTTATTTTGAAAGGTTTATTTGTCATTTGTAGGATGCAGTTGGGCATATAAGCCCTGAAAAAAACTACACAGAAGTCATGTCATTATACAGCCTTTGATATTACAGTGCTTTTAATACTTTTACATATTTTTATTAAGTTGTCTTCCTTTAAAATAAAAAGAAATACTGCTTTTTAATGAGGAACTTGCAAAAAATGTATATTCAGTCATTCAATAACAGTCACTGAGACAGAATAATTTCATAGCAAAGGCTTCTGACAAGTGACAGTTTAGATGTGTGGAACAGAAGATTTATGAGATACTAGCAGTGTATTGAACACTGCTCATCCATCCTTATTAAAGTTCTTCAGCAAACTCCTTCATTACCTCACTAAGGAAATTAGTAAAGTTTGACTTTTTCGGTTAAACTGTCAATTAAAACTTATGGAGAGTCGGTTGCTTTGTTTAAACTTGACTTTAAGCTGTCATTAAAGATGGTATGATTTGCATCAGATTTTCTTCAAATTACACAGACAGTTAAACATTTGAATAATGTTAATTGTGATCTATTTTTAATAATGTGTTTGCATTTACATAGTATCACTAGCAGAAGCATTTTCTATTTCTACGAAACCTTAAATTTTTATTGCACATCATTAGCTCCCATTTTATAAACCAGCCATGATCAACTGACTTCAGTATTTACTGGGTAAAGAACAGGCCTGGAATCCTTAATTTCTGACTATCCGCCTTTGGATCAGAAACCAACAGTTTTTCCGCTGACTTTCAGTGGGCTTTGGACCAAGCCATTCATGGAATATTAAGCTTTACATGGTCTGATGTATTTCATTCCTCTATATCAGCAGAGACTCTAATGACTTCTTTGCTTTTTTTTGTATCCCAACCAGAGCAGCTTTGCAGTTTCACTTCCTAAGACACCTGAGATAGCAGGTTCATTTAACAACTGAAACACGATTTGCATTTCATTAGTGCACTATTATTCAAGCTTCCATTTCAGTAGTCTTTAGACCCATCCTTAGCCCTTGTAAATCTTGTGAGCACAAATGCCTGGAGCTGGACTGACTTACACCCTGAAGGATCTGGCCATTTATCTCTTCAACCAAATTTGTAATGCTAATTAGGCATGGTCACAGTGACATTTTATTTGACATTATGACAGCTTCATTAGCAGAGTTAAAAGCACATATGTGAATATTCTTTTGCTAACTGTGTAAAAGTAAACAATACACAGGAAATATTATTCCACTCTGACTCTCAGGGGCAAAGGTACTGCTCAAATATGTATTTATGATAAGAAACACAAAAGAGAAAACAGACTATATAATTACATCAGCTCCACTGAAGGAAAGATAAAAAAATCCTTCTGGACTATAGTACAACTGTGGGGACTCACAGCTTTATAAACACACAGAGATGAATGGCAGCGGTGAGCAAGCTGATGCTACAGCTTCAAAAAATGGGAAGCACTTTCTGACATGGCTGAAATTACAAAAGTTAGGCTTAAAATCCATTTCCCTCAGGCCTTTGGGCACACCTATTGCTTCTCCTTTCATGCCATGAAAAAAGATAATAGTTTTTTTTTTTTTTAATATATATATATATATCTTACTTAACTGCTGAAACTGCAATGCTTCAAGGAGGATTTTGTGTGGGCAGCTGACACACTGTGGGAAGGACTTCAGATGGAAGTCCTGCCACCCTGGCCAACCAGCCACTGAGCTGCCCATCGTACCACATCCCAGTTGCTGCATGGTCTCCCTGGCAGCTCCAGAGGGATCTCCTGGCTGCAGTGAGAAAGCAGCTCTGCCTGCAGGTGAGCTGTGGCCAAGAGACCACATACCCATGGATTCCCACAGTGGAGGGTAAAGCATCCAGGTTTTCTTCTCAAAATTCATCCTGAAGCTTCCACAGAGATAGAGGCATGAAGGACAGGCATGCATCCCTGCACTCCCCTGTGAAGAGCATTGGGAGCTGGCCTTGCATGTTGTGCTGCTCCTGGGCTCTCTCCTGGTCCCATTTAATCCCCCCAGAGCCTTGTCATGGATCTCAGTGTTAGGTTTGGCTCCTAGGCCTTCATCCAGAAAAACAATTAATCATCAGCTTACGCATCATCATCAGTGTAATTAAAAATACCAGTGGTATGTTTCTTCTATTTAGACTTTTGGTTCTCTGGGGAAGAAAATTCCAGACCTGCTGTGGCTAGGAGAATGAGAAGAAGGAGGACAATGAATTCCTCTTTTTCTTGTCTTGCACATGTCTCCACAGACACACCTGTTTGTCCCAGACCATAATTTGATACAGGATAGGTTGCCACACTAAAGGCTATTTTTGGCAGATGGTTTAAAGGCTTCTGAGAGAGAAAAGCTATCTTAAACTAGCCAGAGCTACGCTGATTCCTGCAGCAAGAGAAGCCTGGCATCCTTCCAGGCAATGACTATAAGCAGATCTTAAAAAGGCACTGACTGTTGATTCTAAAAACCAAAAAACCATAACAGTTAGATTAATCTGAGTCTTGACTTAGTTTCTCTTTAAAATGATCTCATTAGATCAGACAATCATCTAACATGAATATATACAGCTCTCTACAAGGTCAAAGAGGCAATATAAAATACGAACTTTCAGCTGTTCTTGGAAAGTAAGACCCATTATTTATCTTCATAGCCACTTATAAATTATCGTAAGTAATGCTATTTCAAAAACTTTAAGGTGTTCTTTGCTCCAGGAAGAAAAGGGAAAAATCCAACATGTACAGTTTGACAAATAATATTTCATACAGTTGCCAAGAGCCAAAATAGTTTTTCCTTCCCTAAAATTTGTCATTATAGTTCAAAAAAGACGGATGGTTGCCAATACAAATAGATAAGGAGAAGTTGCATTAATTCTCCATGTTAGGCTTTCCTCCATCACTGAAATGGCAATGCAAAACTATAGAGCACCATCTCTGCTCTGTGGTACACTTCAAATGGGAGAAGGAAGTGGCCAGGTCAATGTCTGTGACTCTTGCTCCCAAAAGCTACAGTATTGTAATGAATGTCTGCAAAGCCCTGGCAAACGTTTGGGTAAGAGATGCCAGAGATACTGACTGTGAACTTCGGTCACAATGGACAGTTTGTTACTGCATGATATTTACTATATAGAAGCTCTATGCTATTACGGAACCAGGTTGTCACACATTAAGTGAGCACTTGTCAGCAAGAGCAAGGAGATCTTGGCTAGCTCTACACCAGGCTTTCTTTCTAATGCCATTTCCCAGTGATGCATAACTTTACAACTGTCATTGTGAGCAGGATTTCTTATTTGGTCTCCATGTTGCAGCTACACCATTACAAGTCTTCCCACACTTTTAAAGGACACAAAATACAGGGGCTGTTCCACAGAGGTGTAACTTTTTGGGTTTCTTCTGAATTTAATTCTTTATTTCTGAATTTAATTTCATTCATCCCTTAAGGAAACATGGCACTCAACTGACCCACAGCTCTTCAGCAGACCACCCAGAGGTGTTTGTGTGCTTTTCTACTGAAAAGCGCCTCACAAACACTGGTGCTTTTCACAGCCTGGCCATCCAGCAGAAGAGCTATGTTTTAAACCAGCTCCAAAGCTGAGTCTTGAGTTTTCCTACACGTGCTATTCAGGCACAGAGGAAGGTCTTTTTCCCCTCAGCGTTTGTTTCATGAAGATGGGTAGCAAATGGACAGCAGCAGAGCTCAAAGTGTGGCAACATCTGGGAGCAGACAGTGCCTACATGCTCTTCAGGCTTGCTGAGATCTGCTCCTTGGTCCTGGCACTCCTACCATCTGAGGTGTGATGCAGGAAGACCATGTTGTAAAATAATTCTGGTAACACACCAGTGGTGCTGTTTTAATTTGAAGAAAATAATTCAATTAGCTACCAGAGAACTCTGTGTCTGTTAATGGAAGAACTCTTGTTAGTCTTTTAGAGTAGTTACTAATGACCCTAGATGAAAGATATGGGTGCAATGAGAATGCATTACTTGGGCTGTCAATAAATCACAGTTCAAAGGCTGAAGGATTCCCAGAAGCTATCACAAGACCAGAGGCGTCAGGACTAAAAATCACAGCTCACCAATGGTCAGCCACTGGTAACTAGAAGCTTGCAACCTTGGAAGGTGAGTAAAATCAGCTTTAGGAAGTACAAAGAACAAGTATCCAATATGTAATACGTACCAGATACCAATCAAATGAGGAATTGGCATGTATATACAGCAGACATGCACACAGCATCAGCAAACGTACAAAAGTGTCCAAAAGCAAACCCAGAGGAGGAAGAAAATCCTGCCATCAAATAATACTCTCCCCTTCAGAGATCTTGGTACACAGATGACTTGCCATAAACAACCCTAGCTCCCTGAAAATGCGCACACACACTTGCTGTATCTCCCTCAGAAAGATCTGTGATACTGACCTCAGGATCCTGAGGCACATGGAAGAGTAAGCCCAGCATCTAAGAAAAGAGATATGGGAATGGTGTGTATCACAGTTTGAATTGCATAATTACTGAGAATGAGCTGTAGTACTTGGATAATTTGCCTGTAAGTGTTATCATCACTGGGACCAATAACACTACTCTGACAAGACTGTTAGGATTTTAATTAGACTAACAATAAATTCTCGGCTTTGCATATAGAAAGGATTTTTAAAGCTCATGTTAATCACGTGTGATGTTTGCTCTGATGCCCCACTTGCTCTTGAGGACTACCATTAACACAGTGCAAGAGCTGACAGAGGACCTGGCAACCAAGTCTGTAATTACAATGCGCATTGCCAAGCACTGCTCCACACTGGACTCCTTGGCACGTCACACCCGCCAGGCTCCTCAGTGTAAAGAGCTCCTGCAGTGGCATTCCCATCCTTGTCCTGCTACAGCAGCTTTCACCTTCCCACCACCAAAATGGACATATTGCAGTGTATCACTAGAAAATGCTACTTTTTCACAAACACAACAGGCTATGAGTACACTTTCTGTATTATCTAGTTTCTTAGGCATGTGCAAAATTCTGGTCAAACAAACAGGAATTCATTCTGTAAGAAAATATAGAATATAAGGAGAGGAGATACGGAGAAGACTGATTCATGTTACGTAGGTAAAAGAATTTTGATCCTATGCAGAAGGAGCTCTTTTCTGTTCTGATATGTACCCAGTGTATTCATGCAGCATTTGATCCAATTATATTTTATTCACCATTAACATCTGCAGTGAGGACTAAAATCTGGAGCACTATTTTCACTCACCAGTCCAATTCCAACATGTCTTGAAAGTGTCTTCAGCTCTTCCTGAGCACTTGCATTCCCCATACCCTCCGTAGCCGCATTCCTGTGTTTCATTATTTTTACAAATGAGTATGTGCCTACCGAAAGGCTGTTCAATGCTGCTTGGTGTTCGCAGCTCAGCAGAATGAAAATAGGCCATTTGATCTTGGAGTCAGCTGGGGGAGGAGATGGCAATCCAACAGTGACACCTTCCCTGTCCATCCTGAGCCACGACTGTTAAAATCATGTTCAGGACGTGGCATGCAGGGCTGTCCTCCTGCAGGCACGCGTCCAGGCACAGGACAGGCCCTGCTGCTGTGGGACTCCCTGCACTCCTTGCAGTGCTGCTCCTCAAGGACAATGACCTGTGACCACGTTAGCCTCTTCATCTCTGCTTCTGCCTGTCAGAGAAATACCCACGGGCTGTACTGCATGAAGCTTTGCACGGAGCAGTCACTGAAATGAGAGCTGTATACAGCAACGTACAGTGGGAGAGATTAATGCTGACCTGTGTCCCATTCCCCAGAAAGCCAGCACCAGCTCATCAATGCATCCTCTTCAGCCTTGAGCTGGATTCCACAGGATTAATTTTACCCACAGGTGAGTTTTGCTCTATATTGTTATTTCATATGAAAGAAAGATGAGAATTAAGCATGTGAAAACTGATCTTTTAACTCTATTAAATGAGGCCAGGGTAGATTAAGTTAGTAGTTCACCTTTCTGAGGCTAAACATTTAAATCATGGCTCTGAGGTGAATTCTTGTGTATACTTCCTTGGCTTAAGATAAGAAAGAGCATTTAAACATCTCTACTTGAGGTTTTCTATTTAATACACCCAGGATTTAATTAGAAAGATGGGAAATTAGAAAGAAGAGTTATAATTGGTTCTCAGGACAGAGGGTGAGCAAAGAAAAAAAAAGAAAAAAAAAATTCAAACTGCTCTTCTAAAAACAAACACACTCTGCATACGGTGGGGCAAGGAGGTGACAGAGCTGACCAGCCACCAGGACATGCCGTTCTGAGTGGCCATGAAATGCCACTGGCTGCCTGCACAAAGTCCATGATGCTGCCCCACCAGCTGAGGAAGGAGGGTCTGATCTGGCACAGGCATCCTCGCCTTGCTGGGCACCTTCCAGTAACTGTGCCAGGCAGTGAAGCTACTTTCCTCAGCAGGAGGCAGTTTGTTTGCATAGAAATAGTTCAAGGATAAGTGCCCCTCAATATCAGCAGCTGCTGCAGGAGGAAAAAATAAACAAACTGGGAGGTGTGATGTTTGTTAGCTCCTTGGCTGCAGATTTACTATCTTTCAACAGAAGACAAGATTCTGACTTTTGAAAATGCAGCAAAGCCTAGTGGCTTATATTTGTTGCAAATTCTTTAATCGCTGCTCCACATTTTTCATTCTCAATCCTGACAAGGAATTGTCATTAAAAAACAAACAAACAAAGAAAAATTCAGAAGACAACTGTGCAATTTAGAAGTTTTGTGGCAGTGTTTACAAATTGCTCTTCTGGGCACGTAAAACACAAAATAAGGCATGATTCTGTAATCAGGAGGTGCCTACCCACCACACCCCTCCCCCGCCAAGGCAGAAGCATCTGAGTTCCCAATTGTATAGCAACGACCCGCAGAAGTGTGTGACTGCGCAGCAGAGCCTGTTACCAAGCAGCACGGGGAGAAGAGGAGGAGGAGGAGGAGGAGGAGGAGGAGGAGGA